>CM060967.1:174611250-174978750 GCA_030765045.1 Tenodera sinensis | reverse complement strand
ATGAAATAAATCCAGAGGTTAAATTATTAAAACAATTAAATGGACCTATAGATTTAATGGTTTGGGAAAAGATAATCATTTTAAAAACAGGTACCGCAATATGAATTTTGAAATACCACCAATAGATTGTATTTATAGGATTGTTTTGTATTCAGAGGTTGGCAAGACATAGATATTTTAAGTAGTTGAGCATCTGTAGCTATGGTAACTGTTTTAAATAAAGTTTTGAAAAAGTGATGGAGGCATTATAAAACATATGTTAGTAGCATATTTATCAAAAACTTGCAGTAATTACTAAGATAAGTGAAGCTTTTAGTCTCTAAGTTTGTCTTTATTTTAGATTCTATTGTTTCGCTGTTAACAGCTTGAGACGCACAATACTCACCAAAACATTACAAACTTCACATAACTTCTGGGTATCATATGGAGCAAGCCTTGGTGCTACATCATCAGTTGAACATCTTAGAATACTAGACTCTAATGCTCTCTGGCGAATGTGTTCTATGTTTTCCTCATGACGGCGTGCACTTTCCTCTTGCTTCTGTTGTATCTTTTTCTGTAACTCTTCCTGTGTTGCCAACTGAGCTGCATGCAGTGCTGACAACCGTTCTTCCCGATCCCTGAAAATATTTATCAGCATATTTTTATTTCATTCCCAGGTACAATTTACGACCTGAGCATTCTACTTTTTAAAACAGAAAGGATGTTTGTTGATGTGTTATTACACATAAATACAGTAATTTGTCTGAAAGAATTGCATAAGCCAAAAACTAATGGTGAAATATACTGATATCATACTAGTGACAAAGCCATGAGGCATAAAGGAAATAACGTGAAACTGCCGAGTTGTTTACGCGAGCTTATCTCATATACACAGTGAGACAATTTATGTACTCTCTCCTCAGAAGCAATCATATCTTCAGGACAACAATGTCTTGTGTTATAAAGAAATTTATAATGAAAACTGAGTTGGACTGAAACACAGAACTTCACTTACATGTAATTATTCTTGACTAGTTTCAAGAGCTTAACTTGCTCCCATCATCAGAATTAACCAACTGATTCTTGTTGATATTGTTTGATGTATGGTTGGTTGAGATGAATTCTGGACCAGATTTACATAGGGAAAACCAAGAGGAATTTAGAAACCAGGATAAAAGAACACATGAGATGCATCAAATACAAACAGATGGATAAATCTGCAGTTGCACACCATTTTTAGACATCCAACCACATTACACCGAACATAAAACTTTTAAAAGCTACAAAACATACTGCAGAGTTGGATGCTTGGGGAAAAATTCATATGATAAAAAACAAACCCTGCATAAAGAACTTTGATTTGCCTCCACAAAACCCTTTATGGAAGTTTATCGCCTCACCGCTAGATGTCATCTCAAGCAACCATACATCAAACAATATCAACAAGAACCAGTGCTTAATTCCGATGATGGGAGCAAGTTAAGCTCTTGAAACTGGTCAAGACTAATTATATGTAAGTGATGTTCTGTGTTTCAATCCAACTCAGTTTTCATTATAATTTTGATTCACATCACTGTTACTAGCTTATAAAAAGATAGTAATGTCTTACATATCGGTGGGCATGAGAGATCATCCATTTGTATTGCACTACTGACTGTACGCCATGTTACTAATATTTCACTGTTCTAGTAACAAGATAACAAGCCTCGTTGCTTTGCCAGGTAGTACACAATATAAACTGAACTTACAGCAACAATGCCCCGCCTACCCCCACCATATAAATAACCCTAATGGACGTTAATGGTCTTTACTTCCACTGTTTCTCTGCTTCCACATTCAAACTCTGACAAGTGCAGACAGCAGATCATGTTAACCTGTTGATGCCAAGCGCAGTACTTGGCGAAACGTTGGTATCTACAATGCCTTCTAGACCATGGCCTATAAGCCCTGAAGAACTAAACACTTCTAATAGTCAAGACACCGGCAGTGAAAGCCTAAGTATATATATTACCCTTCAATGTTTATTATATGAAATCCATAAAGAAGGATATTCTTAAGGGATGCGACCTCAATAGTCTGTTGTATCACAGTATGTCTGAGGTTTGAGATACACCTTTGATACTTTTTCAACACTTTTAAATTTTTAAGTTTTGGTTATTGAAAATCATTGCATTTAACTTCATGTGTGTTTCCTGTGAGTGAATGAATGCAACAATCCATACTCCTGTATCTAAATGAAAACTTGCAAAATAATGAGAAAAGGAGTAGAGATACTCGTATAACATGCAGTGTTAACTGAGTTGTGAACAAAGCTGATTTAACTAGAATACTAAATCGTGTTTCTGCAGCAGCCTGGCTTGGGGACTCACTCTCGGCCATTACAATTACCTACTTGAGAATCAAAAATCTGTGAATTTAGCATAAACAAATCAGAACTTAAGGTGTAATATAAGATAGTATGTGAAACATTTGTTCTTTCCATCTGTTAGTGTTTCACAACTCAAATTTGAGTCACAACCATACCTTACAGATATACCACACAACCAATACCCCAGAAATACTTTATTTTACCAATGTACAACAGTGATATTTAATAAAACATGAGTAAAGTGTGGAACTATTTTAAAGTATATAGTACAAATAACAGAAATGTCTGTAAAATATGTTGTTTGTTTTCTAATGCTAGACGTCTGACAATAAAGTAATCAATCTTCTTGCACTCCAATATTTATCATAGATATTTTCATGGTCAACCAAAGAAGTACAGATTTCGAGGTGTTCTGAATCCATTTCTTGATTTAGTTTGCACAGCGGGCAGATTGGAGACTGGTATGTTCCAATTCTATGTAGATGTTTGGCCAAACAGTCATGACCTGTTAACAATCTAAATGCAGTTACAGACGATTTGCCTGGAAGATCTGGAATTAACTGTGGATTTTGAAGCAGGGGATACCATTTTCATTTGTGTGAGTTTAGCAATACTTATACTTTCCACAAAGGAAAGATATTTATTTTTTATATGTTAGCCATGCAAAGAAAATGGAATTTTAAAGCTTTAAAATGTTCGACTATTGTTCAAAGCCTACTGTGTTCACATATTCCCCTTGTACCTACAAGGAAATAAGCAATAAGATAATTTGTACAAATGTTTATCTCTACTAACACGAAGAAGATAGAGGAATAAGAGTTTGCAAGAATGGTTAGTACTAGAGTAGAGAAAGTCAAGTGAGTGCAACACATATTCTTTCCCTTTAGATTAAGTTATCAAATTTTTTCTGTTAATGTTTATACATGTTGATTTCATAAATCTTTTAAAAGAATAATGCGTAGTTTTAGTGACAGGTATATAAATAACTGAGCTGCCCTTCTTTGCCAAAGCATCGGCATTTTCATTTCCCAGAATTCCACAGTGGGATGGTATCCATTGGAATACAATTCTATTGTTGGGTGCTGTAAGTTGGAAGAGCAGTTTGTAAAATATACAGAGAACCATTTTCACATGGTGTAACTCATATAACCCAACAATCTAAAGCCAGTAAGGAAAACCATGATCATGATGAAGGATAGACACATACAAGGGCTGTCCCAGAAGTACCCGACCAAACAAAAAAAGCACAAAAATTTTAGGAAAAACATCTTTATTTCTCTACATAGTCTCCTTTTAGGTCAATACACTCTTCCCAGTGATGCTCAATAGCCTCGACACCCTGTTCATAGTGAGAACCGTCAAGCTCTGCAAAACAGCCAACTGCTGCAGACGTGGCTGTTGTTGGCAAATATTTTACAACCAAGACATTTCTTCAAGTTTGGAAACAAAATAATCAGAGGGGGCTAAAACTGGTGAATATAGTGCATGAGGAAGCAATTCAAACTTAATTCAGTGATATTGGCCATGACAATAATGGATGTGTGAACTGTCTTCATGAAACAAAGCTTTCTTTTTCTCTAAATGTGGCCATTTTTGCTTGATTTCGTCACTTAAACACTACAACAAGTTTGCATAATACCTCCATTGATTACTTTTCCTTTTTGCATCCCAAAAACTGACCTTGGGTGTCGATGGAAATTTCTTCGCCATCTTTGGAGTGAATTCTCCTCTTCCAATCCACTGTTTTGACTGTTCTTTTGTTTCAGGTGTGAAGTTATGGATCAATGTTGTGGTTATGAATCAACGCAAAAATTCAGTTTTATTGCTGCAAAACAGCCAAATGCTCAACTGAAACATTATCACAACACTATTTTTGTTCTATTGTGAGCAAACATGACACCCAAATTTTCAGTCAGTAAGCAATGTACTGCACTTTTTGAAATGCCTGCAATATCTGCTAGCTCACACACATTCAGTCAGCAGTCATCCATACTATATTGTGCATTTTCTTTACAATTTCTAGCATGGTCAACTCATTTGGTCGACCATGGAGAAGTTCATCTTGGCAAATCATATGACCCAGCTTAAACTCTGCTACCCAAATATTTTACTGTTATAAACAAAGGAGCAGACACATCCAGAGTAGAATCTAGCTCAGATTTAATATTAGTAGGACTAAGAACTTTAAAATGAAAGTATTGTATCACATAACAATGATCAGTTTTATCCATGCTTACTAATTTGCTGAGAGCATTCACTATTGACAGCTGCCAAACAAATACTATACAATGTAGCATCATCATAATTCAAACTTATGCTTTATAAGATTGGTACTTTCTACCATAGTCACTTGTTTGAAACAACAACTGCTATCTATGTGCCAGGTCGGGTACTTCTGGGAAAGCCATCGTAGATAACCTCTAGCCTATCATAACAAAACATACCATTTACTAGAGGTCACTAGTGGTGCTATACATTTTGTTACAGTACAGTGAAGAGGGACCATGATCTTGATGAAGGATAGACATACAGATAAGCTCTGGTCTATCATAACACTGTATACCATGTACTAGAGGTTACTAGTGGTGCTATACATTTTGTTACAGTCCAGTGAAGAGGGAACATGATCATGATGAAGGATAGACACACAGATAAGCTCTGGTCTATCATAACACTGTATACCATTTACTAGAGGTCACTAGTGGTGCTATACATTTTGTTACAGCTCAGTGAAGAGGGACCATGATCATGATGGATAGACACACAGATAAGCTCTGGTCCATCATAACACTGTATACCATTTACTAGAGGTCACTAGTGGTGCTATACATTTTGTTACAGCTCAGTGAAGAGGGACCATGATCATGATGAAGGATAGACACACAGATAAGCTCTGGTCTATCATAACACTGTATACCATTTACTAGAGGTCACTAGTGGTGCTATACATTTTGTTACAGCCCAGTGAAGAGGGACCATGATCATGATGAAGGATAGACACACAGATAAGCTCTGGTCTATCATAACACTGTATACCCTTTACTACAGGTCACTAGTGCTATTATTTTTTACAGTCCAGTGAAGAGGGACCATGATCATGATGGGTAGACAAACAGATAAGCTCTGCTCTATCATAACACTGTATACCATTCAGTCTGTAAGTTAAAATATAATACAATAGAATGTTGTTGTTGGCTAATGCTGGATTTCTGACAGTGAAGTCATTAATCCTCTTGCTCTCCAATATTTTTCACTGTTGGATGGGAAGGGTGCTAGAAGTGTCCGGGCATATTTGAAGGTGGTCTTGGTACGTTTCCTCTTGCAGATCACATAGAGGACAGAGTGGTGAGGAATATATTCCAATTCCGTTTAAATGTTTTGCCAGGTAATCATGTCCTGTAACCAACCTGAAAGTTGCAACTGCTGTTTTTCAACGATACTCAGGAATTACTGTTTGAATGTTTGGTAGTTCCCATCTTTTATTTTTTTATTTTTCATAGTAATATTTTGCAATACTTTTTTTTAATTCAGAGTTGAACTAATCTTTTAGCTGCATAAAAGGGTAGATTAACTATAGATTTCTGTGATTGTTTTATTTAATTGTTCAATAAGTGAGAGATCTGGTTCATTCCTGGGAGGACTGTAAATACTGTATAAATGAAGATGTATTTTGTTATCCCAAAAATTTAGCTTTATTAATTCAGCTTTATCTGTGTTATCCATTTCTTTAACAATTTGAAAGAAGGATTCAATATCCTTTTTGACTCCAACTAATATTACCCTACTTATCTATTTTTTGGATAGTAGGTTTAATAAAAATCCAGTAAAATTGAAATATTTAAGTCGATCATTTGTTAGATTTGCTTCTTGTATGAAAGATATATCTGTTACGTCAAATACAATTTTATTGAGCTTTATTCTTTTTGTTTGGGTCAGACCACCTGCACTCCATTGAAAAATTCTGATGTTAGATCTTCTATTAATATAATGTTTTGGTTCTCGAGAAGTAGTCCCCGTCCGGGGATCCAAATTAGGGATTATTTTAACTCCCAAACATTTTACCCCTTGAGTCATATTTCATAATAGTGATATTGAAGAGACTTAGCAGTAATAACAACCACTTTTTAGAGAGCACCATATTTTTATGTTTTGGCGGTCACATTGCTCTCTCACAACCCCCAGAATGTCTGGAGCACCACACCTGTCATTGATTTACGCGTCTCACCGACCTGACCGGGAGAGTTATCAAACTAATTCACTGACCATATCCTCTGATTACCACTCAGAGGACGTATTACATGCCATGACAGGTCAGCATGTTAGGGGTTAAGAGTTTATAGAGAAATTAGAGAAATGGAAAGGTTGGAAGAATAAAGACTCCCTAGCCCTCGGTAACCCTAATAGCATAGGGGTCGGAAGAGAACAAGAGAGGACCGAGGTAAGGTCTTAAAGTCAGATAGAAAAGCTACAGTGAGGAGCAATACACCAGTAAGTGGAAGTAATGTTCTGCTCAGCTTGGGTACCTTGAGGTCGCCATCCCCATATCCCCTAGATAGGGACCCTTTATTATTTTTTGATTATTTTGTTGTTTAACGACACTGCCATCAGTGTGCCGGAATTTCATCCCACAAGAGTTCTTTTACATGCCAGTAAATCTACTAACATGGAGCTGTCATTTTTAAGCAGACTTGAAAACCATCTATCTGGGCCGGATTTGAACCCGCAACCTTGGGATTAGTAGTCCAGTGTCTAACCAACTGAGCCACCCAGACTGGCTAGACGGGACCCCTGAGGGCAATACAATAGAATGTAATGCTTTGTCATGTCCAAGCAGAAAATCTGTGACATTTTGAATCTGTTCACAAAGCTGTAAAAATTCCTTCAGTGCTGTAAAGCTATAAAAATTCTTCCATTCATATAGGGCAAACTGTAAAATTGGCATGCATGGATCTTCCTTATTAAATTAGAGTTTACTAAAGTAAACCGGCCTAGGAAAGCTGCTTAACATTAACACTGCTAATGTAAAAAAACAGCAGTAACATTAAAAAATGGATCTATTTGGTTTAGCTTTGGTCAGGAACCAATCAGAGTGTTCTCTGCGATCACGTGCTTACAGCTGCTACATGTGTCTATGTACTTCCAGTGGCTTTCTCATTTCAGCAGCACTATAGTGATCACATATGATAGTATGATAGTAAGAGAGTTGTTCACAGAAAAATATGTTATATTCATATAAAATATTATCTATATAAATTCCATTTTTCTTTTCATTTTTTAAGCAATTCTGAAATGAAATGCTCATTACCAATCTTTCTCATTTAGTCAGGAAAAATGTTCTGCAGCATTACTATTAATATGCAGTACCTTACAGGTATCTAGCTACGTCTGTATTTATCAGTACTGAAGTGTTTTATAATTTACATTGACATTAACAAAGAATTTCAAATAAGCAAGTTGTTGTAATGATATACTTACCTTGCTTTTTCTCTAGCTAATTCTTGCCTTTCCTTTTCTCTCTCTTGCTGCTTTTTCCCCACACGCTCTTCTCTCTTTCGTCTTAGTTCCTGCATCTTTTCCAGTCTTTCCTAACACAATATTTTAAAGCATAATTAATATATCACAAGGTACGCACAAGTGGAAGTACCACCTAATTATCAAATCATATTTTACTGAACCCAATTAGACAATTTACTTTTGACCAAAATTAGTTTCTCAAACTTAATGGCAAATTGGAAGAATGAATGAATGATTCATTGAGCACCAAATCTGATACACCTTGGGCTGCCCCTGAGCTGGACCTCGGCTCCTTTGCTGTTAGGGTAGCCCTTCAGTATAATTACCACATCACAATTGTTTACCTTTTCACTAATCTTATCCTGCTCCCACCTTTTAATTTTCATTTCTGTTTTATTTCATTCCCCAATCCTATTCACTTTCCCTCTTTCTCAACTTTTCTTATCAGTTTCATTCTTATAACCTTTACTAACCAGTTTACATTGTTCACTTTGCTAATCTTCATTATCCCAATTACACTACTTCACTATAACCTCACTTCACCATGTATAAAATCCCTCTACTTCTTCATTTATGGATTACTCAACCATTTTTTTAACCTTGTTAATCTCAGCAAAACCCCTCCCTCTCCCCCTCTCCTCTCTCTCTCTCTCTCTCTCTCTCTCTCTCTCTCTCTCTCTCTCTCTCTCTCTCTATCTCTATCTCTCTCTCTCTGTTTCTTTGTTTCTTTCTCTCCTGCTTAGTTCTTCCTTTGACATGCAGAAATCACATTGACCTTGTATGTAATAAAATTAGTACTGGTTTATATCTGTTAAGAAAATTTAAAAAATATTTAAATTTTGATTATTTAAAGTTAGTATACTATGGGCTAATTCACCCCCATCTTCAATATGGGATTGAAGTAAGTCTGGGGCAGCACAGGTAGCACAAATATGAATAAATTGTGTGTTTTAGCAAGATCTACATTTTTTGTATAGTAAGATTTTGTCTATCTCTTACGGTTTATGAGTTATTCAAAAGGACTACATAGGATATAGCCAGAAAATTCAAAATATATATATCATTTATCATGAAAATATCTTAAACATATGCCATTTTAATCAAAATTGTTAGAGCCATTAGAAGAAAATCAAAATTTTCACAAAATTTTCCATGTAAAGGATAGTTTAGGGTGGGGCTATTTTCTTCAAAATCTCCATGTCACATCCTTGAAAGACAAACTTAAATACCAACTTAGATTTTTAACAGACTTTTCGTTTTTGAGTTATGCTGTCCACAGAGACAGACACACACATATGGACCTTTTTCTAAAAATGATTTTTTTGGATATATTTCCGACAAAATCTTCACATTGAATTTTTGGGTGGAATACAATACTTCCTTTTACTTACCAGTAGAGAAAGTAAAAATATAAAATGTTGCATTTATCATGCATGTTTATATATGAAACACGTAACTATACAAAAGAAAACTTAAATTCCTTGAAAACAAATGCTGAAGTTCTTTCACACAACTCTAGAGCACAAAACAACATATTTGTAAATGCACACAGAACCCAAGCTTTATGACAGAGCTGGTCTACATTTATAGAACAATTACCCCTATATACGTATGTATGAGGCATATTCAATTCCAACATAAATTCAAAAAGCTTTAATTAAATTTCTTATTGGACTATAGCTTTTATACTGCAGATGAATTCCTTCATTATGAAGTAAAGTAAATTGCACATTTGTAAATCACTATTTTGTATAACTCAAATCTGCATAGGTAGTCTTTTATGTATCTTGGTATTCTCATCTTTTGTATTTTCAATTATATTGAAATTTACATCTCTGCATTTGTAATCATCTATGTACCTTATATTTTTCTTTGTATTTTGAATTGACATGTACACTATGTTGCTATGATGATGATGGATGGAAAATGTACTCTCAAGGTTAAACATATGTTAATACCTGTCTTTCTGCCTCCAGAACTCTTCTCCTCTCTTCTACTGCTGCTTCCTTTGCTGCCTTTTCTTCTTGTTTACGTTGTCTTTCTTCCTGGATTCCTTGCAGTCGCTCTTCTTGCTCCTGGAATATTTATACAAATTCTCCAGCTTTAAGAAAGGTTATGGACTGTTAAGACAAAGGAGTAAATAAACACTATCTTCTTTTTTTCTGGTATAATTGTGCAAACAAGGAAAGCCTAAAACAAAACATTGCTTTGCATTTGCCCTTCAACTATTTTAAGTCTTGTATCACTTGTGTGTTTTATCAACTGAGATACAAATCTAAACTTGTAACTCAAAGGAATAAAACAAGAAGCCTTTAGCAGTAAGGCAACATGTCAATGAAAACATTAAAATGCACAATTCTTAACCTATCAAATTCAAAGTTATGTGTGATATTTGCAATGTGCTCTGCAGTTAAAATACCAAATTTGCAATTTTTGAGTTAAACCATTACTGAAATTATTTACTAAAATTTTAGGTTTTATTTTTGGACTTACAAAATGTTCCTCACAATGAATGACTATCAATTTCTGGCTTACAACTGTAATTCCTGCACTATTAGACCATAATAAAAATGCTGACTGTTTTCTTTGGGGGGAGGAAGGTAGGAGGGGCAAATGCTCATTAGTTTGACTATAAAAAACTCTAAAATATTATGTCACGCTTTTCTTTTCCTTTTTTTTCACTATGAATTATGTAAAATATTTACACAATCCAAGAAAAAAACTGAACTCAGTATCTCTGTTCAACACTTCTTCACCAATTCATAAAACTTCAGGAAAATTATTGATATTTGCATCAGATGGAAATTTAAAATATCATGCTAATGAATGGCTACATATATACATCCCGGGACAAAGTACTTAGGATAGTGAGTCATGATAGTGAGTTGAGCTAATTGTCCCTGATGTGAGACTGCCTTTGTGGTCTACCGGGAGAAATACAAATTGGTTGGAGAATTCGATGTCATTCTGGCAGGTTGTCACATTAGCTTAATGGTTAGAGCAACCACATAGCAAGTGGAAGGTCTGTGGTTCAAATCCCAGTTGTGGCATTGAATTTTTAAGTTCCAGCTCTACCTCTCACACTTTGCCCACACACGGCTTGTGTGTTTAAAAACACCAACAGTAAGTTTGTTGGCATAAATAAATAATAAAGATATTGTAAATTTACATATCACCCAACATTTTTCAACAGATTCAACAAAATGTTTAAGGATTACGATATAAAACTGGCTCCGCAAAACAAGTATAGTGTGAGAACTTTACTCAGTCACTCTCTAAAAAATACACTCCAAGTATTAAATTATCAGGAATGTACCGTGTCAACTGTGAACACTACCATAAGATATATACTGGCAAGATAAAAAGAAATTTGGAAATCAGAATGAAGGAACACGTCAGAAATATCAAATACAAAGAAACAGATTAATCAGCCCTAGCTCATCACTTTTGGTTTTGCAATCATAATATCAACCTAAATATCCAACTTTTAAAATCAACAAAAAATTATTGGGAGTTAACAGTGTGGGAAAATACAGTATTACACCACAATTACCCCTCCATCATTTACATTTTCCCGCTGTTTACAACAAGTTTTTAAGGTCCCTTCAATCTTCCTATACTCACAATGTATTAGAATCCCAGCATTTATGTTTGTGAAATTTTCATTTCCTGCCATTTACACCATGTCCCATTGAGTTCTAACACAAAGTAATATGGCATTAGACCATTATATCATTGGTCATGACCAAGTCACGGCACTCAAAGAACCTTAGTCTCGACTGTTGACCATAGTTATGTGATATCTGGGGGTTGTGGTAATGCTGGAGACGCTGATATTTGCACTATCTTGTTACAAGTTGCAATTCAATTCCAAGTTCCATTCTATCAGTCACAGAAATGGAGAAGAAAGTGGGGAGGAAGTCTTTTTCCATTGAAGAAAAACTTAAAGTTCTGGAAAAAGCTGACTCCTTTCGTGGAACACATGTTGAACTAGTACGGGTGTTGAACATAAGTCTTGATGTTGAGCACTACAATAAGAAACACACATTCCACATCAGCAAGTGCTTCAGAGTATGGAGCGCATGCAAAGAAGAGAAAGTACGTTAGTTACTCAAGATACAACAAACTCGAGGAAATAGTGAGAAGCTGGTTCAAAACGACAAGAGCAGCTAATATTCCAATCAGTGGAGTGCTGCTAAGGGGGAAAAGGCACTTCATGTGGCAACTATGCTGGGAATAGACAATTTTGCTGCATCAAATCGGTGGTTGGATCGCTTTAGGAAACATTACAATGTAACATACAAAACTGTGTGTGGCAAGTCTGCTTCCATCTGTGACGATAATATTGAGCAGTGGATCAATGAAAAGCTTTCAGGACTGTTAAACAATTATGATCCTAAGGACGTACTCAACATAGATGAAACTGGGTTGTTTTTTAATGTTCTGCCCAACAAGACAGTGGCGTTTAAAGGAGACAAATGTCATGGTGGTAAGCACAGCAAATTGAGGCTTACTGTTATGTTGGGAGCCAATGCAGATGGCTCTGAAAGGCTTCAACCATTTGTAATTGGTAAATCAAGAAAACCTCTATGCTTCAAAAATATCCGTTCCCTACCCACGTCATATGATGCCAATAAGGTGTGATGACCTCCGATATATTGGGTGCACAGAGCAGGAAGATTCTACTCTTCATTGACCACTGTCCAGCTCATCCTGTTGACATGCATTTGAGAAATGTGCAATTGGAGTTCCTACCAGTAAACCGCAACCCCTAGATCTAGGAATTATTCATTCCTTCAAATCAGCCTACTGAAAAAGTGTGGTGCCGCACATACAGAATGCAATAGATGCTGGTAAAGACCTTTCTGCCTTCAGAATTTCTGTGTTTGATGCCCTCCACTACATTGCAAAAGCCTGGAAAGACATCATGCAATCTACAATTGCCAACTGCTTTTGCAAAGGAAGGTTCTTCAAAACAAAAAAGGTGCAGCCTGAAGAAGAGGAAGAAGATGTCAACTCCCTTTTGACCACATGGGATGCTTTGCAGCCAGACTGTAGTGTTGAGGACTTCATGGCAGTTGACGAAGCACTGGTAACCACTGAGGAGGAGTCTTTGGAAGATTTTGTTAATCAGCATACTGCAGTGGACTCAGACAGCAATGAAGAAGATGAAAATGAAAGTGTGGTGCCAACAAGTGCTGAGGTGAGTGCAGCTTTGGAAGTGCTGTGAAAATATCTTTCATCGGTAGAAGGGGGTGAAAAAAAACTTTGAAAAACTTAATGAACTTGAAAACCAATTAGAGGAAATTAGATCAAAAAGATCAAAACAAAAATCAATTTTGAACTACTTCAAGAGAGTTAGGTGTTCTTGATTGAACTGTATAATAGTTAAATAAAGTGATCCATGTTCAACAGTTTTGCAAGTTAAATAAAATGATCCATGTTCAACAGTTTTGCAAGTTAAATAAAATGATCCATGTTCAACAGTTTTGCAAAAAATAAACAATAAACATTTTGGTTCTCCTAATGACAAAATGCAAAATTTCTAATATGTGGTGTGTGTAAATATAATAAATCCATACCCTTTCATCAGTAGCAAAATAATAAAACTGGTTGACATTGCCCACACACGGCTTGTGTGTTTAAAAACACCAACAGTAAGTTTGTTGGCATAAATAAATAAATAATAAAACTGGTTACTCGTTAATGGTACCTATGTGCCGTGTTACTATCTGAATAAGAAGTGAAAAGGTAAGTGTTTTACAAAGTGCAATACATTTCAGTCAATATTTTTATAACCATTACATATCACAAAATTGTTGAATTGTTGCCCATTTCCCCCAATTAACGCTTTTCCCCATTTTACACCACTTTTCCTCTAGTCCCCGGAAGTGTAAAAGATGGGTAATACTGTATTTACTTCATTAAGGATCAAGATCAGCTGATGAATTTTGACATAGACAATGTTTTGCAACTAGCCAATAACATCATCAGACCAGGCAATGGGAGAAGGGGAGGCAGTTACCTGATGTTGAACCAGTCGATCAACAGCTGAACAATGGAGAGGACCCTCTCCAAAACTAGTCCTGTGATAATATTATTACAAGTAAGTTGGAGCTGAATGCATTTAGAAATATCGACATACTTGTGTTTCACTTTATTAATATGCTCCACTGTTTTATACACTTCATTTTCATCAATTTTATAACAACATATCTGATTACAGACATACTCAAAAGGTTTAGTGTGGTTCAAACAATTAAAAAGTCTAACTTACAATGACACTGTACTACTCATAGAAGTGAGTACTGTGGTTACAAAAGAGTGGAACATGATAGGATGACAGAGAACACACTAGAACAACTGAATGAGTTTCAATTAGAATTCATTGACCTGCAATATGATTGGGAAATGAAGTCCTTTCTTCACAAAACAAGCTTGATTGGCTTTTGCTTCAAATTTCCTCGGTCCAAATTTCCACAACTACACAGATCTATTTATTCATGTGAGTAGCTTTTTTAATTAATGAAACCTGTAAACCTAGTCACATTATCTTACAATAATTTAAAATGTAGTGAGTGACTTTGTATAACAAAAACAATTACTGCAAATATTGCAAAGATAATTAGAGGGAAAAGAGTACAAAAAGCTTGACATCTCACAATTGAATACAATTGTAAATATTGAATGTAATACTGATTAAAAACAAAAAAATTAAAACCCCTAGCGCAACAGTCCATGAAGGGCCAAGGCTTGCCGCCCAGCCACTGCATCCACACCTCTGCTCACTACAGGTGCCATTGGTGGGTGCAGTAATGGAGGGTGGGACGTGGTCAGTGCCTCGAGCCCTCCCGACAAGTTATACAGCCTTCTCAACCTGGGGCCACTACTTCTCCATCAAGTAGCTCCTCAATTGGTCCCCCCCGGGATCTAACGAGGCTGACTGCACCCCATGCCAGACCTCCCAGAGGGGATAAAATACCCATGCTGGTACCGGGGATCGAACCCAGGTCCTCCACGCCACAGGCATGTAATACTGATATATACTTATTATTTATTTATGCCAACAAACTTACTGTTGGTGTTTTTAAACACACAAGCCGTGTGTGGGCAAAGTTTAAGAGGTAGAACTGGAACTTAAAAATTCAAAAGAGGTAGAACTGTCTGTGGTTCAAATCCCAGTTGTGGCATTGAATTTTTAAGTTCCAGTTCTACCTCTTAAACTGATATATACTCCTAATTGGTAAATAGCTACAAAATGGAAAATTCATTTGGTCTATTAAGCACCCAGTTGAATGTAATAAAAAATATTATTTCTATTTCACCTTGTATACAATATTGCAAATGGTACAAATGTTCGTTTCCTTTCAACTGTATTGATCTTCCATTGTGGCCATTTTCAGCTCTCCAGGCATTGGGCTAAAAAGTGTGATCTAGTGCATTGAGTTGAGGTTGTGCATATTACAGCTTTGCCACTCTACCAGTAGATAGCAGCAGGATTCAATCCAGCAGATGAGGAAACAAGTATAAGCATGCTTCAGTCACCTACTGTTGATGACGAGGACAAATGCTCTCAAAAATGCTCCAGTTCTAACAATTAGTAAATGAAGATTTTTGTTAAGATACTTGACTCATTCCACATTCAACAAGAGTTTAGGTTATTCACACACAGAGAAGAAGAAGCACTTGGTTAAAGCTGTGTCCCAAATAGGACAGTTTGGTCAACAACAACATGGAGCAACAAAAGCTACAAGTAAACAACCAAATAGGTTTATAACCTACTGCCAGACATTACAAATATGCATCAATATCTATACCTGACAAAGTGCCATGAAGTCGTGTCTCTTGTTTTGTGCCTCCAGCTCATTTATAAAAGCAATTTCTTTCAGTTTTTCTTCTTCATCATGTGCTTTCCTTACAATGCCCTTCAAATGAAGTTTGCGGTTCACTTCTGCTCGTTTCAGTTTCATTTCCAAACGCACCCGTTTATCCTCAATCAGTTGTGCCTGGGCTGCCTTTACTTCTTCAACCTGAAAGTTAACAGTAAGTAACACAAAATTAAAACTTGGATAAAATAGCACAAGATTTTTCATCAAATCTCCTAGCAATGCAGATGGTAACAGCTTAGTGCTTAAAAAATTATTTAAAATGATGGCTAAATTCAATTTACTTTGGATTTAATTTGCTCTCTTATATGGGATGTCCATAACATTTTGGATGATTTCTGTGGCTATACAGAATGGAAGGGAAGTCATTACATTCCTTCTAATATGTGCTTCATAGAAGCATTACAAACAAAAAAGTCTAATGACATTTTGTTCTTTAATCAGCCGATTTCAAAAAAATTATTGGTTCTTTATCCAACTTGGATGCGTAATTCCACAGGAATGTGCGCAGGTAACAGTTTGTTAATTGTAAGATGTGTAGAGTAACTTATTTCTGACATAGCTTTGGTAGTAATTATGCGACATCACACAGGGTTTCAAAATAATTAATCACTTAAAAGACATGAAGGAATACTCCAAGCAGCTTTTTCACACGTATAGTATGTCAACAACGTTGCGTTGAGGTTGCTCATGGAATGGAACTGGTTTGTGAATGTAAGCATGTCTGGTGCTTTAGCTTTAATGTTTCGGGAGCTAACGCTTATGATTGCCCTACACTGGCGGAGTAAACACAGAAGGACAAGGCAAGGTATTTGTTTGTGTTCTCAAGAAGCACCATTACCGTGCTTGTTTATGTACTGAGCTAGGGAAAGTGACACCCACATAATCTGCAGTGTTGCCAGCTTGTTTTCGAGAAAATTAAAATATCTCTGTAGGAAATGGTGAGAGACAAAAATCTAAGATACAAAATGTGTTCCAAATATCGAGACCTATCACTGGTTTAAATTAATGTTATGACTTCTCTTCCACCCAGTATTTCCACTAGTACTTCATATGCAGGATGAGTCTGAATAACACTGAATAATTTTAAAACGTGATTCAGGGGTTTTATTTGAGTATTTCTTACAGTGAAGGTATATCTGCAAATGTTTTGCTGTGGAGCTAGAGGATATTAACATTTTTCAAATGCCATGTTGGGTTAGATGAAATTCTATCATGTAGATCCTTATTCTCCCTTTTGCATTGTAATATCGCTTATGTTTTGTCTGCTGCACATTTTCGAATACAGCTTGTATTCTGCTTTTTAACATTGTTTATATCATTAATCTAAAACCTGCAGTTTGTTCCTTAAATGGTAAAGGATTCTGGCACATACTATATGCCACTTTGTGATTCAACTCAGCTATCAGCATATACTAAACTGCTCTGTTTACTGGAAGGGCTTTCAGTGTGACAGCCCATTATAAGATATGCAATGCTACAAGTCAGTCTTCGGTTAGTAGAAGTCTGCGCGAACAATTACATATGCATCTCACCCAAGTCCAAGCACTGGGGCCAGATCACCTTCTACCCACACTACAGTTTGTAGCATTAAGCTACCATGGCCAACTTGCCAGTATGACATTAAATTCCCCAAGCGATTTGTACTTTCCCAGTTAGACCACAAGGGAATCTCACATCAGAGATAAATACCCCAAGGGTGGCTTACAATTGTAAGTACTTTATATCCTGGGCTAACCTTTAGATGGTAAGTCGGTCTGGGTGCCTCAGTTGGTTAGACGCTGGCCTACTGATCCCAAGGTCAAATCCGGCCCAGCCCGATGGTTTTTAAGTGTGCTCAAAAACGACAGCTCCATGTCAGTAGATTTACTGGCATGTAAAAAACTCCTGCTGGACGAAATTCCGGCACACCAGCGACACTGTTGTGATCCTAGCAATTGACAGTGTCATTAAACAGCAATACATATATATTTAGATGGTAATTATTATTTATTTATGCCAACAAGCCTAATGCTGCTGTTTTTAAACACACAAGCCATGTGTAGGCAATGTTTAAGAGGTAGAATCAGAACTGAAAAATGCAATGCCACAGCTGCTTACCAGGTGGGTGTTCTAACCATTAAGCTATTGTAACAACCTGCCAGAACTCAATGTGATTCTGGCAGGTTGTCACCTACCTCTTAAGCTTAAGCACCTATTTAATTCTTGTTCTGTTCTTATTTAAACTATGTTTGAAGCCTTTCAACGGTGGAGAAAATCTTAACAATGGTAGCATTTGCATATGTTATTGACAATAACATCCATTGTAGAACGGTTATAAGTCTGACCTACTTTAGAGCACATGGATTTAGTGCCAATAATTAAACCAACATTTAAAAGAGTTTTGTATTGTATTTTTCAAAATTAAAGTTAGATGGCTATTGTTATTTCAAAACTCTCCTAAAGCCTTGCAGTAAAAACACATAGCAGTCTAAATTATAATGAAAACTGAGTTGGATTGAAACACAGAACATCACTTACATATAATTAGTCTTGACCAGTTTCAAGAGCTTAACTTGCTCCCATCATCAGAATTAAACAACTGGTTCTTGTTGATATTGTTTGATGTACGGTTGGTTGAGATGATATCTAGCAGTAAGCTGATGAACTTCCATAAAGAGTTTTGTGGAGGCAAATCACAGTTCCTTATGTGGAGCTTGTTTTTTATTACATGAATTTTTCCCCAAGCATCCAACTCTGCAGCATGTTTTGTAGCTTTTAAAAGTTTTATGTTTGGAGTAATGTTGTGGTTGGATGTCCAAAAATGGTGTGCAACTGCAGATTTATCCGTCTGTTTGTATTTGATGCATCTCATGTGTTCTTTTAGCCTGGTTTCTAAACTGCTCTTGGTTTTCCCTATGTAAATCTGGTCACAATCTGGGCAACTGATTTGATAGACTCCTGCTTTTTTGTTCTGTGGTATCTGGTCCTTTGACTTGTTGCACAGTAATTTCTCTATGCTGAAATTATTTTGTGGGGCCAAATTAATGTTGTATTTTTTAAAGATGTGGTGGAATTTATAGTGCTTACTTGGATGGTAGCTGAATTTTTTGGAAATCATATTGCTTTTTTGTTGAGAGAGGTTAGTGATCTCATTCAAGTGTTTGTTTTTTGAATAGTGCTATTTTCTTGTCAATAATTTGTTTGTTGACTAATTATAAGTAAGTGATGCTCTGTGTTTCATTTCAACTCAGTTTTCATTATAATTTAGATTCACATCACTGTTACTGGCTTACAAAAAGATATGTAGCAGTCTGTTTGGTGGAATTTCGTCTAACCTGTCAGTGTTTCAAAAGTGTTAATGCCCTCTAGCTCGATAACGAGACATTTGATGACATTCACTATATGAAAATCTCAAATATAACCCCTGAATCACACCTTAAAATTATTCAATGTTATTCTGACTCACCTGTATATCCTTAGCACATACCCCTTATACAGTCCAACTGTAGCCAAAGCCACAGAGGAGTGCAGGATGGGGTTGGCAGGGGTCAGAACACTAATTCCCCCAATCATAAGGTGACTACTTCACCTTTGGAGGTGGTACCTTTCCATCAGGATAACTACTCAATTGACATCACGAGGCTGAGAGCACCGTGCACCAAATCTCCCAGTGGGAAAAAACTCCCACATTGGTAACAGGGGATCAAACCTGGGTCCCCTGCATCAGAATGTGTGCTAGTACTGTGCTACAGGAATGGTCTTCAATAATACTAAACATTAATAACATATACAGCTTTATGAAATCGTCCAAACTTTTATGAGCATATGTTAAAACATATGCTGTATGTCATGTAATATCATGGTTAGTGAGTGCATAAAACAGAATATATTCATTTTCTTTTCGATCAAACCTGAGTTTATGTGAGTGAATGACCACTAACCTTATTGAGAAGTTCTCTTAGTTTCTGTGCCTTCTCATGCATAAGCCGATCTCGTTTCTCCTTTGCCTGAGCCTGTTTTGCTTGAAAGCATCGCAATGTTTCTGGTAAAGTGCGACGACGGGATGGAGAAGACAGTTTCTGATGCAGCTCTAGTGCCCGGCCAGGGTGACGTGCTTCCATTTCTTCTAATTGTTCCAATGCATCAATACGCTCTGCCCAAGACATACCTAGGAGCAGTGGCCAAACTTTACAACACCTTTCTCTTGTTAAATACCATAGGATTGCATTTAGGAACACTTTATTTTCAATAATGTTCACAAGAATATGAGAATACTTTACCTTCTAATTGATTTTCATATGTAGCTTCCAATGAAATGCTATCTATTGGTTTAAGTTTTTTTGGATTTTCTGAAATAATATGCAGTCTCTCTTCCTCTTCATCTTCAGGCCCAATAGTAGCTTCCCCATCTGTTTCGGTCTCATCAGTTTCTGTGTCCACCTGTTCAACCATGAAGCGGAGAATTGCTGTACATCATTGTACTAACCACAACTTGTTTTAATGTGCACCTAATGGGCCAATATTATATATCTGCCACTTCCTACAGTTTCACTAGACAGCTGTTTTAAAACACTAGCATACAATTTGTAACAGTGTCATTTGACAATTTCCATTAAGAAAGGATATTCTTTCCCTACAAACTATCTTTAAGGTGTCTAAATATTTCACAAAATCTGATGTGTTACATGCACATGGCTTTCTCTGCCCATTCTAAAACTATTTTTACAAAAGCTTGTTCTTCTATCTACTTTATGTTAATTGAGACAGACATTTGTTGAAATGATTTTATTACATATTTCCTTATATTGTTTTGTTGTTGTTGGCTAATGCTGGATTTCTGACAATGAAGTCATTAATCCTCTTGCTCTCCAATATTTTTCACTGATGGATGGGAAGGGCGCTAGAAGTGGCTGGGCATATTTGAAGGTAGTCTTTGTCCATTTCCTCTTGCAGATCACATAGAGGACAGGGTGGTGAAGAATATATCCCAATTCTGTTTAAATGTTTTGCCAGACAATCACGTCCTGTTATCAACCTGAAGGTTGCAACTGCCGTTTTTCGAGGACACTCAGGAATCACTGTTTGAATATTTGGTAGTTCTCATCTTTTATTTTTTGATTTTTCATAGTAATATTTTGCAATAATTTTTTTGAATTCAGAGTGGACTAATCTTTTAGCTGCATAAAATGGTAGATTAACTATAGATTTCTGTATACTGCTGGTACCCTTTTTTGCAAGAAAATCTGCTTTCTCATTACCACTCAGTCCACAGTGACCTGGTATCCATTGGAAGACTAGGTGTTTTTGAAGTGCTGTTAGATGGGTAAGGATTTTCCAACATTCTATAATTGTTTGGTTTTCTGGTGACAACTTGGAAGTAATTGCTATAATTGCTGCCCTGGAATCTGAGAGAATAACTGCCTAATGAAAACGTGAAATTCTATACAAAAGATTTGGTAGGGCCATTCGAATTGCTTCAATTTCTCCATCAAAGTTTGTAGTTCCATAACTTAAAGATATGTAATATGAAAGAGGTGACACATGACTCCAGCCACGGCTCCATCTTGGTTTGATATCAATGACCCATCAGTATAAATATGGAGACATTCATGTTTCGGATTGTCTCTAATGCCAATAATTTTAGAACACTAGTTGGAGTATCACTTTTCTTAACTTCTTCTGTCAGGTGTAAATAATATGTGATGTGATAGGTATGTGATAGGTGGGAGTTTTTACTCAATAGAAGAATTTCTAAATAGGGCATAAGCCATAGCTGTAAGATTATAAATACACGTTGGTTGGTAGAAACTGTAACGTTAGTGATAAGAGTGTAATACAGAAACTTGAATATGTATATATTAGTATAGGTGTATATAAATATCTTTGTAAAAGTTCTTTATATGTAATTATGTATAATCATATGTATTCTGACGCTATGAATTACATTGTAATTTCTACAGCTGATAACAATAACAACAATAATAACAATGTCACCACCATTGCACATTGTAACCTAACCTAATAATATGATCATTGTGATGTCACTGTTGCAATCATTAATGACAAGAGATCTACTAATCAAATGTCAATTTTTTTTTCATCCCCAACTGATACAACTTTATACAAGTTTATAATCTTAAACACAATTTCCTGAATAACAATGGGTTCATGTTTTTACTGATGGTTCTTTGTTGCCAAACCAAAATGAAGCAGCTGCCGGAGCTATGTATCATCTCTTCCCCTTCTACAAACCTTTCATTCATTCATTCATTTATTATCAGCTGTAAAAATTAAAATGTAATTCATAGCAACGTCGGAATACATATGGTTTTGGATTTGGTACCACAAATTTTGACAAAGAGGTCAAAGCCTTATGCACAACACTTCAAAATCTCTGTACGAATAACACAATTCTAGAATGCAGAGATTCTTTCTGACTCAAGAGCAGCTACTTTAAAAACATTCACCTTAACACCAAAAACCAATGAATTCTCGAGTGTTGGACAAGTCTATTTCATCTCACCAAATTAAAGAAAAGAATAATTTTTCAGTGGGTACTGGCATATTGTGGATTGTCCAGCAACTTCCACACAATAAAAAAATTATAAACCTACAATTTCAAGAAATGTCACACAATATCACTCTAAAATTTCAAGATAAAAGATAGGAATCTATCACAAATCAAAACATCCCTGGATACCCAAGAAAAAGTGCAGTTGCAATCTTTAGACTATTCATAGGCCATGATTGTCTAGCAAAACATCTCCATAGGATTGGGATTTATTCTTCAGCACTTTGTGATCTTCAAGAGGAAATGGATCAAGATCATCTTCAATGCTGTTCAGCTAACATCACTGTGGCATCACTGAGTGGAAAATACTGGAGAGTAAGAGGATTAATGGTTTCATTATCAGAAATCCTGCATTAGCCAATAATAACAACATAACGTTAAATGTACAGGCCAGACATCCTGTGTTTAAAGTCGCTCTAAAAGGAAGTAATTGCTATTATGATAAAACAGTATACATTCACACAAATACTAACCTCAATTTCTGTTGCTTCTAATTCATGAATTTCTTTCCTAAGCATCTCTTCTTCTGCACTGAGTTCTTTACTTTTCCTAAGCTCTTCTTCATTAAAAAGATTTTTTTCTTCCAGAATATCTTCAAGCTGTTCATCTAATGTAATATTGCCAGTTTTGCTGTAAAAAAAAGCAACATTTTGCATTAATACCACAGAAAGAAAAAAAAACTAACAAAAGTAAGCAAGAAAGACAAACTCTAAGGGGGAGGAAAAAAACAAACTTCTCAAAATAATTTAAATAAGGAAAAATTGAAGCTATTAACAGTGAAGCAACAAGATTCTAAAGTAAAAACAAATTAGAAACTAAAAACTTCACTTATCTTAGTAATGTTATTTTTTTGCTGACCCTGGGTTTCAAGTTGTGTCCAACTCATTCTCAAAGCCATATACTAAGATAAGTGAAGTTTTTAGTTTCTAATTTGTTTTTACTTTAGAATTCTCAAAATACTGTCTGCTTGACAAAATGTTAAGTATCACAAAAAAAGAAAGAGAAAGAAAAAGAAAGAAGGGAGAAAGGGGAGGGAAGAACGGAAGCAGGGAGAGGAAAGTAGGGAAGAAAAGAAGAAAGATAGAAGGAAAGAAAGAAAAAAGAAAGAAAAAAGAAAGAAAAAGGAAGGAAACAAGGGTAGGAGGAGAGGTAAGGAGTGAAGATGGCGGGAGAAACCGGAGAACCCAGAGGAAACCCGCCCCAGTGCTGCTTCATCCACTACAAATCCCACATGCGGTTGCCTGGGGTCGAACCCAGACCACTTTGGTGAGAAGCAAATGGTCTAACCACTCAGATACATGGTATGAAGATGGAATGAGTGGCAGGGGAAACCAGAGAACCCACAGGAAACCCGCTCCTGTGGCGCTTTGTCCACATGTGGGTCCCTGGGATCGAACCTGGGCCTCCCTGGTGATAGGTGAACGGTCTAACCGCTCGGCCATGGTGCCACCTTATCATTACCACATAAAAACTGAAAATTAACAGTGAAGCAATACAAATTTTACAATACAACAAATACTGAAGTAAAAACAAATTAGAAACTAAAAACTTCACTTATCTTAGTAATATTCCAAGTTGTTTGGTGCTAACAAGTTTTGAGTTGACTCCAACTCATTGTCAAAGCTATACAAACAAATTAGTTACTGTAGATACTGATGCTCATTTTAATCACCAATCTCTGAAAACAAAAACCTATAAATACAGTCTATTGGAGGGATTTCAAAATTCATAACATGGTTTCTGTTTTTTTTAATAAATATCTTTTCCCAAACCATTAAATCCACTTAATTGTTTTAATAATTTAACCTCTGGATTAATTTCATGATTAAATGACCAAAAATGACCTGCCACAGCTGATTTATCAGTTTGTTTATATTTAAAATTTTTCTAAATGCTCTTTTATTCTGGTTTCTAAATGACGTTTAGTTTTACCAATATAAACCTTATCACAAACCAAACAACTAAATAGATAAATGCCAGTTTTTTATAATTTGGAATTTTATCTTTTTTAGAAAAATTTAGTAAATTTTGTATATTAAATTTATTTTGAGGAACCAAATTTATTCCATATTCTTTAAAAATTTTTGTTAATTTTTTATTGGTCCACGGATGATAAGTAAACTTTTTAAAAATATGATTATCTTATTTTTTTGAGAATAGAAACCTCTTTAACAGCCTTCTGATACTTAAATTTTTCTATCTTTTTATGTATAAAATCTGTATTAAAACCATTAATTACTACAGTGTTAATAATGTGTTTATATTCTGTGTCAAATTCTTCTTTATTAAGGGGTATATTTATTAACCTATAAATTAAACTATTGAAAACAGCAAATTTATGTGCAAAAGGATTAAACCTTTTATTTTTTATGTAATTATGAGTGTGAGTAGATTTTCTATAAATATCAAAATTCATTTTATTGTTATGTCTTTTAATTTTTAAGTCCAGGAACGGAAGGCATCCATTATTTTCGGTTTCCAAAGTGAATTGTATGGCTTTATCCTGTAAATTTAGAAGTTTTAAAGCATCATTTATCTGTTTTTTAGGGACAACAGCAAAAATGTCATCCACATATCTATACCATGTTTTAAAAATTAGAGGGAATGATTTTATAATTTGAGTTTCAAAAAAGCTCATGAAAAGATTAGCAAGAAATGACGAAAGTGGACCACCCATTGCCAAGCCAGAAGTTTGTTGAAAAAAATTACCATCAAAACTAAAGAAATTTTGATCTAAACAAAGATTTGTAATTATTATTTATTTATGCCAACAAACTTACTGTTAGTGTTTTTAAACACACAAGCCATGTGTGGGTAAACTGTGGTTTACCAGGAGAAATACAAACTGGTTTGAGAATTTAATGCCATTCTGGCAGTTTGTCACAATAGCTCAATGGTTAGAGCAGCTGCCTGGTAAGCGGAAGGTCTGTGGTTCAAATCCCAGTTGTGGCATTGAATTTTAAGTTCCAGTTCTACCTCTCAAACTTTGCCCACACACGGCTTGTGTGTTTAAAAACACCAACAGTAAGTTTGTTGGCATAAATAAATAATAATTACCATCTGAAGGTTATTTAATCCTGGGATATAAAGTACTTACAATAGTAAGTCACCATTGAGGTAATTTGTCTCTGATGTGAGATTGTCTTTGTGGTTTACCAGGAGAAATACGAACTGGTTTGAGAATTTAATACCATTCTGGCAGTTTGTCACAATAGCTCAGTGGTAGAGCAGCCGCCCGGTAAGCGGAAGGTCTGTGGTTCAAATCCCAGTTGTGGCATTGAATTTTTAAGTTCCAGTTCTACCTCTCAAAGATTTGTAAGTTTTACAAAATCATCAATTAATTCTTTATTTAATTCTAATTTAATTTAATTCATTTTGTCCGCATTTCATATCATCCTCTTCCTCACTCATATTGACCATTTCATCTGTCCGGTGCATAAGTTTGTCTGCTCCCAAACAGGCATCTGACCCTAGGCACTGGCTTGTAAGTCCTAGGAAATGTCAGTCCTTCATATGGGCAGGATAATCAGATAAAGAAGAATATGTTAATGGTACTATATTTTGAAGTGTTCTGTTTTATGTTTTTATTGTATTAATTTGAGGTCGTCTCCTTAGCATGGTGGTAGCACTGCTGCTTACCAACTGGGAGACTCAGGTTCAATTCTCAGTATTGGTGTGGGGATTTTCTCCTGCTGGGAGATTTGGTCCAGGGTGTACACAGCCTTGTTAGGTCCCTGAGGGGCCAACTGGGGAGCTACTTGATTAAGAAGCAGTAGCCCTGGTTGTGAAGACCGTATACACTGACTGGGAGGGACCAGAATTTAGGACCACATCCACCTTCCCTATTGCACCCCAGTTATGATGCCTGTAATGGGCCGAGGTGAGGGATGAACAATCAGCCGGGAGGTCGCACCACATATTTGGTTAGTTATATTAATTTACTGCCTTATGTTAATAAATGTTTTACACTAGGAACTGCTTCTGCTGCTAATCTAAAACATCAATAAATATTGAACTGAATCAGTAATAATCATCACCTGTTTGTTTCCTCTGGATTTACATCTTTATGGTCAGAGTGGGTTAAAGATTCCTCTTCATTTTTGCTTTGAAAATCTTCTTCTGAAACCAGTTTAGCTTTTAAATCATCACTGTCTTTATTTTCATATGAAACAAGCTCTGCCTTTAAATCTATATTGCTGTTATTCTTCTCGTTCACTAAGTTAGTTGTTCTCTTGTTTTCTTCATTCTTTTTAGCCTGCAAAGATGTTCTATTTTCCTTTGAAGACTTCTTATTATCTTCTTTAATATCCTTGATTTCTCTCTTCAGTTTTGCAAGATTGGTATTGTTTCGATATGCAGGAACCCTTGCTGGAGCTCCTGTTTTCTTTACAGCCAATTTCTTGCTATCGTTTGGTGGTTTAACTTCCACTTCAATGAGTGCTAGTGCAGGTAATGAAGTGGCAGCACTGGGCTGCTGGAAGCGTTTCTTGATGGCATAAGCTCTTGGGGCTGTACTCACACTGCCCTTACGTTCCAGTGCTTGGTACTTGATGTTTCCTGCACTTCTTGACAATGGAGATGACAAGCCATCTACTTTATTTGCTGGCGACATACGAGAGCGGGATCTGCCCTTCACTGTCTCCCAACCTTGCATATCATCTGCAACAGCGTAAAACAGTCATATTTACTTTCTCTACTATGTACACAGGCACTGCATTCCACTAAAAAATATGTTACTAAGATTATTATTTATTTATGCCAACAAACTTACTGTTGGTGTTTTTAAACACACAAGCCGTGTGTTTAAAAACATTAACATTAACCTCTTAATGTTACTAAGATTTCGTAAGAAATGCATGTTTTGAGGCTGCCTGAATAAAAAAAAAAGAAAAGCTTTTTTAGAAAAAGGTTCTGTGTTTGCATATTTGTATGTATATGTTCTTTCTTTCTTTTTCTGACTATCCTCCCCTTATGTAGGACTTACACCCCCTAGGACTTACAAGCCAGTGCCTAGGGTCAGACGCCTGTCTGGGAGCAGAGGAACCTCTGGACTGGACAGAGTGAAGACCTAAACAGCATAAATCAAACACAAAGAGTCAAATAAATACCAAACTTGGTACTTAAGTATCTTTCAAAGTTCTGACAAAAAGATTTTGATTGAAATACCATATATTAAAAATATTTACATCTTTTTCTTTACCTGATTACCCTCCCCTTATGGAGTGCCAAGGCAGCACCTAGGGTCAGACGCCTTTTGGGGAGCACAATAATCTATGGACCAGACAGAGTGAAGACCTGGAAGCAGGCGGTCAGCCAAGCACCAGGTATGATAGTGAGGAAGAAGCTGATATGAAATGCAGGCGATATCGATGAATAGAAAAGTGATTATGGAGCAATTGGTGGAATGTGTGGTGGGGGAAACTGGAGAACCCGGAGAAAACCTGCCCAGATGTCACTTTGTCCACTGCAAATACCACTTGCAGGCCCCTGGGATTGAGCCCAGGCCATCTAGGTGGTAGGTGAATGGTCTAACCACCTGGCCATGGCGCATAAATAAAATGTATATCTTGAATTTTCTGTGAATATCCTGTGAAGTCCTTTTCATTCTGAAGGACATTTTTATAATCATTCACCAAACACTAGACCAAAAAACGTTTATTTGTTAATTCACACAGAACCAAACTTTATGAAAATAGCTTCACGTATGCTGGTCTACATGTATATAACAAACTATCCCAATGAGGGATATTAATCTTAACATAAATTCAAAAAGTTCTATTTAATTTCTTAATATTTAAACATTAATGGACTATAGTTTTTATGGTGTAGATGAATTTCTACATCATGAAGCAGTGTAAATGGTATATATGTAAATGATTATTTTTATAGTGGTATAGAAGTAAGTACTCCAAAAGAAATGTATCTAAAGAACAATGTTTAAAATGAGAAGACATGAAATAAAGAAGTCTTCAAAGAAAAAAGAATGTTTACTGTAGTGTCTTTGTACAGGCTTCAATTAATCTGTCTGACTGAACTGCACAAACCCAAAACAAATAGTGAAATACACAGTCATGACACAAGGTATAAACTGGACTTGCACCACATTAGGGTAATGTTGCCGAATATGGCCTTAACGCCGGCACCAACGTATCAGAAATGAAGGTAGCCAGCGATAATAAAACATCATTTCAATGATGTTGGAATTGTGTAGATGGCAGTGCATAAAGGTGACAATGGAGATAACTTCCAGCAATGCATGTACATAGGTGACGTCGATTCTATTCTCGTTCATTATAACAAATTTCTGTAACTAGAACATGGGGAATTCTATTTTATTTGTGCATACATTCCTCAATCCAACCCAAAAGATCTTGCAAATATAACACTGAGTACCACAATTATAGAATAAATGAGGATCCCTTTATATTACAATCAAACAAATTCATATATGAATCAAATATCCTGAAGTAACTATGAAATCATAAGCTTATGTGGTTGTACAGAGGTAGATAACCTTAAGTGGGAATAAATCTTCGTAAATATACATTCATAAGTTGCATTAAGTTGCATTTTAGAGGCACAAACCTAACAAAGTTGACATAATTATGCTCAAAATTTATAATAATTATAAATTATTCCTCTATGGGTAATTAATTATCATTATTATATTATTGTCATCATCGTTCTTGTTGTTATGATCATTATCATGCCATCATCACCTTTATTATTATAACTCAAATCTGTATAGTTTTTTATGTATCTTAGTTTTCTTTATATTTTCATTGAATCTTATTCTTGCATTTGGAATCATTGCATATCTTGTACATTCTTTTTTGTATTTTTAATTGACATGTCCTATAACATACAAGATGTGTTTTTAAAGTAAGTGCTGTTTTAATTTTTGCCACTGCAGCACTAAGATCATGATTTTGGGCATGTGTGATTACTTGTTCCATTCATTAGGAAGTTTGATGCAGCTGTGAGTAATCATCCTTTGTATTTTCCTATTGTTAGTCTTGAAATGTTGAAAACAATTGAACAACTTGTCAACATTTCTAAATATGAGAAATGTTATGCCAGCAAACATTCATTGCCAACTGAGTATAGTTTATGGGGAAACAAAGAGTGATAATGCCTGGCCACACACAGCCAAACAAACTGAGGATCTGACCGCATCATTTAGTTGGGAACAATTTCACCACCCTCCCTACAGTTTGGATTGGCAACCAAGCAATTTTCATCTGAAGAAATTCCTTGATAGAAAAAATTTCAATGACAATGATATAAAAAAAATAGAGACTTGGCTTTCATCATTCTTTGATAAAGGCATACAAAAACTGCTTTCCAGTTATGACAAGTGCCTGAATAACAGCAGTAAGATAAGTGTGGAGAAGTAGTGTAAGCTAATGAATAATAATAAAACAGAATTTGGAAAGTAATGTTCTGTTGTTTTTCAAAAAATGAGCATATTTACATTAAAAACATGCCTTATACGTCTCATGTTTCCATGGATGAAATAAATACACACAATACTCAAATTTTATTTCCATAATTTATTAGCATCCTGTACAGCCGTGGAAAGAAGTGCCATATCATGCTGCAGTGCGGTTTACACAAGTCGATATTTCCAACATGCAGCTGAGTTTATTAATAATCCCTGTTGCATATATTATCGTCTGTCGGACATCACCACTTGCATTTGTATTTGCGAGTATATATACAAATGTGCTATTTAAGTGCCCAACAGACAATAACATATGGAACAGAGACAGCTGTATGTTGGAAATACTGATTTAAGTAAACAGTGTTGGGCAGCATCTTGGCCAAGCAGTTAGCACATTCGCCTACCACCGAGGTGGCCTGGGTTCTATCCAGGGACCCACACGTGGTATTCATGGGGGACAAAGCAGTGTCTGGGCGGGTGAAATCTCCAGGTTCTCTGGTTTCCCCCAACAATTACTTCATCATCACCTTTCCATTCATTGATTTCCGCTGCATTTCATATCATCCTCTAACTCACTGTCACACCTGATGCTGGTCTGATCACCCATTTCCAGGTCTTTAATCTGTCCGGTCCAGGTCCATAAGTTTGTTTGCTCCCCAATAGGCGTCTGACCCTAGGCACTGGATTCTAAGTTCTTGGGAGTGTAAGACATACGTGAGGGGAGGGTAATCAGGCAAATGGTGCTGAAACCCAACATAAGATTTAAAAATATTCTGCTCTCCTAATGAGCTCGTCATTTTTTCCATAGATTCACAAGCCAGCAGATGGGTAATCTGTTGTGAAAAGTTTCAGCCTGATGTTGGGCCAATGAAACAATATACTTACCATCTTCATTACCAGCTCCAGTACGTGGCAGAACCTCAACTGAAACAGTTGTGCGTGAATTTTCAGATCCTTTTACTTTGTCAGCCCAACTGCGAGCTCCAGAGGAAGCAGAACTATTGAGAGACGAGTTTGAACCACTACGTCTATCCAACGGTGGTCCTATTTCAGGAATACTTTCCACTTTTGGTGCTGATGAAGCTAACATGTTTGGCTGTCCAACTGGGCGAGGCTAGAAATAAAACAAAGTGTGCACTCAAATGCCATATGATCAAATCTCAAGCACAGTTGTTATTCCCCAAGTGATTTTGAAGAAGTCTGTATGCTGTAACTCCTATATCATGCGTGAATGAAACCAAACCTGCAAAATGAATATAAAACATGACATTAAAGTCCAGTTGCAGAGGCATTTGTTCAATCAAACTTTGATCAGAGTTTATTGATAGATATCTCAATATTTAAACGGTGAACATGCTTAATAACTAGAGAAGAAACTTCCGAGCTGATTTGCCATGATGTACTGGAGTAACTATGTCCAGATATTTCGACCACAACATAATCAATGGCGCAGGCAAAGCCTTCTCTGTGAAGGTTCAGTTACGTCTGAAACATTAACAGATGGGGATGTGGTATTTTTATAGAGAGGGGGTCTTCCCTGATTGGCTCTGGGTGAGTTGAGGTAGTATGGCTGGTGGGAGGGCCTAGCTGTTTCCCGGTTGTCACTAGTTCCTGATTGGTCCAAGTTATTTCAATGTCTGGATTGTTGTTTAATGTCATTAATTACGGGATACCAAGTTCTGTTGGGCTTAAGGCTTGCTTTCTTCCTTTCTGTTGACCCAGAGCCAATCAGAGAGGACCCCTCTCTAAATAAATACTACACCCCCAACCGTAATGTTTCAGTTCCTACTGAACCTTCACTGAGAACACCTTGCCCATGCCGCTGATGATGTCCACTACAGTTGTGGATGAAATGACTGGACTACTTACTCCAGCAGACCATAGCAAATCAGCCCGGAAGTTTCTTCTAGAATTATCAACTCCAGCCGTGAAAGCCTACGCTTACTCTTGGTGAACATACTGTTTTGAAAAGTACAATCACAGCTCCTTTTATACTGCTTTATGACACTCCTTTTCCATTTTACCCTCCTCGTGTGGAGGACTTACAAGTGGACACCTGGGGTCAGATGCCTGTCGAGGAGCAGACAAACTCTGGATCAGAGAGAGTAGCCAGGATGGGTCATCAGTTCAAACTGAAGGAGGAAGTGATATGAAATAAATGAATGGAAAGGTAATGGGGGAACAGTTGATGGAATGGGAGAACCCGGAGAAAACCTGGCTAGCTGCTACTTTGTCAACCGCAAATGTTGCATGCAGTCCCCTGGGCCACCTTGGTGAGAGGCAAACAATTAACCACTCAGCCATCCTAATACATATACTAAAATTAAATCTGATGTGTTGTACTCACATGACTTTCTCACTCTTGTACAAACTCTTTTTACAAACACCTATTCCCCTATTACTTAAACTACTTGATTCATGTTAATCAAGATAGACAAGTGCTTTTATTACATATTTCCTTATAACTACAATGGGAATACAGTAGACTTTAAGTGATAGTCAAATCTTTTAAGAGTTGATTGCTATGTGATGTCTCTGAAGTTCCATTCACTTTGCAAACCAAGAAGGAGGTACAAAACTGAAGAATGACTCCCCAATTAAGAAAAGTATAAGTATTGGAAAATTCAAACCGGTGACAAGGAATATCTCGTTAATATCTTCTTTCTTGGAAGTTTGAAAACAGTGTTGTAATACTCAATTTAAACCAAAAAGGTGGGTCGATTAATAACACTACATAGCACTTACTTATATTTCACCAGAACATGTTTCAAAGGCTTGACTTTCCTTCATTATCAACCGGACATCGACTGGTTCTTCCTGGTGGGATGGCGATGTTTTCTCTGAGGTCTCTTCTGGTGGTGGTTGAAGGAACTTGCTGAAGATATCTTTCTCGGGGACATCACCATCCACACCAGGGAGAACCAGTCGATGTCCGGTTGATAATGAAGGAAAGTCAAGCCTTCGAAGCATGTTCCGGTAAAATATAAGTGTTGACAAACTAATGCCTTTTTGCCTGCCTATTTTAATGATTTATAATGCCTAAACTTCCAGTCTCTGGTATTCACATTCTCTGCCCAAATCACCATCCCTAATGTAATTAGGATTCTCAGTGTCAGAGAGTCTCTGCCAATGTATAAATATGTTTTATTTTAGATAAAGTTGATAATGTTTTCAACTGAATTTGCATTTTTAGTGGAGTATGTTTTAGAGAAGGTGGTAATATACAACAAAACCGAAACAAAAATTTACAGAGCAATTTATAAATTCCAAATAACTGTTTTGAGATATTGTTTGCGTTCAATAAATAAACTTCTTGCAACTAGTTCTGCTCATGATGTTGCAAAAAGTGATAGATTCCGGTTATTTCTTTTGGGGTGCTGCAAAGTCAACAATGTATGAAGATGATGCAAAAACAGTACCTACATGAGCTGAAATTGGCAAAAACAGGTTGCACTAATATAGTGACAAAAGAAACTTTAATCAGTTTTCAACAATAAAATTAAACATGTGAATCTGTGCCTTCACAGAGTGGGAGACATTTTTAGTATCTCTATGAATGGGAAGGTTAATTATATTTGAATGATGTTTCATATTTACCAAAACAGTTGAAATTAATTTTCGCGCACTTTTAACACTATATTGCACTGTTTTATTGGACAATTATTAAGCAAAAACCTTTAGGAACAATAATTGACACACGTAATATGTTATTTATTTGTGTAAATGTCTGTCAACTGCACTTAATTGAAGCAAGGTGCACAAAGTTGAGCAATTGAAGGAAATTATAGTGATGCTCTTCACCCAAGGCATCATGAGAACGTTTCCCTTCTGCTCATTCCTTCCCTCTCCTGTCGAGAAATTGTCAACATCAGCGGTTTATCCCCACATTCCACACCACAAGGTGTCCCCTGTTGTACTTTCTGCGTCCAAAATCAGATTCATCAATTTCCATCTGTTTATTTGTGCCACCAATTTGCCTTTGATTATGTAGCATCCAGATTATACATACTTCACGGCTGAACATTGACCAATTCACAATAGTGTTACTGCCACATTTGAACTCCTCTACAATAGCGCACTAGCCTGGATGGGAGAACAATAACTGATACAGGCAGAAAAACATCACATTTCAATGCTCCATTTACTGTCTCCAAAGAAGGTATTTACTTTAGCCAGTTTCATAAACAAAGAGTGACTACATGCGCCATAGTGGAAGAATTCCTGCTTTTCGTATACTGGTAATACCTCTTTCCACACCTTCCCCTACCTTGCTTTTGCCCCTTCCGTGTATATCATCTGCTATCTAGCAATGTTTGAGAAAAGAAAAGGTTCTTTGTATTTTTTCAGAGTTTTAGGAGACAATATCATGATCTTAAAGCAATAATAATGTACTATTATTTGTCAAGGTACCCAATGTTCCCTAACATAAATATTTGTGATGAAAATTGGATTTTGGTGTATACGAAACATTATCCTGATATTTATTTGTTTCCATCACAAATGTATGGGTTAGGGTTATCACTACATTCCCATTCCTCACTCACTCACCCACCACTGTGGGGGAATTTAAAGAACATATTTATTTCTTATTTTTGTTTGTTTAACATCCTTAAATGAAGTAGACCATATCAAATGAATGAATGAAACAACAGTCAAATGAGCCACGTGTCCATGGAGCTTAAAGTTACCTGACATTCTTCTTTTTAAGATTAGGGAAAACCCCAAAAAGAAAATTTATCTGGATAACTATCCTAATCAAGATTTGAATTCAGGACCTCTTGAATGTGAGGCACACATGTTACCTCCACACCACAAAGATGGGTGAGATTATACTCTATGACTCTGTTCATGCAACTGATTTTCCATAGTTTCTTCTTAATATTATTTGTTAGCAATGATGATGTCAATTGCAGGATCATATCAGTGACACCAGCGTACCAGAATTTTGTCCTGTTGAAGTTATTTTACGTGCCAGTAAATGGGATTGTTGCTTTTAGCTCTACTTACAAAGCATCAGTCTTGAAACCATGACCTTGGGATTAAGGACCAAGCACCAACCCCCTCTTATCATTCTGACTCCAATCAAAGTTGATTGCCCTTCTGTAACTGACCATCAACTGATGAAGATGGTGGCACCATGCTTATGTCTTAACTCAAAAGGCAGGTGCACATCATTTTAAAGTGCTTGTTTAGATAAGCAAAACAAAGTAGCTGTTTCTCTGTCGGCCATTGAAGAAACCCCGAAGGAATTACTTTTATCTTGGTAACATTAACCACTTACACTGCAATGAAAAAAAATTTGTTAAAACTCCAAAGTTCTTTTTGTGTGCAGCACTTTAAAAAACAAACTCAAATTGCTCTATATGCAATTGTTAAAGTTGGAAAAAAAAGTTTGTTAATATCCTTATACTGCATGCACCACTACAAAAAAAGCACTGTTTTTCACATGCTCACAAAGTTTTAGACTCCATCCTCTTTGTATCTTTGTTTATAAATTTCGCACAGAACACAAGTTCATAATGATGTTTAATTTTCTTCACATTAGTTGGAAATTTTGCTCGGTGTCAAAATGTGCAAAAATCATTGCTTCAGAACAGAACGTTATATGACATTCAATGTAACAGACACAAATAATGTGAAGATCAAATTAAGAATGGTTTTCATGCTTCACTCATAAAGAAAATAACCAACTTTTAAAGTCACAAAATTAAATGCTTTTATTTGAAGTTACGTTCAAAATCTGGATTTCCTTCCATCTCACTAGTCTGACTTATTTTCAATAAAACTTTATAATGTGACATAGAATTTAAAACTCACTTTTCAATTTCACTGTGAAGTCATTCAAAACAATCGCTCTAGGACCCAGATATCACAAGGCTGTTTACTGCTAGTTATCTACTTGCAGAAAGACCCCATAATCTCTATTTTGTGGATACTTCACCATGTCTATATCTCTGAATATAGTGTGACGCTAGCCGATGGCAATGCCAACAGCGAAGGCTTGGAGCTGTGCTGCATCACAGCATTGGCGGTGCGTGCAACAAAGGCATTCGCACATGACAACAATTAGAGGGGCAGCATAAAGGTTTCCCAGATTATTTAAGAAGCACCCGGCAGCTGGCGTATTTGTAGCAGTTTGAGAAAGGTCTGTGTTACATCATCCTCACTGTATGAAGAGGTGAGAACATGAGTTAGTAGTTAGTTGGCACGCTCTTATTTGATGATTAACATTTCCTGGGCATGTGCCAATGTGCTCTGAAAACTGCAGCAGGGAGGAGAGAGGGGATTAATACATCGTCCCAATGCCAGACTCTCTTGCTTCCAGAAAGGTGTTTATTGTGAAACAATTAAAATATTTAATACTCTCCCCAGTAATCTAAAGGAAAATGTTAGCAATTTCAGAGTTTTTAAAGCTTCCCTCAAAGAGTATCTCTGTGATAAGTCATTTTATTCTGTAGAGGAATATTTAAATCAATAATCAGCCTAATGTCAGATCAGTTGTATTGCTCGATAGGTACCAATTAGGGAACTAAGTATAACAAGGGTAGCTGAAAATACAATAATGACGTGCAGGTTACAAAAAGCCAACTAATTGATTATAATTTAAGTTCCAATATTAAGTAACAGTGTTAATATGTTTGTTGATATTTTGAAAATGTATATTTGAACAATCATGTTGGACACACTTTATGTAAAAGTAAGGATGTAAATAGATATTCTGTATATATGAACATAATTGAAATGCTGTCTACTCTGTACATTACATACTATGTAAGAATTAAAATAGGTATGCTATGATTAATGTGCACAGTTAATATTTTGAGGTCGCTTATCTTAAATTTGACACACTTAACACATGAGTAAGAATATTGTTTACTAATAAGCTAAATATACTTGTGTAACATGTTAGAATGTATTACTTAGCTATAAATTTGGACTGCTTTTTCATACAAGCAAAAATGTAAACATTGAAGCAATGACACAGTCTGTAAAAGCCAAGTAACATGATTTTGTACATGTATAATATCTATGTAAGTGTCAATGCACTAGAAGTATTATCTTCATCTCGTACTTTAACAGCAAAACTTGAAACCTGTACATGTTTTGCATGTTTTTTGTGCATTTAATTGTAAATGCTTTTGACATGTTCTGTGTTCAAGGTCTGACTGGCCATCATTGAACCTACAGAACGCAATCTAATCTAATCTAATCTAATCTCAGAGCAACCACTGAATGCACCAAATAGAAGCAAGCTGTCTGAAGCGTTAGTTAACGAAAGGCACATTCTCGAGGTTGCAAGACATAACATTGAATGTCAAGTGCTTTCCATTTATCACAGGGACCGAATTTCTTTCCAGGAATCTCTACCTGATTGTGTTGCATTGCAAACTGGTGAGACATCACATAAGTTTAGTTGTTTCGTGTGCACTGTTTAGTTCATGAAATGTGGGTATAGCGACAGCATTTACAACACAAAATTCAGGGATAATTATTATGTGTAGGTATGTATCAGAGTTAAATGTTTTTACTTTCTCTGCTGGTAAGTAGGGGAAGTATTGTATTAGGGGAATATTACAATACAGTAGGCTTTGTGCGATAGTCAGATATTTTAAAGCTTTGAGATTCCGTTCTCTTTCCACACTTAACATACAAAAAACTGAACAACTATGTTCCATTTCACTAAAGTTTTCTGAAACTCACACTCATAACAAGGCTTATCTCCGAAATGGTTCACTTTACAAGAGAATTTATTGAGACATAAATTGTGTACTTTAGCAAGATCTACATTTTTTTGTATAGTAAGATTTGGTCTATCTCTTACGGTTTACCAGTTATGCAGAAGTTGTCCTGAGTAAATATGACTACAGGGGCTATAGCCAGAAAATTCAAGATATACATTTTATTTGTCATAAAAATATCTTAAACATATGACATTTTAATCAAAATCGTTCAAGAAAATAAAAATTTTCAAAAAATTTTCCATGTAAAGAGTAGTCTAGCATGGGGCTATTTTCTTCAAAATCTTCGTGTCACATCCTTGAAAGACATTAAACTTAAATACCAACTTTGGTTTTTAACCTCCTTTTCGTTTTTGAGTTATGCTGTCCACAGACTGACAGACACGCACACACATGGACCTTTTTCTAAAAATGCTTTTTTGGGATTGAGGGGGTCTCAAAACATATATTTCCGGTGAAATCTCGACATCAAATTTTTGGGTGGAATACAATACTTCCTCTACTTACCAATAGAGAAAGTAAAAAGTGAGCAGAAGGAAGCCAGATAACCAATAGCATTCTACTTGCTATAATTTTTTTCAATGCTCTGTAGGTCCACATGCTTCTGGTCTATGCTTAGTGTAAATACGGCATAGAAGTTTTCATTTCTTATTCTACCTTATAAAATAATGTGATTTTTTAACCAAAGAGCTTATGAGCACGATCAATGCATTCTTAACATCTCATAATATTATAATATGACCATTGCATTTACAGGCATAGACCAATCTACAGTTCCTGCATGTGCATTGTGAACTGAGCTGTGCCCTTCTCTGTGCACCTCTTGCCAATCATTCCATGTGTGCTCTGCATCACACACAATCAATTCGATGACACTTTTAGGCTGAAGTTTACTACTGCTTTTATTGTTTATTGTACGAGGGTTGTTTGATAAGTTCTCGGAAAGGAATAGAAAAAAAAGCACTTAAACACTGGAACTTTTTTTTATTTTTCAATAACACTGCAACTTTTTTTATTTTTCAATATAGCCTCCTTGTAGACCAATGCACTTAGTCCAGCGATGTTCAAACGCCTTGATCCCATCTCGAAAATGAGATTCCTCCAGGCCTGCAAAGTAGTTGTTAACTCAGGCTATCAATTCTTCATTTGAAGAAAATCTTTGTCCACCAAGGAAAATTTTCAGCTTCGGGAAGAGATGGAAGTCTGACGGAGCCATATCAGGTGAATAAGGTGGGTGTGGCAACAATTCATACCTTAGTTGGTGTAATTTGGCCATGGCAATGGTACATGTGTGTGGGCGCGCATTGTCTTAATGGAAGACGACTTTCTTCCTTGCTAAATCTGGCCTTTTTTCACATATTCTTTTGGTTTAATTGGTCCAGGAGGTTAGCATAATACTCTCCAGTAATGGTTTGCCCACTGGGGAGATAATCTACAAGCAGAATCCCCTTCACATCCCAGAAAACTGATGCCATTACCTTTTCAGCAGAAAGAACTGTCTTTGCTTTTCTTGGTGGTGGAGAATCAGCATGCTTCCACTGTTTTGACACTGTTGTTTCGACTCTGGAGTATAGTAGTGGACCAAAGTTTCATATGTGGTTACAAACCGGCGCAAAAAAATCTTGTTCATTGCTCCTAAAACATGCCAAATATTGTTCCGATACTTCCATTCTCATGCATTTTTGATCCAGTGTCAAGAGTTGCAGCACCCATCTTGCAAATAGTTTTTTCATATCTAGTTCTTCAGTCAAAATTCAATATACTCTTTCAGATGACATCTGGCAAGCTTGAGCAATTTTACGCGCTTTTAATCGATGATCCTCCATTACCATTTTGTGCACTTTTGTAATAATTTCTGCGGTAGTGACACATCTTGGCCAGTCACTGTGCAGATCATCATCTAAGCTCTCCCAAACCAAATTTAAATTTGTCTATCCACTTGGCAACAGTTGAATATGAAGGAGCAGAGTCCCCTAGTGTATTCAGAAAATCAGCATGAATGTCCTTTGCTTTGATACCTTTCTTTACAAAATACTTAATCACTCTAAATTCTAAAGTAAGAACAAATTAGAAGCTAAAAACTTCACTTATCTTAGTAATGTTGCAAGTTCTTGTTGCAACATTACTAAGACAAGTGAAGTTTTTAGTTTCTAATTTGTTCTTACTTTAGAATCTTGTTGCTTCACTGTTAATAGCTTAAATTTCCTTAATTTACTTAATCACTACTCAAATCTCAATTTTTTCTATCTTCACAAATCACTATGCAGGAACAACAATACAGTTGCATCACTACTACAGCTGTCTTCCAAAAACATTGTCGTGACACGTATTTACAGGCAACAGTTCAGTAATATCACGTTAACAACTCATGGTGCTACAGCTGACCTCTCGTGGTAATTCCAAGAGCTTATCAGACCACCCTCATATTTTATTGTTTCTGTCCTCAGCAGACAAGCTATTAGAAATTAAAGACTAGTTTTAAGACTGCCACATTTCCGCAACAGATGCTCTGAAAATCTACTCTAAAGAAAGTTAGTCTGTTATGTACACTGTGTTACATTAATGTATTCCCTTCTTGCCCCATTTAAACAACCTTCAAATAGAGAAAATTTGGATGTAAAGTTTGATGCCTCTCTCAAGCACAGCAGAATAAAAAAACAAAAGCAGAATGCACATGCTGCGACAAGAAGGGGACGGCATTAATGAAGCTGAGTACACTACACAAGCACCAACACAAAAATAATATTAAGCATACCACACACATAAATCAAAATGAGCAAATAAGAAACCAAAACAACTACATTTGTTATTGTTAAAGTACCTGAACCGAGGTACTGCTGTGTCCCTGCAAGTTCCTATTTGTCCCATTATGTCTGCTGGACACAGCATACAATGCCTGTTGAAGATAAAAACTTATCCTCAAATAGCTTTTTAACTCTGACCTATGACCTAGGACATGAGGTAGATTCTACCCTGAGTCTACTCAAATTCTACATTCATTCCAATTTCCTAGTGCAGTAACACTGCTATGCATCTTTCTATCTATTGCTGTGTTCTTTGTGGTGTGTATGTTCAATTAAAACTCATATTTTAGAACTCCGATAGAAAACACCCCATGTCCCAGGTAATGTTACTCTAATTGTTCTTTTAGTTTAATCATGGCATCCTCATCTATGGAAGATGTGAACACTGTTGATCCAAGCTTTGATGAATATATATATCAAATGCTATTGAAGCAAGCATATGCAATTTAATAACAATAACTGCAATTTGAATCCTCATTTTATGTGTGATTTTATATAGTGGCTGAGAGGCAGAAGGCAGTGATGATGAATGAAAAGGGTGACTTTTAGCAGGGCTTTAGTTGGGCCGATACTCACCGGCAGTTATACAACTGCCCGAATAGAGTACTGTACGTTTTAAAACTTGTAAATCTATGGTGGCATCGACCGGCTCTTAAAATACCAGTCATATAGTTATAATGAAAATTGAGTTGGATTGAAGCACAGAACATCACTTACATATAATTAGTCTTGACTGGTTTCAGGAGCTTAACTTGCTCCCATCATCAGAATTAACCAACGGGTTCTTGTTGATATTGTTTGATGTGTGCTTGGTTGAGCTGACATCTAGCGACAAGCCAATAAACTTCCATAAAGGGTTTTGTGGAGGCAAATCAAACTTTATTACATGGAACTTGTTTTTTATTATATGAATTTTTTCCCAAGCATCCAACTCTGCAGCGTGTTTTATAGCTTTTAAAAGTTTTATGTTTAGCGTAATGTTGTGGTTGGAAGTCCAAAAATGGCGTGCAACTGCAGACTTATCCATCTGTTTGTATTTGATGCATCTCATGTGTTCTTTTAGCCTGGTTTCTAAACTCCTCTTGGTTTTCCCTATGTAAATCTGGTCACAATCTGGGCAACTGATTTGATAGGTTCCTGCTTTTTTGTCTGTGGTATCTGGTCCTTTGACTTGTTGCACAGTAATTTCTCTATGCTGAAATTATTTTGTGGGGCCAAGATAATGTTGTATTTTTTGAAGATGTTGTGGAATTTGTAGTGCTTACTTGGATGGTAGCTGAATTTTTTGAAAATCACATTGATTTTTTGTTGAGAAAGTTTAATGATTTCTTTCAAGTGTTACTGTTTTTTAAATTGTGCTATTTTCTTGTCAATGATTTGTTTCTTGGATCCATTGTTAATTGTTGTGCTGACTGTGCTTGTATTCTTTTTTGCATTCTCCTGATAATGGGGTAAAAACCAATCTGTGAGATAAATTGTTTAAGACTGCAAGTTTGTGTGGCACTGTGTTGAAGCTGTTATTTTTATGTAGTTTTCTGAGTGGGTAGGTTTTCTATAGATAACAAAACTGATTTTATTTTGGCATCTAATTATTTTTAAGTCCAAAAGGGGTAAAGTATCTTTCTCTTCTATTTACATGGTGAATTGTATGGCTCTGTTTTGTAAGTTGAGAAGTTTTAGTGAATCCTGGATGAACTTGTTAGGTACTATTGCAAAAGTATTGTCTACATATCTGTGCCAAACTTTGAACATGTGTGGAAAAGAGGTTGTTATTTGTGTTTCTAATTTACTCATGATAAATCTTATTTAATGTTATAAATTTAATGAATCCATCGCGTAGTTCACTGGGTATAATCTCATGCAATATACCTAACAATGGTGACACGATAATGTAGCACAGATATTCCTTTTTATCGCACGTTGCAAAGGACAAGAAAGAAAAATGCGCTTCAACAATAAGTTGGTCTGAATTAACAATTGTCCTCCACTTGCACCAAACCAAGTTAAATGTTAATCTGTAACAGTAAATACAATACCTTACTGCTTAGCATTGAAATAAAGATTTAATCTATGTTTTGTATTAACAAGGCGATCCGCAGAGGAAGTCTCCTGTCATAAAAGAAAAATGACTACAAAGCAACATCTCTTCGAGTCTGCATGGGAAACTTTGAAGGGTTAGGTGAGTACCGGAAGTTATAATTTTCCAACTCAAGCCCTTACCTTCAGTGAACAATAAGAAAACAAAACTGAAATGTGGCATATGCATATAGATAAAACATGTAGATTTATGATGTTTACTATGGTTCATTACTATCTAACATGTGTATAAAATATTTTACACACAAATCTGTATAAGCTTTAACATTGTTTTCTAAATCTTTTTTTCTTCCATAGTTTAATGTGCTTTGAACGGATGGGTCACACCGATACTGAAATGGATGCAATGATGCTCAGGTCAATAGATCTTAAAGTTATATGATAAAACCGTGGAGAAATTCTTGACCAGGTAACTTACTCAAAAAAATCAAAATCTCTTTTCGAAATTAATACACTTAAAGGCAATCAATTTTGAAAAGAGATTTTATGTTACTTTGATTATAAGTATACTTAAGCAGTTTAAAATAAAATTGGATTTCACCTCACTGCACTTCAATTATTTCAAAATTATGAAGCACCATTTACTGCTAACTCACCCCAACCCAGATTTGAACTTGAGACCTCTAGAATGCGAGGCAGACCTACTACCACCGCACCTCAGAGATACTTATTTTCTATGTTCCTTTATATGCTTTCAAACAAAAGTAAAATTGTTCAGATGTTTGCTGTAATAAAAATATATCACCATACAACTTAACTATTCACAAATCAAATGGTATTTTAATTCTAAAGTAAGAACAAAATAGAAACTAAAAACTTTACTTATCTTAGTAATATTGCAAGTTGTTAGTGCAAAGCTGACTAAAGTTTCAAGTTGACTCCAACTCATTCTCAAAGCTATACAAATGGTATTTATTTTTCACTTTATAATGTTAAAAAACACATTCATATTTATTTCCTAAGAATATATTAATGGGAATGAAATGGGAAATGGAACCACAGAAGTGCCCATTATGTGAGGAAATGGAAAATGATCTACATTTTATTTTGGATTATAAATAGCTTTGAAGCATTAGGTATAAAAATGTATAACGCACTATCAAATGAGGTAACTCAACTGACGTATAATAGATTTGAACGTAGACTTTATGACAGATTATTAAACAATCCGTACTACTCTCTACAAGAATATTTTGAAAATTCAACTCAGCTGTAAATACCACTGTTATTGTAACTTATCTTTGAAATGTACTTGCCATTCAACAAATGGATATATCCATATACGCTCCATACTTGGCTCTATAAGACAACTGATTGTACTAAAAGTAATATATAGTAGGTCATAATGAATATCGGTAGCATTATTTTTATAACTGATATTTGTAAATATGTATGTATATATAATTTTGCTAGAATCTATTTGTTATATATAACATGTAAACTACACTGACGTTGTCTATTGCTGTAACAGGCCTAATGACAATAAAATCTATTAATCTATTAAAGGGACTAAATTATGGAGGGATATATGGGTACCAGTTAGGTGGTTCAAATTACTGAGAGAAATAATTAAAATGAGAATTAGAAAGTCTAACAATACAGAAGAGATTAGGAAGTTGGGTGAATTATTAGGAAGGATGAAAGAAAGATACAAGAAAGGTATTTTAAAATTATAAAATTGGGTATATGCAAGGATGCCTATCAGGAAAACTGGCATATTTTATTTAAAGAGGGTATCACAAATAGGTAGATTGTGAACCTGGTGTATAATATATTAATAACACAGAGTTTATATTTGCACCAGGTGCAACTCAAGTATATTTAGTTTGTATTAGTTCATAGTTATAAAGCAAGTTAACTTCCTATTCAAAAGTTTTTATAGATTAAATTGTATTTAATATAATTATGTAATTGTGAAAGATGAAAAATAAATATTCATTCATCCTAAAAATATCTAATCCTAAGAGGTGGAATCAGGACTGAAAAATTCAATGCCACAGTCGGGATTTGAACCACGGATCTTCCCCTTATCAAGCGGCTGCTCTAACCACTAAGCTACCATGTCCAACTTGCCAGTATGGCAATAATGGTATCAGTTGGGGAATTTAATGTCATACTGGCAAGTTGGACATGGTAGCTTAGTGGTTAGAGCAGCCACTCGATAAGCGGAAGATCTGTGGTTCAAATCCCGGCTATGGTATTGAATTTTTCAGTCCTGATTCCACGTCTTAAACATTGTCCACACACGGCTTGCATGTTTATAAACACCAGCATTAAGTCTGTTTGCATAAATAAATAATACCTAATGCTGATATTGTACTTAAATTCAGAATGCTGCCCCTTTTCTTTAACTAGGTAAAAAAATATCCCATATCCAAGGAAGAGTTGAAAAAATCATGTATTACAGGTTAAACAAAGTGTATAAATCAAAACTAGGAGGGAAAGGACAAGCAGAAGGACTGAGCAACACTTTCAACACAAAGTACTGCTTGGCTGAGCAAAGCAATCAAATTGAAAGAAAGAGAAGAACAATACTGGATGCTAATCATACACTACACAACTATAAAAGCAAAAAAGAACTCAGTTCATATGCGGCACAAGTAAAAAAGAATGGCTTATTGGCTGAAATCTTTAATTATCTAAATTCAAATTATAATTAGAAAGTACTGAAGGGCATCCTATGTCAAATGCTTGAGGCAGTAATATTCTGTAATTATAACATACATATAATGAGTAAGTATATATAAGTCAGCCAACAAACCTTCAGGGTCACAGACGGATGGTATAGGAATACCATATATAGGCACCCATGGTTTCTGACAACAAACTTGGAAGTTACATAATAATTTGGCTGTAGAAAGACCATTGATAATAACAAGGGAGTCTTCAATTTCTTTCTTAAAGACTTGAAGGAACAACTTGATCAATCCCTCACCTTCTTGTGGTGCAGCTGTCAGTACTCAAACATAAGTTTGATGAACCAAAGGGAGGGGCTACTCACCAAAAGCACTGGTCAGCATGGTGAGATACTGGCCAAAATGGTATTTCTTCCTTTCCATTATACCAATTTCCTATTTCAACTTTTCTAGCTTCCCTTGGCTAAACTCTTGATCCATTTTCAGACCCTGAGGTATTTGAGTACGAGGCCAAAGAGATCTTCTCTGCCTGTTCACATATTCAAATATTACACTGGCCGGCTCAAGTTTAGATTAGGTTACTTGCCACTTGCCGGCCAGATTCTAAGTCCGAAGTTACTGCGCATGCACTGACAGTAGTTTCAGAATTGCCACTAGGTTTTGCTGTATGAGCTAGCTGTCACTAGCAGACAATTTTCACATCTGCCAACATTGCTTTTTACACTACACTAATTTTCGTTGCCAACACATTAAACACAAATGCACTCACGTCGTTGCCGCCACAGACATACCGCTAGCGCTACTGCGTGTACATTATTATTTTGCTGAATAGGTGACTTAGCACTTGCCGGCCAGATATTGTGTACATTATTTTGCTCACACAGATATATCGCTAGTGCGACTCCATACTATTGTTGTGGAAATTATTGTGTACATTATCGTTATTGCCTTGTTACTGGGTCCACGAAATGCTGGTTCGTTCTTTTTTTATTTATTTATTTTATTTTATTTTTTATTTCATATTATATTATATTATTTTATTATATTATTATTTCTTATTATTACATTTATATCATATATATTATTTATATATAATATTATATATTATATTTATATTATAATATCCTCCTCACGGGGTGTAACACGGCATCACATTCCCTGCATAGCATTCGAGTTCTCAGCAGGCCCTCATCGTAAAGAAATTGCATGCATTCCTCCTCATTATAGCACAGAGGCGCTAAATCTACTATGCTAATGAAGCGATCCATTGCACTCTCACAACTTGCTTCTAAGAAGGTCACCAGCATACTGCCAGGTCCCGCTAAAACATTCAAACTTACTATTGGCAACAAACTCCTGGGGAAATTGTGCTGTTGGCAGCGCTGAATTAACACAGCAACTTCGGCAACTTTCGTGACCATTCATACACACTGCCGAGTTGGACTTAGCCGAAATTCTGACCAAGTGCTCGCGTCACCTAAACTAAACAATATCCACACTGGCCTGTTACAGCATTCGGGAACATCCCCAAATGCCATATAGGGGAAAGTTGATCACTCTGTAAGGTTAAATGAATCCATAGACCAACAACAGTTACAGTCCTCCAGGTACACTGGATGTTGTGGTTGGATGAAATAGCCAAAAAAACAGTAAAAAAAAAATGGTGTGCATATAAATTGCCAATTGATTACCCAAATGATTAGGAAAAATGTTGGAGTGTAAGAAGACTAATGACTTCATTGTCAACTGTCAGGTATTAGAAAGCAACATAATAATTTTTCATTTGAATATTCGTATTGATAAATTCAAATAAACCAAGACTTAGTGCCACACAAAAATGCACATGAGCCAATCAGCAATCACCAATACTGGAGAGGTTATGCCCCGCCCACCACGCTCATTGCATCAAACCAATGCTGTGTGGGCAGTCTGCATGGAAATACCCCAGCAGCTCCAGCTAATGAGTCAGGTATGACTAAACATTTGCCAAGAAGACTAAGATGTGGACAAACATCTGGACGTTACAATTCCAGCTTATCAGCCCCGAAAAATTCACCAGTTATAATTCTGACTGGTCGTGAAAGTTTACAACTACTTATCTGAATCTTAATTCCTTGTGGTTTTATATGAATATTCTTGTTCAGAATATTTTAATTTAGCACACACCACTACATGGATCGATCACATTTGTGATATCTACAATTAGTATATTGCCTTTATGCCAACTGAGAATACAACAAAGGATATAGAAGCTCCGCAGTTTTTAAAAATTATAACAAAATAAGAGCACCATCAGGCTACACAAATATCTACAGGTATTCATAACCACATATATATAAATTTAATTCAGCAATTACCATATTTTATTGCATAAGGACCCCCTCGCATATCCCTCCCCTATAATTTTTCATCACTAAAAATTATTATACCTATTAAACATCGCTTAATTCCCTCTCCTGGTTCGTCTTATTGGAGCGGCCTTCAAATGACGATAATGGACAACAATCGACCCAGCAGTGCCTGCCACAGACAACAATGGATGTAGTGCTTGCCACAAAAATGCTCGTATTGCCATTGTCACAACGTATCGTAAAATTAAAATGTGAAGTTGCAGACATGTTTCCAAGTCAGTTTGTTACAAGTCGTCATATTGTTAGGAAGAGTTTTTAAAAAAACTGGTATTTCTTGTGCCATTAATGGTTCTCACGACATGTTGTGGAATGGTGAACATGAAGATGTTATCTGAGCCAGATATAAATGAAAATAGTGATGATAGTGACGGAAGTGAGACTGCATAATAGTCAGAGAAAAGAAACAATGAAACAATAAATTGTAGGCCCAATGAAACCGTGGTATGTATCCAGTTCATTTACAAATTACTGTGTACCTATATAACTTTTACATAATACTGCATGGTTTCCCTTCCTTTCTGAATTCCTAGAAGCACCAGTCGTATAATTCCCTTCCCAGTGTTTTCAAACAAATTTTTCGAGAAAAAAAAAGGGGGGAATTATGCAATAAAATATGGTATTCATCCGCTATTTCACGCTAAATGCTGTAAATCGCTACAGATTTCATTAACGCTATGAGTACAGTTAGAAGGCTGCATTGTTGAACATAAGCCAACGCTGGAAAGGAAAATAGGAAATTCTAGATTATACTGATTTCAATTGAAATAGAATGCAATGCCCACACTGAGGCAGATATTTCCAAGGAGAAAGAGGTGTAAAAATTCACATTAGTCACTCATATCCTCAAATACACTGTAAACAACTCTTAACCAAACATTCTGGTTCTCAATCAGTAGCATCTGAAATGGGCACTGTTTCTAATGAAATGTTTCTTACCTGTCGAGCCACCAATGTAGACCGCTGTGTTTTTATTACTCCAGCTGAAGGTTCTGGTTTCCTCAGGAGTGTTGACCTACTGACTGGTCTTACATCAGTTGAAGTACGACTGCGTACAAGACGAGGACTTGAATATGCTCTTGCTTGTGTTGTGGGTTGCGTTCTGGGCAAAGATGTGTTGCTTATTCTGGAAACAGCTGCATATGCTGGTCTTGCAGAAGAAGACTGTTGCTGCTTTGTGCTGGCTGCTGTTGAGGGTGTCCGAACTCCAATTCTGGGAGGTATGACCGGAGATTTAACTGGCACAACTGGAGCCCTGCTTACAGTAACTGGCGTAGACTTGATAACTTGTGCAGAAGATGTCACTGTAGCTAATTTTTGGGGAACAGACAAGAATCTAAGACCTTCTGAATCTTCCACACATTGTTCCAGATCAGTCTGAGAAGCTTGATGTACCATTTGCACTGATTGTGTTTCTTCTTGCATTTCCTTATGTTCAGTACACTTAAGTTTACTAATTATATTTTTAGTTTCACTTTGCAATAATTTGTTTTCATCCATATCTGCTGTTGTGTGCACATTTTTGCTAATACTGCTACCTCTTCCATTCACATCAACGGTTTTAACCACGTTACTCTCCTGTGGTGTTGGACTGACTTCCTGTACTATCTCAACTTGTTCGCTACTTGCTGTGATAGTGTTTACAGTACTCGTGCTCTCAATTGCCACATGTATATCATCTCCTTTTTCACACACTGTGTTTCCAATTTCACTTTTATGTATCCCTACACTGTCCCCTGCTGCACTGCTGCTGCTGTACTCTATGTTGTCTTCTTTCTTAACAACTTCAGTGCACGTTGTAACGTTCACTGAAGTGGCCTCTGCAGTCTTCTTGCTGATAACAAATGTTTCCAATTTGACATCACAATCAGTAGCAACCATCTTCCCATTAAGAGCATGGAGCTTCTTTACACTGCTGTCTTTCTGCTGAGCTTTTAAAATCAATTCTCGCTCAACATCTGTAACGCTAATAGCAGGTGCTCTTTCTGGAAATGGTGCACTTATATTATGACGAACCTAAAAAGAATGTCAAGTTTATTAATTTGTTAGACTTTATTTAGCTACATTTACCAAACTAATAAATTACAGATATTGGTGTAAACTTGAAGGTAAATAAGGTTATTGGACATTCCCAAGAAAATGAAGTTAGTACATATAAACAACTAGAACCTGGGTGACCGAGCTTCGCTCGGCTTTTCTTTTCTTTTCCTCTTTTTTTTTTTTTTTTATCAAAAGCAAAATCTTAACTAAATATAAATTTTCATCCTAATTGTTGGAGCCGTTTCTGTGACAAGACCTTTTATATCCTGGCTTGTTTGTTGAAATTGGTCCATTAAAAGAGAAATTATGGCCAAAATAAGGTTTAGACTAATTGTGACTGTTATGTGTAGACTAAGATAGTTAAGTTAACTTTCTTTAGGTTTCCTCAAAGCTTTTGACAAAACCTTTAATATCCTGGTTTGTTTGTTGGGCCCATTAACAGAGAAATTATGACCAAAATAACGTTTCAACTAATTGTGACTGTTATGTGTAAAATCATGTTTTTTCTGGAATGGCACCTCTATAGCTAAACTTAAAAAGCAAAACCTTATCTGAATACAAAATTTGATTGAAATCGAGCCATTTCCAGAATTGCTTGTTTAAATATATGACATACTTTGCAAGAAACTTGCTTGTTTATACAAATAAGAAAGTAGCTGGTCACCTTCTGAGCATTAGACACACACATGCTTGCACGCACATGCATACTACCCTCAACCCACCCACACCCACACATACCCCCCCCCCCACGCACGCACGCACGCACGCACGCACACATACACACACACACACACACACACACACACACACACACACACACTCATTGATTTTAAGGACCTGGTTGGGAATGCCAATTTTGCCTTTTGCAATATACTTGATATTGAGAAGTAGAATTGAAATTGAAAAATTCAGTGTCACAGCAGGGACTTCCACTTGCTGTGCAGGTGCTCTAACCATTAAGCTACTGTGACAAGTTACCAGAATGATATTGAATTCTCCAGCCGATTTGTATTTCTCCAGGTAGGCCAGTGTCATTCTGGCAAGTTGTCACAGTAGCTTATTGGTTAGAGCAACCACAAGGCAAGTGGAAGGTCTGTGGTTCAAATCCCAGATGTGGCATTGAATTTTTCAGTTCCGATTCTACCTCTCAAGCATTGTCCACACACGGCTTGTGTGTTTAAAAACTCCATCAGTAAGTTTGTTGGCATAAATAACTACTAAATACTTAGTATTACTGGAGATCATGCACATCCAATCCAATCACACTCATTTGCGCGCACACAAGCTAGCATGGCCAGCTGCTAATTGTTACCTACCCCACAATTCAGGTGCACATGTCTAGACACTTTTTCCTATGGTCATTACTAGAGCCCAGATTTTTATGTAATATCAAGGTACAAACTATGTACATATTTATGTAACAAAAACATCAAAATATGTAATGAAATATGTAATATCAACAAAATATGTAAAATTATGTAATAATCTGAATGCTAAGATTACCACCTCAAATCAAAATGCAGATTGCAAATTACCCAGAATTTTGTAATTTGATGGGTCTGTAAGTACGTAAATTAATTAAAATTTACTAAATGTAGAATTAATTATAGGGAAAATGTTTTGTTTTATGCAGAATTTACCAAAAATTTATTTTCAAGTACGTAATCACGAAACAAAAAGATGTGTTTTGGATTATATTTATTAAAACTACTCATTTCACATAATTTTATTTTACTTAAATTTTAGATGGTAAAGCAATGTTGAAATACTGAACCAATTTATCAATAAGTGAAACAATCAATTCAAAATAATTAAATTTTATAATGTGGATGCATTTTCAGTTTTCTATCTCTTGACATACAATGAACAACCAGACATTTTCATTTTGAGTATTTCGCTTCTTTCAACGTACAGTGAATAACCATATACTTCTCCACATTTTCAGGGGTCATTGTTTGTCTCCTATCGGATAAAATATTTTTTTAAGCAGAGAAGCTTCTCCCCGCGTCAGACGAAGTAATAGAAGCATATTTTAGTATAGGAATCTTATTTGCAGAGAAATGTTTTGGTAAATCGACATTGTCACCATTTAGCACTTTAGACACGGACACAAGCGTAGAGTACCCTGGATTCCTGTTCAACACAGCTTTAAATTTTTCACCTACCTTCCTTCCTGCAACTATACTAAACTTTTGTGATGCACATTCCATTAAGTCCATAGATTCATGAAGAACGGAACCTGATGTTTCCAACTGCAACCAGCCAAAGTTACTTTTGATGTAAGCATAGGAACTTGCCACTTTAGATGTCTTGAGATTCATGTATGGAAACAGCTACTTCTGAAGCTACATACATACAGCTACATATTCATCACTGACTGGACTCCTTCAAAATGTTCACAACAGAAGTTCACAGTTTCTAACCACGTACCCCATCTTGTAAGTACTGGCTCAGGAGGCAAATGGACATGTTGGAGATGATTTTTATAGCACTGAATTCTGTGCGCTACTTTCACGAAGACCTTTTTTGTTGCTGGTACCAACTTATTCACACAGGGAAATTACTTCTTACTACTTCAGCAACATCTTGCAATGCATGGGCCAAGCAAGTATGCACATTTGGGTAGAAAACCTTAAGGGCAGTAGCAGCTTTAATCATGTAGTATGCTGCAGCATCTGAATACATAATTAAAACCACCCTCTGGGCACAGAATCTTCATCACATCATTTATGAATCTTGAAATTGTAGAATGATTTGTTTGTTCTAACACCTTGCAACAGATTAGAAATGGTTTTGCTGGCCTTTTGGAATCTAGTTTTCCTACTACTAAATGTTCTACTGTGAACATTTTGAAGGAGTCCATTCAGTGGTGAACATGTTCTCTTCAGAAGTAGCTGTTTCCACACGTGAATCTCAGGACATCTTTAAAGATCCAAAAGTGGCAAGCTCCTGTGCTTACATCAAAAATAACTTCGGCTGTTGCCTAGCACCATCAAGCAGTTGGAAACATCAGGTTCCCTTCTTCATGAACCTATGGATTTAATGGAACTTGCATCACAGAAGCCATCACAGCAAACCAAATACAGGGGTCTCCAATTTAATTCCGTATATGAGCAACTGACTGCCTCCATAGCGCAGTTGGTTGCGTGCTTGGCCTTTGGCGCAGAGGACCCAAGTTCAATCCCCAGTACCAGCATGGCGATTTTATCCCCTCCGGGAGATCTGGCAAGGTGCGCACTCAGACTCATTAGGTCCCTAGGAGACCAACTGAGGAGCTACTTGATGCAGAAGTAGCGGCCCCAGGTCGAGAAGGCGGTATAACTGGCTGAGAGGGCTTGGGGCACTGGCCACGTCCCACCCTCCAGTACTGCACCCCACCATTGACGCCTGTAGTGGGCAGAGGGGGGGATGCAGCGGCTGGGCCGCAAGCCTTGGCACTAGGGAAAAAAGTATGAGCAGGTGCTTCTCCATAACCTACATGAAGATACTTTTTCCTCAGAGTAGATTCGTCAGGAATAACTGCAATATTAAAACTTTGCAAAAGTTAATTAAGGAAATTGAAGCTATTAACAGTGAAGCAACAAGATTCTAGAGTAAGAACAAATTAGAAACTAAAAACTTCACTTATCTTAGTAATATTGCCAGTTCTTTGGTGCAAAGCTGACTAAAGTTTAGAGTTAGAGTCAACTCGAAACTTTAGTCAGCTTTGCACCAAAGAACTCGCAATATTACTAATATAAGTGAAGTTTTTAGTTTCTAATTTGTTCTTACTTTAGAACTTTGCAATTGTTTTCTAGAAAGGAGCGAAATTAAGGAATTTGAAATTTATGCCACGGATTATTAGCTGCAATGGTTGCACCACACAGGTCTTTAAAAAAATCATTTCTGGATGGTTCCTGTTGCATTTGTGTCAACAGAACTTGCTTTCTAGAGCAAGTTGATGTTTTTCTAATTGAGATTTCATGGAACAGCCAATTCTTTTATCGCATGCTTGGCAGACTATTACTTTTCCGTCAGTTGTAAAGGCGCTATCTAATTTCACCCATGAATTCAACTAGCAGGAGAGCGAGGGCACAACTGGTGCCATTTTACTAAGACTTGCAAGAGACTAACTGCAGTATTATCGCCTCGTTATATTGATGGTTGTCCAGCGGCTCACTTTGTTTCCTCACAGCTATTATATTACAAGATGCCAACTACCGCGACAATGGTAACAATGGTAACAATCAATTTCTAGTCCTTGTAAATGCCCAATGACACTGGAGGTCAATATTGCAAGTCAAAGTGGTCAAGAGGTCAAAGTGGCACCTGCTTTGATATGAACGGACAACAATCAGAATGAGGCGAGGCAGTTATTATCACATTCTTAATTAAACTTGCATCCTATTTCGTAGATTTATTTTTGTTGCTTTCAGCAAAACTTGTGAAAACAGTGATTTATAATGTAACTACAATATGTTTAAAAAATAATAAAATTGTAACGAAACCCAGAAAATAAGTACATTTTGTGTAAGATCGTTAAAACATGTAGAAATGTGCAAAATATGTAAAAAAAATGTAAAATAAAAATTTGTAAGAGAGTGCCAAATGACGTAATTTGCCAACATTTTTACTTCTCATTGAAATATTATGCAGTATTTAAAGTATGTAATTACATAAAAATCCGGGCTCTAGTCATTATAAATGTTATGCAACTTGCTATAACACAAGGAGCAATAGGGCTAATCAACATCTGCTGGTTTGATCCACTTGTGAACACACATTAGTAAACCTTCAGACTTGGAAAAATTTCTCACACCACTTGTTCTTAAGTTTCTCCAAAATCGATTATTTTATTTTAAATCACTAAAGCTGTTAATTTATGCTATGCTGCAATACAAAATTACCTTGCCAGGTGAGGACTTCCTTATCTCCCATGCAAGTGAATTTGGCCGTTGTGGAGGAGGCGTGTTTTCATATTCCCACTTCAATTTGAACCATTCTATGAGGTTGTGAAAATCACGAGTATAATTCTCTAGCACCAATATCACTTCCTAGAAAAGTAAATTACAGGACATAATTAGATAATCTATATCTGTATTAAAGATGTGAAGCTTATTCTCTATAGAATTTACTAAGCACTGGTGGTGGTGACAGCAACAGTGGTAGACCTAGGACTCCTGGGGTGACTCCAGGCACTTTCCTTTAAACAAACAGATCTGTTGGAATTCCCTTGTCTACTGTATGATTGTATTTAACCACCAACTAGTGCTCTTAAGTTAAAACACTAAGAAAAGAAACCAGCATTTACAGACAGCACTATCATAATACCAGACATAAGGTTGATTTTGCAGTTCCTGACTGTGTTTTTATGGGAGGATGTCTAGTTTCATGGGTACAACATTTTATAACTGTAACAGTCTGCCAGTTATTATCAAGAAATATAAAGGTAACAAATTTAAATCAATATTGAAAAGTTTTTTAATTGACAGTTTATTATGGTGATTAATTTGAATTAGCATTTTACTTACTTTCATCTAGTACAGCTCTACGAACATATGACTTTGTCCTTTTGTATATTCAACACTGCACTCAACTGAGATAAATAAATAAAAAATATCTCTGATGAAACTGCAGTGGGCTGCTACAGTGATGAACTATGTGATCTCTCTTTTGGGGTATGTATTGAGTTGGCTGATAAATGTAAGTAGAGGAGCTAGAGCAGTGCTGTCCAACTTTCCCACATTTGACTCATGCCTAAGAAGGTGTGGGTGCCATCACAACCACTATTAGGGCAAGTACCCTTCTTTTGAGAGGAAAAAGGGAAAGCACTGGTTATGGAAGTAAGGAGTACACTTTTAGGTGTACAAAAACATGCTTCATGGGGGTGTACTGGGAATATATTCGGAAGGAAACAGTTTTGTCTTGAAATCTGAATTAATACTAGAAATCATCAGAGTAAAAATTTGCTTACGAAGGGCACCAGAAAAATACATCAGTGGCACCGCTTTGGACAGTACTGAGTTAGAGGATACTCTCAGCAGAAACAACAAGTGGACACAAATTATAAGCGTGATACTCCTATGGACCAAAATAAGGATATCAGATAACCTCCCCCTCTCAGAACCTATTCTCCAAACAAATAGAGTACTGCAGGGTGACCTACTAAGTCCTAAGCTGGCAGCTGGGACAGACAGACAAGTCAGTGGTCACGGAACATTTAATATGGGCCGACGGAGAACACATAATTCAGTATAAGGAGACTACTGTTCCTTCATCTATGCCATACTACCATGCCAGACTATGATGTGAAGCCATAGGAATTTACAAACACCCCAATAACTTTAACAGAAAGGAAGAAGCTCTAAAACTGAACAAAACCTGGCATCCAATACTTGAGCATAAAAAAGAAGCACAAATGCAGAGAAATCATGTAAGCCATTCAGCAATCAGAGTGGAGAAGCCCCGCCCACCCAACACACACCTCCCGCTCAAGCCCAGCCAATCCCCTGGGAGCGGCCCAGATATAAATACAGCACCTCCAGCCATCAATCTATTGTAACTAAACCTTCGCCGAGAAGACTCAGGCCATGCCACCAATGATGTCCACCGCAGGTGTGGACAAAGCGTCTACTGTGCTTTTCAAATGGAAAGGAGTTTGTCCTTGAGCGTCTCCTGGCTGGTAACCAATCGGAGTCCTGCTGTGCTGTCATATTGCTTTCCCCTTAAGTAGGGCTTGACGTGTGCCAAGAAATATGAAGAGTGGGGGTAATGAGCTTGCAACGTTGTGCATGTAAACGTATCTCATTGGCTGCAGATCAGAACTCTTCCCATTTGAAAAGCACTGTAAACCTCTAAACTCCAGCTGACCACAGCTTTTAAGCCCGGAAGAAATCTCTAGCTTTAATTCTAACTCCGGAAATGGTAGTGTTTAGACAAGGTGGAAATACAGTTTCAGCAGAAATCTTTATCGAAGGAAGAAAGATAACCGTTGCAAAACAGTTCAAATACCTGGGAGTAACATTACAAACAAGTGCCAAATGCTCCATAAAACATGTAATAGGGAACGCAGGACAGGCTATAAGGGCAATGCACAGAATTAATTATAACAAAATCCTTAACTTAGAAACAGTTATGACTAGAGCCCGGATTTTTATGTAATTACATATTTTAAATCCTGCATAATATTTCAATGAGAAGTAAAAGTGTTGGCGAATTACTCCCTTACAAATTTTTATTTTACATATTTCTACATATTTTGCACGTTTCTATATATTTTAACGATGTTACATAAAACGTACATATTTTCTGGGTTTCGTTACATTTTTGTTATTTTTTCTACTGTTTTCATAAGCTTTGCTGAAAGCAACAAAAATCAATCTGCTAAATAGGATGCAAATTAAATTAAGAACGCGATAATAACCGCCTCGCCTCATTCTGATTGTTGTCCGTTTATATCAAAGCAGGTGCCACTCGACAATGTTGACCTCTAGGTCACGTTTCTCGTAGCACTTTGGGCATTTAAAAGGACTGGAGAAATTGATTGTTACCATTGTCGCGGTAGTAATATAATAGCTGTAAGGAAACAAAGTGAGCCGCTCGACAACCATCAATATAGCGAGGCGATAATACTGCAGTTAGTTTCTTGCAAGTCTTAGTAAAATGGCACCAGTTGCATCCTCGCTATCCTGCAAGTTGAATTATTCATGGGTGAAATTAGATAGCTCCTTTGGAACCGATGGAAAAGTAATAGTCTGTCAAGCATGAGGTAAAAGAATTGGCTGTTCCATGAAATCTCAATTGGAACATATAAAAAGTGCTCTTCACACACGCAACAGACACCTACGGTCTTCTAGAAAGCAAGTTCTATTGACACAAATGCAACAGGAACTGTCTGGAAATGATTTTTTAAAGACTTGTGCAGTGCACTGGTTGTAGCTAATATTTCGTGGCATTAACTCCAAATTTCTCAATTTCGCTCCTTTCTAAAAAAATATTGCAAGAAAGTTATTCCAGACGAATCTACTTTAAGGAAAAAGTATCTTCATGTGTGTTATGGAGAAGCAGTTGCTCATATACGGAATGAAATTGGAGACTGCTTTATTTGGTTTGCCGTCGATGAAACTACAGATGACAAGGGTCGGTACATAGCAAATTTAGTAGTTGGAAAACTAGATTCCGAAAGTCCAGCAAAACCATTTCTAATCTGATGCAAAGTGTTAGAACAAACAAGTCATTTTACAATTTCAAGATTCGTAAATGATGGGATGAAGATTCTGTGGCCAGAAGGTGCATGTGAGGAAAAGGTTCAGATGCTGTAGCGTACTACATGATTAAAGCTGCTGCTGCCCTTAAGGTTTTCTACCCGAATGTACCTGCTTGGCTCATGCATTGCAACGTGTTGCTGAAGTAGCAAGAAGTAATTTTCCCAAATGCTTTTTTTTGGATTCTGGGGGTCTCAAAACATATTTACAGTGAAACCTTGACATCAAATTTTTGGGTGAAATACAATACTTCCCCTGCTTACCAGTAGAGAAAGTAAAAAAGGGAAGGTTACGTGTTAAAAGCAAGTGGAAGTGGATAATATAGGGTTAAGAAGAAAGTGAATCATTATGGTGGAGGGTTTCATTAGCAAATAGCTAAGAAATTTAGGAAAGAAATAAGAGGGGTTAAGAAGAAGGTTAGAGTGAACTGAATGATTTAAAAATAATAAAGAATTTAAGGAAAAGGAAGACAAAGAGAATAGATGAGAAAGGTGGTGGAAAACATAAAAGTAAAATTGAAGGAAGTTATAAACATTAGCAAAAGCATACCTTGATAAATCAAAATGTAAATATATGTAACAAATGTTAGAGACTGTCCACTGACAAAAGGGCCATGGCCCAAGTTCAAGGGGAGCTCAAGATCTAAGCACTTTAGTACTCTATAATTCAAGTCAATAAAAGATCTAAAATAAGAACAAATTAGAAACTAAAAGCTCCACTTATCGTAGTAATATTGCAAGATTTTCACAGCTGACATGTTTCAAGTTGTAATCCAACTTATTTTCAAAGCTATACAAAGAAGTTACTAAAGTTACTGATGCTCATTTTAAAACTGTAATCAATCTCTGAAAACAAAAACCTATAAATACAATCTATTGGAGGGGTTTCAAAATTCATAACACAGTTCTTATTTTTTAAAATAAATATCTTTTCCCAAACCATTAAATCTATAGGTCCATTTAATTGTTTTAATAATTTAACCTCTGGATTAATTTCATGATTAAATGACCAAAAACGATCTGCCACAGCTGATTTATCAGTTTGTTTATATTCAATATTTCTAAAATGTTCTTTTATTCTGGTTTCTAAATGACGTTTGGTTTTACCAATATAAACCTTATTACAATCCAAACAGCTAAATTGATAAATGCCAGATTTTTTATAATTTGGAATTTTATCCTTTTTAGAAAAAATCTGGCATTTATCAATTTAGCTGTATGGATTGTGACAGGGTTCATCTTGGTAACACTAAACATTATTTAGAAACCAGAATGAAAGAGCATTTTAGAAATATTAAATATAAACAAACTGATAAATCAGCTGTGGCAGATCATTTTTGGTCCTTTAATCATGAAATTAATCCAAGGTTAAATTATTAAAACAATTAAATGGACCTATAGATTTAATGATTCGGAAAAAGATATTTATTTTAAAAGACAAGAACTGCGTTATGAATTTTGAAATCCCTCCAATAGATTGTATTTATAAATTTTTGTTTTCAGAGATTGGTGACAGAGTTTTAAAATGAGCATCAGTAACTATGGTAATTTGTTTGTATAGCTTTGAAAATAAGTTGGAGACAACTTGAAACATGTCAGCTGTGAAACATCTTGCAATATTACTAAGATAAGTGAAGCTTTTAGTTTCTAATTTGTTCGTATTTTAGATTCTGTTGCTTTATTGTTAATAGCTTCTATATTTCCTTAATCAATCAAAGATATTTAACATTTTTTCACCTATTCTTGAACTAGTACATTTAGTTTAACAAGTATAAGTGTATGTGTTTCTTTAACACTCAGTGAAAGAATGTGGTTTACATAACACTGGTAGGCAACAATGGCACTTTCTTTAACTCTAAAAATAAACAGTTGAACAGTTTGAGAGGTAGAACTGGAACTTAAAAATTCAATGCCACAACTGGGATTTGAACCACAGATCTTCCGCTTACCGGGCGGCAGCTCTACCACTGAGCTATTGTGACAAACTGCCAGAATGGCATTAAATTCTCAAACCAGTTCGTATTTCTCCTGTTCTACCTCTCAAACTTTGCCCACACATGGCTTGTGTGTTTAAAAACACCAACATTAAGTTTGTTGGCATAAATAAATAATAGTTGAGCAGTTGTTGAGGAAGTTGTACCATATGTTCACAAAACATCAAGTGCAGAGTGATCCTACATGTCGTTTGTTAGAAGTCATTCAGTGCCAGAAGGATCATAGTGTTCAGTAATGCAGCCTAACCTTACCTTGCATTCTGACACACTTTCATCAGTTTCACAGGTCTGGTAGATCTCATCGACTGCTCTCTGCAAGTTGCCAAACAGAAATGCCCAGTATCTTGCCTGTAATTCTGCAATCAAATCATACTCAAATTACATTTTCTTCTGCAATGGATCATTATGACAGAAAGCAAACAATTTATTGAGGTCATATCATAAATAAAAATCTGTCATCATATGACTTTCTCTACTTACTCTTCTATAAAATGTTCTTATAAAATGTACTATTCTATATACTTCTTGTTAATCGATAAGCTTCCATTACACATTTCACTGTAAGCATAAGAAGAGTACAGTATACTAAATCAATAAATAAGTCAAAGTTTTAAAAGCAGATGGCTTTGAAATTGCATGCTCTTTCCGTGACTATGACAAAATATGAGTGGCAACCAATTTGAATTGTCAATTCAAATCAATAAAAAAAATCTTAGAAATGGTTAACTCCACAAAAAAATATATATATTTGACATAAATTAACAAGATCAACCGTTTTTGTGCAGTAAGATTTTATCTCTCCTGGTTTACCACTTATACAAAAGTCATTCAGAATGAAGAAGACTTCAGAGTACTTTCCCAGAACATTCAAGATATACAAGGTTATTGAGAAGTTGCTCCACAGCTCTCGTGTAACCAAGATTCCCCTAGAGACAGCAACACTGGCTGTCACGAGCATACAGTTATAACATTTCACAAAATGAAAAATCTGATAGATTGACATGTGTAATTCATGAAAGATGTCAATAAACAGGATGCCAACATTAACTTGAGCAGTAGTCACTGGCATGGTGCAGAGGAATTTGTTGATAACCCGTTATAATTCATTTGTCACAACAATACCTTAAACATACAGTATTTTAATCAAAATTCTTAGTCATTTTTAAGAAAATAAATAATGAAAAATGCTCCATGTAAATGGTAGTTTGGTGTGAAGGAGTTTTTTGAAAGTCTTCAGAGAGATCGTCAAATAATTTAAAGCTCTCAAATTCCGTTCTCTTTCCACGGTTAACTTATAAAAAATGAATAACGATGTTCCATTTGACAGAGTTATAGGTTCTCTAAAACTCAGGCAAATAAGTCACATGCTTAGCAGATGCTGAATTTAAATATCAAATTTGGTATTTATCCCAAATTTCATTTACAAGTTCTGCTGTTCTCGCTGTCATGCATGCATGTACATGGAGATATATAGAACTTTTTATAAAAATGCTTCTCTTGGGGTTCAGGAGGCCTCAAAACATGTTCTTCTGTTGAAAGCTCGATATCAAATTTTTGGATGAAATACATCTAGTACAAAAAGTAAAAAAGGTATGCATGGAAAAGTTGGTGAATAAAGAAATTCATTCATTTGAGCATTCATTCTGTCATTGATGCAACTTGATACAGTTAAAGATATAAAATACATGTATTATTTTTTAGTTGTGGCTTGATATAGCACAAGTGCTGTACTAATGTAATTCTGCATATATGAGAATACATAAATATATAGAGAATAAATCTTACCAGATTTTTTGTCTCTGCCAGTTGATGCTGATCGAACTCTGGAGCCTGCTTTTGGAGATTCACAAGATCTTTTGCTATTTCTAGTCCCATCATCCTTCTTAACTTCATTTTGTGACCTAGGTGATGTGGGTGGTTTGCGGGTCAAAGCTTTACCTGCATTTTAAGATAATCTTGTCACTTTACTCTCTAAATTACAAAAGGTGTAGTCAAAAATGAGTAAAACAATGAAAATGAAAAGACAACTTAAAAACAGACTAAGTGTCAAGGCAATTAAGAATAATGCAAGCTAATTGCAATTTATATGGCCATTTAAAATAAAGAGATGTAAGGCTCCTGCTACAGGAAACTTTTGTAACTGCCTTGTATTCCATAAAACCCACCTGAGTAACTTGCACAACGTTGATGAATCCCTAAATCTTATATATTTAAATGAGCAATTCTTGTGTATATATATATATATATATTCCATGCAACTTGGAAATGCCTCTAATGATTTCAATAAAATTTTGTATTCAGACAGGGTTTTGCTTATTAAGTTTATCTATATAGGTGTCATTCCTGAAAAAACGTGATTTTACGCATAACAGTCACAACTACTCTAAACCTTATTTTGGCCACAATTTCTCTGTTAATGGGCCAATTTACACAAACAAGCCAAGACAGTAAAGGTCTCATCAAGAGCTTTCAGAAAACCTAAAGAAAATTGACTTAGCTATATTAGTCTACGCGTAACAGTCACAAATTTATATATTTAAACAAGCAATTCTTGTATATATATTTTTTGTGCAACTTGGAAGCAACTCTTAACGATTTTGATCAAATTTTGTATTCAGAGAGCGTTTTGCTTATTAAGTTTATCGATATAAGTGTCATTCCTGAAAAAATGTGATTTTACGTGTAACAGTCACAATTACTCTAAACTTTATTTCGGCCAAAATTTCTCTGTTAATCAATCAACTTCAGCAAACAAGCTAGTGTTCTAAAGTCCTTCCAGGGCTATCAGAATACCGTAAGAAAGTTGACCTAGCTATATTAGTTTATGTGTTACCGCTCGTCCCATCTATATGTTTGAAATAGAAATACAACCTATTACATTTTACGGCTGAAATTATGGCACTTATGAAATACTTATATGTATCTCTATATTTCTTGTCTCTCATAAATGACATAACAATTGCGACAAAAATTTTTATTTAGTTAACATTTTGCTTTTCAAGTTTATTTTAATAAGTATCTTCTCTCAAAAAAACAAGATTTCACAAAAAGTGGGTAAAGACGCTGAGCGAAGCTAGGTCACCCAGATACTAGAAATAAATTGTCCAATAGTTTTCATGAACCTATATATGTATTTTACATTTTGCAATCTGTGTGGGTATTTTAAAGCTGTGTTGTGTGATAGGATGTTTTGTAAGTTTGACACGTCCCGATATTTTATTTACTTTTAATAGTGCTATACAGGTCGCGCGTTACTTCTTGACGAATGAAAATTTTATATGAAAGGTTGAATGCGAGTAACTACTCAGCTTTTCCAGGAACGTTCGCATGGAGAGAGAGAAGGTACAGTCTGCAGTGAGATGACGCACATGCTTCTGAGCTGAAGTAGTACAACACTACAAATCAATTTATCACACTTCCAGTAATATTAGCCACACGTATTATACACTATACCTCTATAACTGTTTCCACTTAACTTTCTTGCATTCTTCTATCCCCGACATTTCTCCCTCATCTTCCTCTGAATTACTGTTATTTTTGTTGCATGCATACATCCATACCGCACAAAACTTTTGCAGTCGACTGTATACACAAACGTGACAGAGAAAAAGAGGTGTCAGTTATCATAGCATAAACATTTGCTGACCTGTTTATAAGGGTAGGCCTACTCACTGGATTTCTGCTCAAGGTCATTCATCAAGAACAAACGCGCAACCTATACCCTAGGTTGTGCCTAGGCACTTTCTGACATATCCAAGGATTCGCTCAATTCATGGCAATAAATTTAAAATAGAAAATACTACATTTCTTATTGTTTCATTAAACAAAATGGTTGCTATTGCTCTTCTAACACTTATCACACCCCATATTTCAGGTCATAGTAAGGTGTCTCATGCAATAGCACAATATCAACTGTGCTCACGTTCATTTGTTGCTCTACTTTGTTTAGCAATTTTCAAGGCAATTGCTCTAAACTGACACCAATTTCATCTAGCTTATTTTCTGTTAAAGCTGTTCTAGAATGTTTCTTGTCTAACACCGAACCTGAAGCTTCAAATTTATTAACGACCACATGAAATGCCTAACTACGACCTAAAAATTTGAGTATGGGGTGCAAAATGAGTCCAAAGAACAACAGGACCCATTTTGTTAGATGAAACAATAAGAAATATGCTGCTTGTTTGAGAGGTAAGGATTTTGGTGTGCCTCTGCCTGCACCATTTCCCTGGCAACTCCTGGCTCTCTCATGCCGTGGAGAGAGCCCATGAATACATTAACATATATTTTAATGACCCTATATATACCAGGTGGTTAATCACAGCTTTACTAGTCAAAATTAGACAAACTTTAAAACCAGAGAAATGGCTGGTGTCTTTGCAAGAGTATGACAGAATAGGGCACATCGATACACTCTTTGTGTTAATTGCAATGGCGTGCATTCCAACATTTGCTTTCAATAGTAAAGCTGTGATTAACTGTAAACAATGAGATGTTTGTGTTTCGTTTATGTGTTCTGTGTTTCTTGGATTAAGATTGTGTACCTTACTAAGATAAATGCAATACTATCTTGCATTGCTGATTTTGCCATAAATACTTAAACTGGGTGGGAGGCAGTAATGACATTAACTCGTCTAGCACTTAAACGAAGCACTGCAGCAAAAAACTTTCCTTAACCCTTTGGCTGCCAAGATCTGATGAGATCCGGTGCCAATTGCCTTTAAATAATGCCATGATTCGATCCAATCCAATCCACAGAGGCTGGTTTTTCACATTCAAATAATTTACAAATTATGCAACAGAGGTATATGTGTCCACTGCTATCTAATCTATGATATGTAAATTGTGTTGGTATCATTGTTTGTTTGTTAATCTCTGCCTTTCCTGACAATTAATTTTTCTGTCTGAGGTTGTTACACGTCGGGTATTTTAGCGTACTAGAAGAAGAAAACGGTAGACACCTGTTGTAGGTTGTTGCGTGCACAGCTTAATTATTTATTCTATATACAGTGACTTCTTGTGGCGTTTGCTTAATGACCATTACAGAATAGCATATTGGAATGAGAAATCTTTGACAGAAGACGAAATTGCTGCAGCATTGCTGAAAAGTGATCTAGTCTACAATATGTAAACTGTGTGTTGGTATCACAGTTTGTTAAACTCTGCATTTCCTGTACAATTAATTTTTCTTTTGTCATGCATACGGGGCTAGAAGAAGAGAGTGGTAAACACCTGTTGTAGGTTGTTGCATGCAGAGCTTATTTAATAATAGTTAATAATTTAAACAAGACAATCATAATATATTTTAAAACTAGTAATTGCATGTACAACAATATGAAAATTAAAATTGGAAATGAAGAAATAGATACAACACTTATTTCTAGGATTGCATATTGACAAAAACTTATCACGGACAAAACATGTAAATTATATATGCAAGAAAATGAGTAAGGGTATCTATCTATTAAATTACGTGGCACACTATTTGGATAAACCTACTTTAAGATTGATTTATTATGGAATAATTCATTCTCATTTGAATTATGGTATTGAATTATGGGGTACAACGTCTAATGAGAATTTAAAACGATTATTGGTATTACAGAAGAGGTGTGTAAGGATTGTTTGTTCACTAAAATCAAGGAATTCATGTACAGAAATTTTTAAAAAAGAAAGAATTCTTACAGTGGTTGCATTATATATTTTTAGAATTATTTTACTAGTTAGGAGAACCACAAATATAAGAAGTAACAGCAATATACATAAATATGACACAAGAACTAAAGAGCATATGTATAGGGAAGTGAAGAGTAAGAAATTCTTTGATAAAAATCCATTTGTAATTGGGAAAACTTTATACAATAAGCTGCCAACCACAATTAAACAAAAATAAAAATAATAGTTTAATAGTAATTGATTGCACATTAAGTTCACCAAATTCCAAAGGGGGCCTGCAGCCCCACTTGCATCCCCTTTGTGGTGCCTATGCTGAGAGTGCTGCATTTTTCAGTTGGCAATGATCACATCTCAACTTGATTAGCTCCATTTAAATTGCTGCATCTTCAATCTCATTAACTTTTGCTGAAAGGGGCATGTCAAAAATACAAAACTTTTTTCTCTGTTTTTTGTATATCCATATATCAAGTGTCAAATGAATTCTGCTCTTCCAAAGCTCAAGCAAAACATTTAATATTGGAGGCAGAAGATGTAGTAGGTTTTAACAAAGCCATGACTACGTATACCTGAGTTCGTTGTGATGATTACCCTAGGTACAGTTCCCCTCACGGGTCAAAGGAGTTGGTCCTACAGTCACTTGGTGTGCTGTAGGTCAAAGAGCATGCTATAGTTGCATACATGATGACCGTAAAACCTCCAGTTTTGTGTTGCTGCATAGAAAACGGAGAAAAGTCAATTTTGTATTTGCAGAAAGCATTATTTTTTGTGTAGTAAGACAATGAAGGAAACAAAAGAAATGTTGGAAAATTATGGAGGCTTTGCTCCATCACATGGCATGGTTCACAGGATATCGAAGTGGCCAATCGAGCACACAGGATGGCCGGTTGGTGTCAGAACAGAAGAAATGATGAGTAAAGTTCTGGATATTGTGACGGAAGGCCATGAGACAGCCAAGACCCCACAGATGTTAAATGAATGGATATGTACAAATATTTGTATATGAGAAAGTTGTCGGTAAGACGGATGCCGCAACTGCACTTGTGTGACCATTTGAACATGTTCCAGCGCAATCCAAATGAGTTTTTACAGCAGTTGATGAAACCTGGATCCATTTGTGTCACCCTGAGACAGAGCAATAATCCAACCAATGGAGTTCCTTTGGCAAACATGCTCCAAAGAAAGCAAAAATCATTTTGTCAGCAGGAAAAATCATGGCAGCCATCTTTTGGGATTCCCAAAGCCTGATATTCATCCACTACCTTGCTTTCTTGTGAGTGCATTCTAGCAATTGACTTTCATTTTTCTTCATTAAGTTTGTAAGCTCTTAGTTTTACTGAAAATGACACACACAGTGGAAGAACAATTATTGCCCACCATATTTCATTTAAATATAAGTATATAAGAAGGATGCTATGAGCAGAAAGAATATTAAATCAGAGAAAAGCAAAAACTTCCTATAGGAAAAGTACCTCAGTTTCCATTGGAAAGCAAATTCAAACTACATAGAATCGCAGTTATCTCTCATCATAAGAGAAATTTGTGACAGTAAAGCAAAATTATGGAAATTCTATTTTAATGAACTAAAAAGAGCATATATGCACTTAAACTACTTTTGCTTTAACCAAGTTCTCGCTTGAAAACTTCTGCAACTTTCTTATCAACCTTCACCGCATTTAGTTAGTTATTTTTCATAAATACCTGAGCAAGTTTCTGAGCACATTCAATAAGTCCTTAGAAAACTAAAAGCAGACAAATGCAATAAAACTGTCATACCTAAGCATGCAGCAGAGAAAGTTTGCAAAATCAGGAATATCAAGAAATACCTAAGGCCCCTTTAAAATCTTTTAATCACAATGCAGAGATTAATTAAAGAGAATATGATCATTCCTGGCAATATGAAGCATAAGCTTATGTCTGATAATCCGAGGTTAGCAAAGCTATGTCATCCTAAACTTAGCATGAGACTGACTGTTGGTAACAGCTGCTAAATGAAGTAAAGCCAGAGCTAGCTGTTGTAACAGAGCATGGGTTAAACAAAGAGCAGATCAATTTATGTAAAATAAATGGTTACAAAATTGTTAGTAGCTTCACTAGGACTACATATAAGGGTGGAGGGGTTTTAATCTTGGCCACAAATGAAATAGATATATCAGAGGTTGTTGTAAATACATATCAGTTGGAAATGCACTTCGAAGTGGCAGCTGCAAAAATAAATATAAAACAGAAATCTATTTTATTACTGGGGATATACAGATCACCAAGTACTCCTTCGGAGCGCTTTGTTGATTATCTTGAAGAACTTTTAGCTCAAGTTTGCACTAAATATAATCAGGTAATTCTGATGGGTGATTTTAACATAAATTTAGACCATACAAAAGGGGACTATAAGAAACTTTACGAGTTATTTAACACTTATGGAATAAGGGATTTGATACACGAGCCTACAAGGGTAACACATTCATCATCATCTGTTATTGATCATATTGCTACAAACCTGAATTTTGAGGTGGTAAAAGCATGCAATATAAACACACACATTTCTGACCATTATGCTCAGTATGTGAAATTTAAGGGGTTAAATTACAGTAAAGAAAGCAATTATGAAAACAAAACTTTTCGTGATCTGAATGCGAAATGTATTGGTCATTTGGTAGAATCCTTAACAGACGAAAATTGGGACACAGTATATAATGCCAAAACTGTAGATGAAAAATGGAACCAGTTTTATAATGTATTTAGCACTCACCTTAATGCATGCTGTCCTATGAAAACCAAAAAGGTATATAAGAATAGTTATGGCCATGTCAAACTCACCACAGAAATAATAAAACTAAAAAATGAAATGAAGCATTTGTATGAATTGCATAAATCTAGTGGTAGTGCTACTTATAAATCAAAGTACAATATCATAAAAAAGAAATATCTCAAAAGCTTGGAAGATTTAAAAGTAAATGACTATAAAGAAAAGTTAAGTAAATCAGGGAATATTAGTAAAACTGCATGGGGCTTTGTAAATGTAGCTAGATCGGAAACAAAAGCACACAAAAATTTAGAACTCCTTATTGGTGATGAAACTGTAAAAGAACCAAACCTTGTATGTAATTTAATAAACAATTATTTTCTTAGCGTAGGAGAGAATTCTGCTGGCAGGAATACACAACAGTCATTTAAAAACACTGTAAAGTCATCATTTTTTATTTATCCAGTATCTACAACAGAGATTCTAAATACAATAACTAAACTACCAAAAAAAGCCACAAGTGGATGGGATGAAATCAGTGTGATCCTCTTAAAATATTGTAAATATGTTCTGGCCAGTCCCCTCGAACATTTAATAAACTTCTCTATTTTATGTGGTAAATTTCCAGAGTGTCTGAAACAGAGCTTAGTACGCCCACTACATAAAAAAGGAAATGAGAATGACATAAATAACTACAGACCAATCAGCCTAACATCAGAAATAGCAAAGCTCTTTGAAAGGCTTATATTAGGACGGTTATTAGATTTTCTAGACAAAAACAATATTATTGTAAATTTTCAGCATGGATTTAGGAAAGGCCGATCAACAGCTACTGCAATTAGTGAACTTATACATTTAGTAATTGAAAACCTTGAAAAAAATGATAAAGTAGGGTCTTTATTCTTTGATCTTTCTAAAGCTTTCGATTGCGTTGATCATGGGATACTATTACAAAAACTGGAAGCATATGGAGTAAGAGGCTTGGCGAGAGATTTGATCAGCTCATATTTGGTAGACAGAAGACAATCAACACTATTGTACGATAAACGGGGCAAATCAGTGAGAAAAGTGCAATCAAAATTTAAACGTGTTATGCATGGCGTACCACAAGGATCAGTGTTGGGACCACTATTATTTATTTTATATGTAAATGACATACCAATTTCAAAAAATACAAATATAATAGCTTATGCAGATGATACAACTGCTGTATGTCAAGGGGCAAATGTCGATATATTAAAGGAGAACTTACTGCAATCCATTGACTCAGTTATTAACTACTTTAAACAAAATCACCTCACATGCAACATGACAAAAACAACCTTAATTCATTTCTCACAGAGTAACATAAACACCACAAATTTCTCCTTACCGGTAAATAATAACAATATTCATGATGTAAGCGAACATAAATTTTTAGGAATAATTCTTGATAGAAAATTAACATGGGCTGGGCATATAAATCATATTTGTGACAAAATTAGTAAATCTGTGTATCTGCTACGTCATTTTCAAAATATCTTAGATGAGAAGGGGCTCAAAATGATTTATTATGGAGTTATATACCCATATTTACTGTATGCGATAGAAATTTGGGGATGTGCTGCTGCAACCCATATGGAAAGGTTATTTAGATTACAAAAACGGGCAGTCAGATTGATTTTCAATATGAGCTCTCGTGAATCATGTAGGGGAATATTTAAAGATAATCAGATATTAACATTGTATTCTCTGTATGTCTATAAAGTTGTAACCTATGCAGTTCAGAAACAAAACCTAAAAAATAGCAATATCCATAGTCATTACACCCGACACAATGATGATTATTTTCGGCAGGGGTTTAACAAAAATATTTCAAAAAAGGATCCAAATGTCATGGGTTTATTGCTTCATGCAAAACTACCTGCATATTTAAAAAGTTCTAAAGGTAAACAATTTGAGAGTGCTCTGAAGAAGTATTTGATCACAAAGACATTGTATAGTATCAATGAACTATAATAATGTCCATATTGAAATTACAGAGTGTAAATTACAACTGATATGTAGTTATAGTAATATGTGTAACCATGTAAGTCATTCATCTTTGTAATGTTTATTAACTAATACATATTTTAAGTGTAGACTACTCTAGACAAATGTAACATTGTAAATACAAATTGTAAATATGATTTTTGTGACAATGTCAGAAACTGTATTGCAGTCTATTGACAATAAAGGTATTATTATTATTATTATTATTAACACATCACGTGACCAAATAGTGAGTCCATAATCACTGAGCATAAAGAACACCTCAGAGCTAGTTGACATTAAAAAATGTGCCCATTTATACAAATGAAATTTTAGCATCTTTTGAAGCCAGTTCTGTCTACCAATATTACTAGAGAAAAGATACAAAAGTAATAAATCTTTGGCTTTTGGAACAGGGTTCTCCATCTAAAATTGAATATATGCAATTCCTAGGTTTGCCTTCAGTTAAGTTTTATCAGCAAACTCATGTTTAAGCACAGGTATATCGCCAATGTTGGCAGATTTATATATGAGCAAATTTGACTCAGGGGTCTCCGTCTAGGGGATATGTGAATGGCAACCACAAGGTACCCAAGCTGAGCAGAACATTACTTCCACTTACTGGTGTTTTGCTCCTCACTGTAACTTTTCTATCTGACCTTACCTTGGTCATCTCTTGTTCTCTTCCGACCCCGATGCTATTAGGGTTCCCAAGGGCTAGGGAGTCTTTATTTTTCCAACCTCTCCATTTCTCTAATTTCTCTATGAAATCTTAACCCCTAACATGCTGACCTGTCATGGCATGTAATACGTCCTCTGATTGGTAATCAGAGGATATGGTCGGTGAATTTATTTTGATAACTCTCCCGGTCAGGTCGGTGAGACCCGTAAACCAACGACAGGTGTGGTCCTCCAGACATTCTGGGGGTTGTGAGAGAGCCATGTAACCGCCAAAACATAAAAATATGGTGCTCTCTAAAAAGCGGTTACATTTATTGCTAAGTCTCTTCAATATTTATGCAATATGACTCGAGGGGTAAAATGTTCCGGAGTTAAAATAGTCCCCCATTCACATCTCCAGGCGGGGACTACTTCTCGAGAACCAAAACATTATATTAATAGAAGATCTAACATCAAACTTCTACAATGGAATGCGGGTGGTCTCACACAAACAAAAAGAGTAGAACTGAATAAAATTGTATTTGACTATAATATCGATATATTTTTCATACAGGAAGCAAATCTAACAAATGACCAACTTAAATACTTCAATTTTACTGGTTTTCTACTACACCTACTACCCAAAAATAGACAGATAAGTAGTGGAATATTAGTTGGAGTCAAAAAGGATATTAAATCCTCCTTTGAAATTGTTAAAGAAATGGATAACACAGATAAAAGTGAATTAATAAAACTAAATTTTTGGGATAACAAAACACATCTACATTTATACAGTATTTACAATCCTCCCAGAAATGAACCACATCTCTCTCTTATTGACCAATTAAATAAAACAATCGTAATTGGGGATTTCAATGCTCATTCCAAAAGATGGGGTTATGAAAAAGTGGATTCTACAGGGAAGATAGTGGAAGAATTTTTGAATACCACAACTTTTGAACTGATTTATAGTAAAGAAGATCCCACAACCTTCATACATTACTCTGGAGCAGGCAGTAACCCAGACCTCTTGCTAGCTACAACAGATATTGTTTCAAAAATTAAAAAACGAGTTATAGAAGATCCAAGTTCTGGTCACAGAGCAGTAATTGCTGATATAAAACTAGATAATACAAATAACAGTCAATGTCACACGAATCTGTATTGGAACTTCAAAAAAGCAGATTGGATCAAATATAAAACTGAACTGGAACATAAATTTAAAGAACAAACAAACCCACAGCTACATGACCAACCAGATCATTTGAACAAAAATGTCTGTAAAGTCATCCTAGAAACCGCAAAAAAACATATTCCTCGGGGAAGAATTAAAAATTTCAAACCCTTTTGGAACCCCCAGCTAGAAAAACTGAAAAAGCAAAGGGATATAGCTAGAAATACAGCTGAACAAACAAAAAACATATCGGATACACAAATATGGTGGAAGAAATGTGCCTCACTAAAAAAGGAAATTAATACTGCTAAAAAGAATTACTTTAATAATTTCTTAGAAAAAATAGATTATAGGACAGATGGTAACAAAGCTCATCAGTTCATAAAAAATGTCAAGGACAGGAAAGAAAACAACAGCACACCTATCATACACAACAATAAAATATTAACAAATGACGCAGCCATAGCCGAAACATTCAATAAATATTATGCTAATTCACATAAAGTAACAAGAAATAATAAAAAGGAACGTAAAGAATTTAAGAAAGATTTGAAACAAGAAACAGAATGTAATCCTAACACTCAGTGCAATATCTTTTTTCAAAATTTTAATATGCAAGAACTGAACATTGCAATAAATAATCTAAAAAACAAAAAGTCTCCTGGACCAGATCATATACATCCAGAGTTCATAAAAAACCTTGGAAAAACAGTAAAAGAACAACTACTGAAACTCTACAATCTATCCTGAAAAACCACTATACCTGCTGAATGGCGAAAAGCAATAATTGTCCCACTCTTGAAGAAAGACAAAACAGCATCAGAAATAAAAAATTATAGACCAATAGCTCTTACTAGCATAATAGCAAAAGTGATGGAAAGAATGGTGTGAATCAGGTTAAATTGGTTTCTAGAATCACAAAATTTAATATCCCCATGTCAAGCTGGATTCAGAGAGTTCCACTCTACAAATGAACAAGTCTTACTTCTCAGTCAAGAAATCAAAGACTCCTTCAATAGAAAAGAAGATAATTTATCAGTTTTTATTGATTTCCAAAGTGCATATGATTCTATATGCAGAACAAAACTACTATAGAAAGTAAAAAATAGGGATACAAAGTCCAATGTTTTCATGGCTATGTCATTTCCTAACACAACGTTTTATTGCAACCAGATATGGAAGAAAGATATCTAAATACAAACAAGTACACCGTGGCTTACCACAAGGCGCAGTGCTCAGCACAACACTTTTTAATATATTTATCAACGATCTGCCACAACAAATACAAGAATCAGGTGTGAAGTGTGCACTATTTGCTGATGACTTAGTAATGTGGACTTCAAAATCAAAAAGCAAAAGTACAGAACTAGAAAAAACCATGCAACAATCCTTAACCAACTTACAAAGGTGGACCAAAGAAAATTTAATGACTGTTAATACAACAAAATCAAACTACCAAATCTTTTCACTAAGAAAAAAACCACTAAAAATAAAACTAAATTTTGAGGGTCAACAATTACCAGAAACAAAGGAAGCAAAGTATTTAGGAGTTACATTTGATACCAAACTTACATGGACCAAACAAATAGAAAATGTAATAGAAAGAGCAGAGAGGTGCCTTTCTCTGTTAAAACGTCTAACAGGAATGAAGTGGGGATGTTCCAGAGCAACTCTTAATACAATATACAATGTATATATAAAGCCATTATTTACTTACTGCAGCAAAATTCTTGTAACAGCAAACACAAAAAAAAAATTCAAATCTTTCAAAACCAAAGTCTGAGATTAATTACTGGTGCTATCAAAACCACACCAATAGCAGCTATGGAAATACTAACCAACCAATACCCCATTGAATATGAAATAGAAAAAGCGGCTCTTATTCAACACGAAAAGTTGATCAGACTCCCATTCAATACATGGCACAAGAGAAATTTTAAATATACACTAAAGACTCAGGAGAGCTTTCTTTCCAAAATTCAAGACTTCAGGAAGAATGTACACCTTCCTAATTCAAAGGAAAACTTCATATCTAAAGTCAATCCGACACATACATTAGACATCACATATTACTTACACCTGACAGAAGAAGTTAAGAAAAGTGATACTCCAACTAGTGTTTTAAAATTATTGGCATTAGAGACAATCCATTCTAGATTTCCAGAACATGAATGGCTCCATATTTATACTGATGGATCATTGATATCAAACCAAGATGGAGCAGGTGCTGGAGTCACATGTCACCTCTTTTCCTATTACAAATCTTTAAGTTATGGAACTACTAACTTTGATGGAGAAATTGAAGCAATTCGAATGGCCCTACAAAATCTTTTGTACAGAATTTCACATTTTCAGCAAGCAGTTATTCTCTCAGATTCCAGGGCAGCAATTATAGCAATTACTTCCAAGTTGTCACCAAAAAACCAAACAATTATAGAATGTTGGAAAGTCCTTACCCATCTAACAGCACTTCAAAAACACCTAGTCTTCCAATGGATACCAGCTCACTGTGGACTGAGGGGTAATGAGAAAGCTGATTTTCTTGCAAAAAAGGGTACCGGCAATGTGCAGAAATCTATAGTTAATCTACCATTTTATGCAGCTAAAAGATTAGTCAACTCTGAATTCAAAAAAATTATTGCAAAATATTACTATAAAAAATCAAAGAATAAAAGATGGGAACTACCAAACATTCAAACAGTAATTCCCGAGTATCCTCGAAAAACGGCAGTTGCAACCTTCAGGTTGATTACAGGACATGATTGTCTGGCAAAGCATTTAAACAGAATTGGGATATATTCTTCACCACTCTGTCCTCTATGTGATCTGCAAGAGGAAATGGATCGAGACCACCTTCAAATATGCCCGGCCACTTCTAGTGCCCCATCCATCAGTGAAAAATATTGGAGAGCAAGAGGATTAATGACTTCATTGTCAGAAATCCAGCATTAGCTAACAACAACAATACTTTTAATAATAATAAACAATAGCACTCAATTGAACATGAATGTGGGAAATGTGTTTTTAGTCTTTTGCATATCAATACTGTAACAAAACAACGAAAAAACTTCTTAGTCCGTTTGCTTTTCTGACCCTTTATTTCCTCTAAATCTTACTACAAATGCATAATTCCTTCTTGCTGTTAATGCAGTTTATAATCTCCTCTACTATTGCAATTCATAGCTGCTCTTCCGATAATCTTTCTCAGTCTTTCTCCAGTTTCACTGTTACGATACACTCGCTCGACAATACATACACACTTGCTGACAGGCTGGCTGATGTACTCTCATAATGAAAACTAACTGCACAAAACTACTTATTTATAATGGAGCCGGCATGACATAACCTCCTTCAAGTGCTTTCCACATGCAGGTGTACATGACTCAGCAAAGAAGATTCTGGAGATTGCTGGACACTTCAGTGTCATCACGCCGTTCAATTTCATACACACATACGCCAGGTGTCCTGTAGTCCCAGACCTCCTTTATGTTTTGCTGGCACCATTGTTTATTGTCACATACACACAGTCGCTCACCGTATTCAAGGTCACCCAGTCGCCTCTCGTATATTGTTGAACGACCCAATGTCACAACACATTAATTTTGTTCTTTTGGAACACTTCACTATGTAGTAACGATCGCAGACACACGTTTCTGCAGGCTCATGGAATCTCTTGGTAATACATATTTTATGGTGGAATCCATGAATGGCAGTTCATGTTATGATGTGCCACTGGTCTTGATTTTCTCTCATGCAGTTCCTATCCAACATGGTGTCCATGTCATAGAAATCCAGGTCTATTTCTTGCCTTTTTTTCTTCTCTCAACTCTTGTTTCAAAAAAACAGGCTTTCACCTGTTCCATCTTTCTTAGATCACTGATGGATAGCATTTCCCTCATTAACCCAATGCTATATGTCACTATTGGTGATATTGCAGAGACACTGCAGTGTCTAGGGACAGTAGATGGAGGTTGTCGATGCTGTAAATAGCTGTTGTCTTCTCTTGTATGTGGTAGCGGAATGACGTGACTCTTGTCCTCAGGGTGATTCCAAGATACTTGAACTTATTGACAATTTTCAGTGGTTCATCATGTAGGCTCAAGGTATCTTCTTTGGCAGGTCTTCCTCCTCTTCTGAATATCATGTATATGGTTTTATCAGTGTTTATATGGAAATTATTTTGTTGTTTAACGACGCTGTCAATTGCCAGGATCACATCAGCGTCGCCGGTGTGCCGGAATTTTGTCCCGCAGGAGTTCTTTTACATGCCAGTAAATCTACTGACATGGAGCTGTCATTTTTAAGCACACTTAAAAACCATTGGCCTGGGCCGGGTTTGAACCCGCGACCTTGGGATCCGTAGGCCAGCGTCTAACCAACTGAGCCACCCAGACCGACGTTTATATGGAGACTGTTTTCCTGAATCTATATTTCCAGTTTTTCTTGAGTTTCCTGTACTTTTATTTTGTTTGAGGTGACTAGGATCATATCAACTGCATATATTATCATATTGCACTGTTTTATGGCACAAGTGTATGCTAGATGATATCATGTCAGTGTTTATTGCAAAGGCTATGTTACCAGAAATAATGCCAAACTGGGTTCACAGATGCTATGTGGTTCCAACATTAAACAACCAATCGTTAGCGTTGTTTCATTAATGGATTTTGTTTGACTTGGATCATTTATACAAAGAACATCTTTCTTCTCAGGATCTTGTCATTTTAAAGCAATGCTGGTATAAAAACTGGATACAGAGAGGTTCAGTGTATGTTATTATTTGGAATTATCTAAATCAAGCTGCTGTATATCTTTAGACAAATGCATGTAGTGTCTTGCATTTCCTGGGGCTTTCAGTCAAAGAATTTTTAGTTTATTTAGTATTCATCTGCTGTGCGACAGCCAATACTGGCATATGATGTCATCTTGACTGCTGCCTTGTGAAGTCCGTTGTAGAGAACTGGAGCATTATGCACCAACCCATTGTGCCAGCACAGAGGTCAGTCCATACATTGCATTTTCTGAAGCTAAAGCTGAAGGATTGATGGTCACCAATAGGTATATGAAATTCATAATTTTTTTCTGTGATACCCTTTCATTCCTTTGATAATGGTTTAATAAATGTCTTCCGAATGAAATGCTGAAGAAAGAAGATTTAAGGAATTAAAATACATATATAGCTCAGTGGTAGAGCAGCCGCCCGGTTAGCGGAAGGTCTGTGGTTCAAATCCCAATTGTGGCATTGAATTTTTAAGTTCCAGTTCTACCTCTCAAACTTTGCCCACACACAGCTTGTGTGTTTAAAAACACCAACAGTAAGTTTGTTGGCATAAATAAATAATAATTACCATCTGAAGGTTATTTAATCCTGGGATATAAAGTACTTACAATAGTGAGTCACCATTGGGGTAATTTGTCTCTGATGTGAGACTGCCTTTGTGGTTTACCAGGAGAAATACGAACTGGTTTGAGAATTTAATGCCATTCTGGCAGTTTGTCACAATAGCTCAGTGGTTAGAGCAGCCGCCCGGTAAGCGGAAGGTCTGTGGTTCAAATCCCAGTTGTGGCATTGAATTTTTAAGTTCCAGTTCTGCCTCTCAAACTTTGCCCACACACGGCTTGTGTGTTTAAAAACACCAACAGTAAGTTTGTTGGCATAAATAAATAATAATTAACATACATCACAGTTTAAGGGGAGTTGTGAACACAGCCAGATGCCACCCTTTTAAGCCACTTCGCTAAATGTAAACAGAGAACTCCATTTTGTTAGTGTGCATGTGCAGAAGAAACTGCTAACCCAAGTGTGCTAGCATAATCTGCAAAAATTGTGATATGTTTAGTTCTGCTAAAAACACTATTAACTTGCCACAATGCATCATCAAAAACCCTAAGGTTTAGATAACTGTATAGACTCAGGGGTCTCCGTCTAGGGGATATGTGAATAGCGACCACAAGGTACCCAAGCTGAGCAGAACATTACTTCCACTTACTGGTGTTTTGCTCCTCACTGTAACTTTCCTATCTGACCTTACCTTGGTCATCTCTTGTTCTCTTCCAACCCCGATGCTATTAGGGTTCCCGAGGGCTAGGGAGTCTTTATTTTTCCAACCTCTCCATTTCTCTATAAAATCTTAACCCCTATCATGCTGACCTGCCATGGCATGTAATACGTCCTCTGATTGGTGTTCAGAGGATATGGTCGGTGAATTTATTTTGATAACTCTCCCGATCAGGTCGGTGAGACCTGTAAACCGACAGGTGTGGTCCTCCAGACATTCTGGGGGTTGTGAGAGAGCGATGTGACCGCCAAAACATAAAAATATGGTGCTCTCTAAAAAACAGTTACCATTACTGCTATTGCTCTCTTCAATATCAAATGTGAGAGCAAGAGGATTAATGACTTCATTGTCAGAAATCCAGCATTAGCTAACAACAACATTATCATATCTGTACTTTCGACAGTCACATAAAATAGTAAGTCACATAAGGAAAAATTGAAGCTATTAACAGTGAAGCAACAAGATTCTAAAGTAAGTTGGAGACAATTTGAAACCCAGGGTCAGCAAAAGAATAACAACATTACTAAGATAAGTGAAGTTTTTAGTTTCTAATTTGTTCTTACTTTAGTAAGTCACATTTCTTCTTTTACGACACATTAAAAACTCATTTATAGGCACATGCTTCAATACTTCATTAAATGAATGAAAAAGGAAGAAATATATGGTAAACTCAGAGTTTGTGCCGTTGAACAAGCTTGATAGCTTCATCACAAGAAGACCACATGTTACCACTCCAGTGTTGCCAATCAGACCCGCACTGAGGATGCAAGTAATAGTTTCTCAAACATTTTCCATATTTAAATTTAAGTAAGTGAAGCTAGTAATTATTATTTATTTATGCAAACTTATTGTTGGTGTTTTTAAACACACAAGTCATGTGTGGGCAAAGTTTGAGAGGTAGAACTGGAACTTAAAACTTCAATGCCACAACTGGGATTTGAACCACAGACCTTCCGCTTACCAGGCGGCTGCTCTAACCATTGAGCTATTGTGACAAGCTGCCAGAATGGCATTAAATACTCAAACCAGTTTGTATTTCTCCTGGTAAACCACAAAGGCAGTCTCACATCAGAGACAAATTACCCCAATGGTAACTTACTATTCCGCCTGGTAAGCGGAAGGTCTATGGTTCAAATCCCAGTTGTGGCATTGAATTTTTAAGTTCCAGTTCTACCTCCCAAACTTTGCCCACACATGACTTGTGTGTTTAAAAACCTCAACAGTAAGTTTGTTGGCATAAATAAATAATAAGTACATTAATATTGAGTGTTACAGTTTATAATGTTATCAGCATTATCCTTTGCTGCGTAAGTTTACATTCTGACAATTTGTGACACAACAAATGTTACTTTCCTTGTTCCCTCCCCGTCTGCTCTCTGGCGCATCACTTGGCAGCAGTGCAGCCACCGTGTGCACGCATTGGTTCAGCTCATGTGCCTTCTAAAACCGTACACCATATAAATGTTGCAACAGCCTTATGTCTTGGGTCTTGGATAATTAGGTATTAACTTTTTGTTCTGTAGTAATGCTGCCCAAGATTTATCAATACTTTGAGTTTTATAATACTGCTTGAGTTCTTTTAGAAAATTTCTTTTAATTATATTTCTGCTGAGTGGTATGGTAAGTTTTGATTTGGTTTTTGCAAGATTTTGGCTCTCTTTCCTCCATTGGAGCTGGATGTTGTCATTTTGTTTTGTTAATATTTTTATCATCTTTTTTATTTCCAACACATTAGAGGAAGAGGGAGAATTATTTGCTGCAATAGCTTCAATAGCTGATGTTGAATCACTTAAAATAACAACATTCTGAAAATAATTTATTCTGTATATAAGATGTGTAAGTGCTGCCTGTGTAGCCAAAATGGGTTGAATTTTTTCCCACAGCTATATAATGGCTGAATAATTTTGAGTAGATTCCAGCTCCTACTCCATCTTCATTATCCAATTTGGAACTGTCAGTGTAGATATGTAGCCATAGTGGTTCAGGAAACAAGCTGTGGATTGTTTTCAGAGAAATTTGTTTTAATACAGAGGGAGTCCTGTTACTTTTAAGTATATGCTCCATCAAGTTGAAGTTATAGTTAATATCTATCATTTATTGTGAGGAGCCTCTCTGGCTTTTGATTTGGATTATGGTGTTCTTGTAATTTATAAGCTTTCTGTATGATGCACTGCTGAGTTTTAAGGTTTCTCTCTCTGTTTCGATAACATACACAATAAATACTAATGATTATTCCCAGCTGCCGATGGGTCCTTAACACCAACGCCACTAATGATTATTATAATGGATGTGAAATAACGAGTGCACTAAAGGTAAAGTCACCAATGATTTTGATGAATTCTAAATTGATCACAAGTTTGTTGGAAACCTGAATTTATAAGTTCAATGTGGTCAGACAAGCAGATGTATATGCCATCTACAACATTATTAACATCATTGCACACCTACTTGACATTTTGACAAAACACAATGCAAAGTTTTTCTTTTAGCTTAAAACAAACACAAATTCATATTCTTCTATGAAAACTCTTAAAATGGTATTATTCCAAATCCAAAAAGTAGATGCTCAAATAATAATAGTAGTATTCTTACCTGTATTATCTGAAACCGCATGCTCGACAGGTACATGAAATGCTATTAGATTTCTTGCTGCCCTTCCTTCCTCCTGGACTAAAAACCTCACCTCTTCCATGATTACGAACCATCAACATCAACAGTCTGCAAATAAATAATAACAATAACAACAAATGCAAAACTATAAGAAAAATTTTAGGTCCACAAGTCGTAGGTGAAGAGTATACACTCAAAAGTAAAAAATAAATAAAAATATATACTCACATAAATAGTGATATTAGAAAACATACATTAAAAGTTTTTGGGCAGGTTAAATGAATGAACTCAAATAGACACATAAAACAAATATTGAATTTTTCGAAAATAGAAGTAAAGCACAAATATATATACCATGAAGTGGATTGGGTGTGTAAAAAAATACTTAAAATTGGCAGGAATTACTCAAGAAGATATCATAAACAGAGATAACTTTAGAATCCAGGTACATAAATGGTAAGTTGACCAAAGAAAAACATCATGGACAGACGAAAGAAAGTTCACAGTCTGACAATGAAAGAATTATGAACTCAAAGAAGAACTAAGAACTTCCTTAAGTACTTTGCATAGTTCTGCTTGGGCTTATCCGCAATTAAAAAAATGCAAAGTGGGTAATTTGAACATTTTTAATTCAAATTTTCTGTAATTTCATCTTTTCCTTTGTGCCTTGAATATGCTATGTAATCAGCGCATATATACTGTCTCTTATTTAGACATATTTAAGTTGAAGAAAAATCTCTGGAGTGATGCCAAGTTATGGGATGTGACAGAGCAGAAGGAAATTCTGCTAACAATCCAAGATGACTCTGCAGTAACATGTGAAGCTCACATTCGCAAGGTCATGGCTTTGACTCCTGCAGTTAACCTTCCTGTCATGGGTCTTTTCAGGGATTTTTCTGGGTCACCTGGCAAACATTGGAAAGGATAATTACGTCCCCTAAATTTTGCATCCCTCCATTTTCTTTCACCTTCATTTCAATCCAGCCTTTCATTTCGGAAATGTTGGTGATGGACAGGTTTGATGTTGCTGTATAGAGATTTTGCAAACTGTAACTGGTATTCTCAGCAGATGGGTGGGTTGTAACCGCTTGACCAGTGACGCTTGTTGAACCCTGGTGTCAAGATGAAGAATCTCCAGCATACATTGGCTGGGTTCCAATACACCCATAGAGTGCTCTCACTTCATCCCTTCCTCGTGTGGTCCGAGCAACACCAGCATCAACAATTGGCTCAGTGTGGAATCCCCTCCACAAATATTCTATCTCTACCCCTGCTAACAAAGGGCAAGCTTCTAATTTTTCTAATTCTAATTCTTCACAAAAGGGATCAAACTCAACAAGGATACTCCAGATTCATGTTCCACCCAAAACATTCAATAAGTTCAATAAATTATTTCACAAATATAGCATCAAACTACAATAAGAATAACCTCAAAAATTTAATGAACCATCCCCTAAAGGACACCATATCAAATTACCGCAAGTCAAGAACCTACCAAATGAATTTGAAAACTGCAGTCAGATATCTATTGATCCAGAAAAAGGGCTTAAGGAACACCTAATAAATGTAAAATTCAAGCAAAGAGAGAAATCAACAGTGGCTCACTACTTCTGGTCAACCAAACATGACATAAAAACAGAAGTAAAACTTTCAAAACAAGCAAAAACAAATAGAGAACCTAATGTGTGGAAAAAAACACTTATTACTAAAAATCTGATGTGTTGCACTCACATGACTTTCTCTACTCTTGTACTAACCATCCTTACAAACTCTTATTCCCATATCTTCGTATTAGTTGAGATAAACATTTGCAGAAATAAAATTATCTTATTGGTTATTTGCTTGTAGGTGCAAGGGGAATATGGGAACACAGCAGGCTTTGAGCGAGTCAAATCTTATAAAGCTTTCAAATTCTGTTCTCTTCGCAAGCTAACACATAAAAATGTGAATAACAATTAAGGAAAATAAAGCTATTAACAGTGAAGCAACAAGATTCTAAAGAAACAACAAATTAGAAACTAAAAACTTCACTTATCTTAGTAATGTTGCAAGTTCTTTTTGCAAAAACTTGCAATGTTGCAAAAAGAACTTGCAACATTACTAAGATAAGTGAAGTTTTTAGGTTCTAATTTGTTCTTACTTTAGAAGTGAATAACAATGTTCCATTTGATGAAAGTATTTCAAAACTTACACAAATTTTTTATTTATTCATTTTGCTGACAGACATTATACAATGTTTCGAACATAGTCAAAATACAATTCTAAGAAGATAAGTTACATTTTATGTTGACACTACTAATAATTATATCTCATCTATATCATATAAACATTTTCTTACTAAATATTCCATTAATTCTTTTAGAAAATTTACTCCTTGCTTGGCTTTTATAGTTTGTGGCAAATTGTATTATTTCACTCCACTTATAAATAAGTCACCTTCACTTGTCCAGGAATATCTCTGAAATGGTTCAATGTACAAAAACTTTATTTGGACATAAATTGTGTGTTTTAGCAAGATCTGCATTTTTTGTATTGTAAGATTTGGTGTATCTCTTACAGCTTACCAGTTATGCAAAAGTCGTCCAGGGTAACAGGACTACATGGGCTATAGTCAGAAAAGTCAAAATATATATTTCATTTGTCACAAAAAAAATCTTAAACATATGGCATTTTATGCTTGAATTAACATAACTTGGGTATTCTGACAGTTCCCTTGGTGTGTGCTATGCACGTGATAGGGGGGAGGCACAGCGGTCTGTTGCCATGACAACCAGGTTTGACCTTGAAGTAGCCAATAGACTTAGTGGCCACGCAATCCCGTCACAAAGTCTGTTGGCTACTTCAAAGTCAAACCTGGTTGTCATGACAACAGACCACTGTTGCACTCCCCTATCACATGCACAGCACACGCCAAGGAAACTGTTAGAATACCCAAGTAACATTAATTCAAGTATAATCAAAATTGTTGGAGCTATTTTCAAGAAAATCAAAATTTTCTAAAAATGTTGCATGTAAAGGGCAGTTTAGGGTGGAAGAATTTTCTTCAAAATCTTCATGTCGCATCCTCAAAAGGTGTGAAACTTAAATACCAACTTTGGTTTTTTACTAGCTTTTCATTTTTGAGTTATGCTGTCCACAGACTGACAGACACACAGACGTTTTTCTAAAAATGCTTTTAGAAAAAGATATATTTCAAAAGATATATTTCCAGTGAAATCTCAACATCAAATTTGTGGGTGGGTTGCAGTACTTCCTCTACTTGCTATACATAGTAAACAACGTAAAAATGCCTACAAATTGGTGCATTTTAAAATTCCACTGGTTGATGATATCAAGCTCACAATTAAAAGAGAGGGCAGCACTATGAGCAGCACAAAGAATTCCAGCCTTGACATCGGTAGGCATGCAGCAATTGATGGTGGTAGTTGCCATCAAAAATTATTCTAAAATAACAATCTAGTAAGTGAAACTAAAGTGTAATCATCCTACTCACAAATTTCAACTAATTTGACAAAGTTTCACTGTTTCCTACATAAGGGGAGGGTAATCAGTGAAAGAAGTTTGTTGTTTAACAATGCTCTTGATACAATTCCCCAGGAAAACAAAAATATTCATGTAAAAGAAAATGTAATGCTAAAAAACAGCTACCAGTGCCTATGATTCTGTGTAACACAGCACTGTCCAGTGAAATTGCAACAAGACCCTTCTATTCTTTTGCCCTTGTTTTCTTAGAGATTAAGGATTTTTCTGTCTAGATGACTAGACTATATGAAAGCAGGTTCTCTATCTTGGACTAGCTCACAATCAAGACTCGCCGAAGGGCGCTCTATGCATGGAGGTGCTACGGTAGCCAACCAATGCCTTATGTAGCATGGGAATGAGATGGAGAGATCTAATACAACCAGGCTGAAAGTTTTCCGTCTACAGTCACTCGCCCGAGCCGAGAACTCAAGGAGGGTCCCTTCACCTACTATTCAGGAGCGCCATATATAAAGATATACAGGTGTACAATAACTTTGTCACTCAAAATATACCTTAAAAATTAATTAAATTGATATTAGTTACCGAGAATCATCAAACTTCTTGGACACTGCTGCTTCATTAGTACTCTTCTGACCGATGAACCTATTGTCTGTCAAACGCTACGTAACTTGGTCTGTATAAGTATCCGAATTGAAGTTAAGTGTCATTCTAGCTGGTACATATGCATAAAGGGCTATGGCATTACTAGTGGGTGACCTGATGATACAATACAATAACAAATTAAACGTCACAAGTATAAATGGACTGCTTAGCCGCCAAAATACAAGAAGCTGTAATAAGAGCAATACTTGGGTTATGTTTTCACCTATTTTCGCCTATTGGCACAGTGAAAATAAGCAAAGCCATAATATTACCTGTGATTATGTATGCATTATTTCCAGTTCCTAGACAATGGCAAACCAAGGTATGCCAGTAATACGCAAATTTTAAAAACTTTTGACAGATGCCACCTTATCTTGGACCATACAACACCATAGAGTAATGATATCCCGTAATTCCATGATTTCAGAGAGTACTAACGCAAGTTTACAACCACAGAACACTCTAGTAGAGTTTACAACTCAAACATCCGAATTCCAGATATATCCTGGAGATATAAGTGTCCCTCTCGCCGTTGTAGCGCTGCTTGCCATGCACATTTAAGTTCTACCCAATAATTAAGAGCACATTATCAAATTTTAGCTAGCAAAAGGTAAAAGTAGGAAGAGAGGAAACACTGGCAGAGGCACGATCAGATTGCTAAAAGACTCTTTATATATTTTAAATAATCACTTGCATTCAATGTGTTAACTGTTATCTTCTTGTTATAATCATTTAATGTTTCTTTAATATTTTGAATATTAATTTTAATCATTTTTTTTTCTTCTTAAAATTGACTTTGTCATATATCTTTGTATTCTGGATCTTTATGGTCACCTGCAATGTCAGGTAGATGTCACAATTTTTGTTTGTGAAATGTATATATATGGCAGAAAGGTTTGCTTCAGACCTCCCTTTGCCATTTGTTAAGGTGGTTCGTTGTTGAGCAACTACTGCAGCAACTACATTGTATGTATGCTTCGTATCGTCTCGTAGAATGAGTGCAACCGCTAGCATCAGCATCCGGCATTCCAGTATTTGAGAGCAGGTCGTACAAGCTCTCCGGTACGAAATTTTATATCTTCACAGCACCTAGCCGCTTAATGTAACTTTATCTGTGCAGTATAGAAGGGGTTCATAGTTAACACAAGCTTTCTTGTCTGTAAAGCTACGTAGGCTTTCTCGGCCCACGTCTAAATTGTAGAATGAAGTATCTTCCGGGCTGTTATGCCATGATCTGCTGGAGATCTGTCTTCCAGACGTTTCGTTTACAACTGCTGTAAACATCCTCAGTGGCGTTGTCGAAGTCTCCTCGTAGAAGGTCGCACTGTCTGTGTATATGGTATAAATGGAGCGCCTAACATACAAAAATACACTATACATACAAAAAATACCTATGAGCCAAGCAGCAACATTAAAATGAAAACAAAAAACAAGCAACAAAACCTAGGATCTTCTTTGGGTAGAAGCACATGAATGGAGCCATGGATGTGGAACACGGGAACTGACACAGATACACAAATTACAACACACTACACTACACAATGTCAACAAAAACACATAGAACACAAATACACACCTAAGCCGAGGGGAATCCCAACACGTAAACGTAACAAATATCACACTAGGCTGAAAAGGGATTTCCCTAAACAGCCCGGGCATGTTGTAAGTATGCCCAAATAAACATTTTCATTCATGTCATTCGACGCATCAGTCGCAGTGATACCTTCTACGAGGAGACTTCGACAACGGCACCGAGGATGTTTACCGCGGTTGTAAACGAAACGTCTGGAAGACAGATCTCCAGCAGACCACGGTATAACAGCCCGGAAGATACTTCATTCTACAATTTCTTGTCTGTGTTTCGATAAGATGTGTATAATAGTCAGGACTGGGTATGTGGCTGTGAAATTAAGAATGCGCTGTTTTGTTTTTCTTGTATTTTGTTTGGTGGTGAACAAAGCTGGACGAAAACTGACGTTAGAGATATAAACCACTTAAATTAAAGCATACAAAAACATAAGGCCTCCTCTGTTCACTTGAAAAATGTGTTGAAACTATCGTTTTTTTTTTTTTTTTTTTTTTTTTTTTTTTTTGGTAGGGGGGAGGAGTCAAACGTGGCTTTGTATCTATACGGTGCGGTAGGATTGCTGAGGAAAACAGAAAAGTTAAGCAGAATAGATACATCCCTGAGCATACTAATACATCGTATACGATTCTGTGTTATGTTCGAATCGGCATTAAGAGCGCCTGAGAAACACAGTCATCATTAAACCCTGGTATTTAGAGAGTATTAATTAATTTCAGTGCAGAGTTAGATTCTGCCCAAAACGACCACATAGAAAACGCGACAGTGTTTTTGGGGGAACGTTTACTCGATCCAAAACGAATTGCTTCTAGTCATGCTAAAAGTTTGCCACTAAGAAATAGCCAACGAGTTATTTACCGCTAGGTAGTAAGGGGAAGCAGGTTGAAAGATTCTGCGAGATTTACCTGCAGACCATGATGCAAAAAGATTGGCTCCTTGTCTGCTTGAAGAACAGCAGTTAGTGCAATTTTATGTGCCTCAGAAAATTCCTTGAAGAAAGGTTGGATGAAAAAACGGAACAGATCACAAGTAAATGGATTTCCCAAAAAGTGTCGTGATAGATCACCAATGCTTCATATTTCAATTTTTCTTCGCAAATATGATTGCAATTTGATAAAAAATAAAATATTTTGATGTTTAACGACGCTATCAATTGCCAGGATCACGTCGCCGGTGTGCTGGAATGTTGTCCCCCCGGAGTTCCTTTACATGCTAGTAAATCTGACATGGAGGTATTGTTTTTAAACACACTTAAAAACCACCGATCTGGACTGGGTTTGAATCCGTGACCTTGGCTTCCGTAAGCCAGCGTCTAACTGAGCCATCCAGACCACCATGCAACTTGATGTAAAAGAAAAAAACTGATGTGTTGCACTCACATTAATTGCTCTACTCTTGTACTAACCATTCTTACACTCTTATTCCTATATCTTTTTCGTGTTAGTTGAGACACCCATTTGCAGAAATTATCTTATTGCTTATTTCCTTGTAGGTGCAAGGGAAATACGGGAATACAGTAGGCTTTGAGCAATAGTCAAATCTTTTAAAGCTTTGAGATTCCATTCACTTTGCAAGTTAAGATATATATATGAAATTTTGATGTGTTGCACTCACATTACTTTCTCTACTATTGTACTAACTAGAGCTCGGAAGTTCATGCCCTAAAAAACACTGAAATATGCATGCAAATATGCTCTTAAAAACTTGAAAATATGCACTATTTAATTTAAACGATTGATGTCCCTTTGCAGTAGACAAGAAAGTTAGTATAAATAATAAATAAACTTACCTTATTCCCCAGACGTTGAAGCAGAAGTGGTCCCGCTGCTAATATTAACTGCTAAATTGCAATTCACAAACAACACTTTGCAAACATTTTCAACTGTAAAACATCGTATGTTTTAAGAGGTAGAACCGGAGCTTAAAAATTCAATGCCACAACTGGGATTTGAACCACAGACCTTCCGCTTGCCGGGCATAAATAAATAATAATTACCATGTGAAGGTTATTTAATCCTGGGATATAAAGTACTTACAATAGTAAGTCACCATTGGGGTAATTGTTTCTGATGTGAGACTGCCTTTGTGGTTTACCAGGAGAAATACGAACTGGCTTGAGAATTTAATGCCATTCTGGCAGTTTGTCACAATAGCTCAGTGGTAGAGCGTCCGCCCGGCAAGCGGAAGGTCTGTGGTTCAAATCCCAGTTGTGGCATTGAATTTTTAAGTTCCGGTTCTACCTCTTAAAACTTTGCCCACACACGGCTTGTGTGTTTAAAAACACCAACAGTAAGTTTGTTGGCATAAATAAATAATAATTACATCGTATGTTGTCTCACAAAACACTTCTGTAACGTGAAAAACTCTCTACATGACAAGATGTTATTGGGGCATATTTAAATGATGTTAACTGTTTCACAGAGAGAAAGAGAGTCAAGTCTCTTGGTGTAACAGATGGTTTTCTTTTGAGGATGTCTCGAATATCGCACATCTGTTTAAAAGCAGAATTTTTTTGCAATTACATAATTCACGTTCTCTTTCACTTTTTGTCCTATGCTACAAGGAACCGAACTTGGGTCACATATTGTTTTTTTTTTTTTTTCCCAAAGACAGTAAGTGATTCTTGCAAAGGAGATCCTACAGCTTCCAATGCCGTTATGGCTGTTGGTAAGAAAGAAAAATGGGCAGATATGAAACTAAGATCCTTTTCCAACCCAGTGCCTGACAGAGTTTTGCATAGTTTCTATTGATGAAGTATCTTTCGAGTCCAACAAATTAACAACCTCTTCGACTATTGCTATGTGCTCAGCATAATATAAAACTGCATCAATCCATGCTCCCCATCAGGTTAACACTAGTTCAGGAGGAAGTCGGATATTAGGTGCTGTTGATCTAAACAACTTAACTCTTTTAGGAGATTTAACAAAAATTCTATTTGTACTGGACACAAATCTATCTACCAACGGGAAAGAATCACGTACTATATATATAGCTTTCACGTATTATATATAATACGTGATTCTTTCCCGTTGGTAGATATACATATATATCACGTATATATAAACCTCTCAGATAACGCACTGATTATTCTTTACGCATATACATATAACGAATGGATAGAAACAGGGGATTCACTGTAAGACAACATGACTCACCTCGCGAGTTGCATCATCATGTGCAATACTACCAATGTGAAAAATATTGTACAGATGGAAAAAATAATTTAAAAAAAAAACATAAATATAATTAAAATATGCAATATAGGGGCTATAATATTGAAATCTTCGTGAGTTGCATCATGTGCAATATTACCAATATGAAAAATATTATCCAGATGGAAAACAATAATAAAAAACCATAAAAACCATTAAAATATGCAATATAGAGGCTATAATATTGAAATAATATGCATTTATCAAAAATCAAGAAAATATGCAGTTATATGCACTATAAAATAATGTCCAAATAACTGAAAATTCCATAATTCGTGCACATAATGTAAAAGCATACATTTTTAACCCCTATGAAAAAACATGCAAATGCATGAACTTCCTAGCCCTAGTACTAACCATTCTTACAAACTCTTATTCCTACATCTTCGTGGTAGTCGAGACAAACATTTATAGAAATTACCTTATTGTTTATACTCTTGTAGGTACAAGGAGAACAAGGGAATACTGTAGACTTTGAGCGATAGTCAAATCTTTTAAAGCTTCCCAATTCCGTTCTCTTTGCATAGTTAACATATACAAAACTGAATAACGATCTTCCATTTGACAGAAGTATAAGTTCTCCAAAACTCACAGGAATAATAAGGAATATCCCCGAAATGGTTCACTCTAAAAAAAAAAGTTATTTAGACATAAATTGTGTGTTTTAGCAATTCCTACATCGTCAACATACCTTCAGGTTGATTACGGGACATGATTGTCTGGCGAAACATTTGAAAAGGATTGGGATATATTCTTCACCATTCTGTCCTCTATGTGATCTGCAAGAGGAAATGAATCAAGACGACCTTCAAATTTGCTCAGTCACTTCGTGAAAAGTGTTGGAGAGCAAGAGGATTAATGACTTCATTGCCAGAAACCCAGCATTAGCCGACAGTTCTTCTATAGTAAGATTTGATCTATATCTTACGGTTTACCAGTTATGCAAAGATCATTCAGAGTAAATAGGACTCTATTGGGCTATAGCCAGAAAATACAAGATGTACATTTCATTTGCCATAAAAATATCTCAAACATATGGCATTTTAATCAAAACCGTTAGAGGCATTTTCAAGAAAATCAAAATTTTTCATGCAAAGGGTGGTCCTTGAAAAACAATGACCAAATTTTGTTTTTAACCAACTTTTCGATTTTGGGTTAATGCTGTCCACAGACTGATAGACGCGCGCGTGCATTCCTTTTTCTGAAAATGCTCTTTTTTTTATTTGGGGGGCCTTAAAACATATTTCCGGTGAAATCTCGACATTGAATTTTTGGGTGGAAAACAATACTTCCTCTACTTACTATACGTAGTAGAAAAAGTAAAGATTGCTCTGAAAATGGATAATTTCTTTGGGTCAATAATTTCGAAATTATTTAATATTGGTGACTCCTGAAAACGTCCCTTTAAGTTGGTCAAAAACTGTCACACTTTGGCATCTGCAGTCAAGTTTACTTCTGAGAACGACCCTTTGTGCGTACAATGGCCGCCAAAGAAAATCTCTCTGCACCTCCGGTCTATGTCACATTATTTATCCATAGTGCAAGGGTACATTTCCTAAAACAACCAATGAAATGGCCACACCTGTGTTCAACGATAAGTAATGACACAACTTGGAGGTGCACAGGACCCTCTGGGTATCTAGAAGGTGCTGAGATGCAGAGAGATTTTCTTTGACAGACATGGTAGATGCCGCCACGTAAAACTGTAAATTAGCGTTTCTAGCGGTGGAGAGCTAGAAACTCTCTATGCTCTCTGGGGCTGTTCGCCAAAAAGGCATGGCGTGCAGCTATAAGTGTTGGTGGTGAAGTAGTTATTTGTGAGGCAATGTTGTATTATTCTGGGAGTTGATGGAAGTGGATCTTTTCTTGGATAATATCTAGCGCATCTTTAACAGGTATCTTTGTGAAGAGGGATTGTATATCGAAGCTCACTAGAAGATGATGTGGTTCAAGTTTGAAGTTTTTCAGTATTTCTACCAGGTGTTCTGAGTCACGTACAAGTCAGCTTCCAAGACAAATTGTTTCAACAAACCGAAGGCACTGCAATGGGCTCTCCACTCTCACCAGTAGTGGCCAACCTTTTTCTTGAAGCATTCAAAACCACAGCAATAGATACAGCAGACTTGAAACCTTCCCTTTGGCTTAGATATGTAGACGATACATTAGTAATCTGACCACACGGTAAAAAGCACGATTCCAAACTTCTAAGACCATTTAAACAACACACATAAAAATATCCAATTCACAATGGAAATAGAGAATAACGGAAAACTGCCCTTCCTGGATGTTCTAATTCAATGGAAACAAAATAAGCTAACATTTTCAGTATATCGGAAGCCCACGCACACAGACGGATACTTGGACGCTTCATCCCACCATCCCCCAGCTATTAAACGAGCATTAGCCAACACACTTTTACACAGAGCCTTTGCAATCTGGAGAACTTGCAAGAGGAATTAAATTACTTACAATATCTTCCTCTCAAAGAAGTTTGAAAACAGTGTTGTAATTAATTTAATTTAAAAGGTGAGTCAATTAATAACAATGAACAACACTTACAACATAATTTTCCGGAACGCGTTTCAAAGGTTAACTTTCCTCCATTATCAAGCAGACAGAAAACTACATAAAAGCTAATAATTACAATCCAAGAAGTCACAAACAAGCTATTTTCAATAGTTTAACACATAGATTGGTGAACATCCCTCTTTCAGCAGAAGAATACAAAACAGAATATTACAAAATAATTGAAATAGCACAAAAAAACGGCTTCTCCAAAGAATTAGTGGATAAAAAAGTAAAACGAGCAGAAAAGAAAAAATTATTAAAAGAAACTACAACTCTCACAGCAGCAAAAACAAAAATGACATTCAAAACATTCACATATCATCCATGGGCCTTTGATAAATTTAAAAAAGTGTTCAAGGAATACAACATTCAGCTAGCACCAGTAAACCATTACTCCATAAAAAACCTGCTACTTTCAAACATCAAAGATGCTATTCCACCTAACAAAAAATCTGGCATATACCAAATTGAATGCAGTGATTGTAATGAAATATACATAGGAAAAACCAAAAGAAATTTAGAAATTAGATCCAAGGAACACGTTAGGAACATCAAGAGTAAACAATTAGAAAAATCAGCAGTTGCATTTCACTTTTGGACAAAAAATCATGACATAAAGCTAGAACCGAAACTTCTCAAACACAAAACTGGAAAACAAGAACTGTCCACATGGGAACAAATCTTCATTTTAAAAAATAGAAACCGAGTATTTAATTTCGACATTACTCAGAAAGACATTTTCAGCATGTTCATTGAACCGTTACCAGAAGAAACATCAGAAGAACCATCGCCATCTGCACCATGAAACACCATGGAAACCCAGTTATTGTCTGGTTGATAATGGAGAAAAGTTAACCTTAATAATTAATCAATTACTTACAATATGCCCTAGAAGCAAACAGATATTCAAAAAGACAAATAGAAAATCTGCACATAAGCAACAAGAGGCTCACAGAATCAAACCATACAGGAAACAAAAAGGACAAGGATAAAAACACAGCATGGCTACCTTATGTAAAAGGAACGATCGACAAGATAGCAAAAATACTATTAAAACACAACATCAAAACCAGATATAAACCCACTAAGAAGCTCAGATCGTTTTTACATCCAGTTAAGACAAACAAGACCCCTTGAACAATGCCGGTGTATACAAAATCGACTGTGATTGCGGAGCAGCATATATAGGGCAGACAGGCAGATCAATAAAAATCAGATGGCAAGAACATATCAGAAGTTTAAAACTAAACCAACCTGAAAATCAGCATTGGCTGAACATGCCATATCCATGAAGCACCATATAGATTTCGACCAAATACAGTTACTAGTTAACTCTGACCATTTCACATATAGAATGGCCAGAGAAAGCATAGAAATATTTAAATTAAAAGAAAGTATCAACAGGGATAATGGAAGACATCTCCACACTATTTGGCAAACATTGATAAGAACGCGAGGATTGACGGACCATCAGCCAATGAGAATAAGAGGACTGGCTCTAACCTCTACAGCCAAGATATAAATAAGCGAGAAGTTGAAGAGTCAGCACTCTTCCTGCGGTGCTGCCAAAGAAAGCATTAGCCCTGAAGAATCTACATAGTAGGGTGAAACGTTGGTAACAACACAACCAAGATGCGGCCTTCCCTGGAAAAACTTATTATTAAAGAGAAAAGTTATTTCTTCAAGAAGCCCATTAGTGTTTTCTGTTTAATGGAACTCGCTCGTTTCTTTGCTGTGCAATCGTCATAGCTGTAGAAAGTCTGTTGAAAATGGTCTTTTCTATTGCTTTACATCCTTCACTGTGGCTGATTTTCTCATTCTCCATTTCAAGGTCTTCATTCTCACTTTCGCTTTTTTCAGCCTCTACATTCACTGCCTGTGCTGTCATCTCATCAGTCTCTTCCAATTGTTTATCTGCATCGGCTACATTGCTTTCAGTGATTGTTTCACCTGCCAATCTTTGAGCTACTGTGCAAGGCTGAGGTCATCGTGCTCTATGTCCAAATTTCTTCATTTTTCATGTTTAATAACTTTGTACAGCACACTTCATAAAACAGGACCTCAATTAACCCGGAACTCAGTTAATCGGGGCTCAGATAACCGCAGCTCTCTATACTTCATTAAGTATGAAGAATAATATTTTTAATTTATCCCTTCTTATTTCTATGGGGGCAAAATAATATTTGTACACATGGTACACTTTTGGAGTAAGAAGATTACCATTTCCTTCCCTGTATTCTTCTTTTTCATTAGCAATAATGTAAAAAATGTGACTGTTTATAATTTATTGCAATTCAAAATTATGACATTTCTGTAATTACAGAGGAAAACAACTTTATTTTACAGTTTACTGATAGAATTTTAGAAGTTTGCACATAAGGTGAAGAAACTATCAACTTCCTGAAATGGATGAGGTAATAAGTTGTAACTTTTTAATATAACTAGCTACAGTACAGTTTTTTCTTTTGTTTATCAGTAAAGGCCGGAGACATGTGTGTTTTTTCCAAGCTACACTGCACATGTACTTTACGTTATGGGTCGTGCAGGTAGGTACAGCCTGATCATGAAAGAACACTACCGCTCCACATTCTGCAGCTCACTGCAAGAGAAGAAACAGAAGAGTCACGTTATACTACACCTTGACCTTGCATCTGCAAACACTTGCAAAGCAATTCTTCACAAGTTCACAGAGTACTACGTTACATTGTTTTCGACTCTTGTTTCAGCAGTGGCAGTTGTTTGCACATTTGATGGCCGTGCTGTACTTCTGACTCTGCATCCAGCTAACCTGTATCGCATGTGAGCGAGCGCACATCTCTCCGGCCTTTATTTATCAGGATAGCTGAGTATGCCCACTGTCGTGTACTGTACATGCTGGCAATGCTTAAGTTTTATACACTTCTTAAAGAAGCTACTTATAAAGCTTATACTTATCAATATATCCCAATCAAATTTGTGTTTTATTATTTTTGGAGGATGGAGAAGGAAAGACTTGAGGTGGAAACTGTTCAATCAACTAAAACATTCTTCTTAAGAGGCTAAAAAAGTTTTGTGAAATACAGAAGGAACTTTGCTGAACATAGGAGATTTACTGTGCTTATAGTAGAAGTGATTGAAATTTAGGAACAACGCCACAATTCACTTAAGCAGTCCAACAGAATTGCACAGAAATCACATAAATCACAACTTCTGTTTTGTTCTAATGGTATGGAATGATAATTGTCAGTGATCACATAGAAAATAAATGTGTTAAAGCTTCCAGTCTTGCACATTTATAGGTATAAAGTTCAGCCACAATCTCGTGGCATTTTATTCTTCTCCATCACACCATTTCTTCCTTAATAAGCAAAATTCTAAAACATTACAGTCTGTAGTAGCCTTCACTGCCTGCTTCTTGTTTCAATGCCTGGTGTCTTTATTTCAGCTTTGTGTAATAACATCAACTTGGTTATCATTCCAGATTGAGCTACTGCAAGTAGGTTGAAATTTTGCTTTAATGAGGTATATGATAAAATATACATTTTTAAAAATTAAATAACAAATACTAAATGAATACAATACACGATTATAAAAAAAATTTATAAATAGAAGCTCCATTTTTCTAAGCCTTTAAAAGTCTTTTTTTTTTCCTTTTTAATCTTGTATTTAACTTATTAACACAGTGATGTAATACAGCCTGTTTATTACATTCTTTTAATATGATACAGAAAATCAATGTTTCAAAACAGCTCATGAATTAGTTGCCTTTTTCTGTAAACTTTATGTGTGGTTTTTCCCACAACAGATCAGCCAGGATATCCAGGAAAGACAAAATAAGGAATACATAAATAGGACAACTTATGGAAGTGGAAGAAGATGGTGTTAAGAGTTGAAACGAAATGCTTTCAGTGGTATGGCCACGTACGTGGAACGGAAGAAGGAAGAATATCCAAAACAGTGCAGCAATGGCAAATTAAGACCTGCTAGTACCTTAATACAAAATATGTACATGTCAGTGGAAATATTTGGTGCAAAAAAGACGACGTGCAAGTTGAAGATAAATGACATAAAATTGTACAAAAATATTGACACGTTCTGAACAGAAATATGTAATATTGTGTATTTGTAGATTTGAATTTATATTTTTGTATTTAGATATTGTTTTGCTGGAGACAAACCTCTCTCTTGCTATCATTAAGATTCCATTCACAATGAAAAGTAGGCATAGATGCAGCACCCATGTTATTTGATGGAAACATTCCCAAAGTTATTTCTGCATTCTCAGTTTATTGATTACACACGCTCAATTTCCATTTTAGGAGCAATAGGTTTCCAGGAAATGCAGTGTTCTCTCTACAACACGTTTCCCCTGTCGTGAACCACATGGAAGCATATGAGCAGTGTGCATACCCTGCCTTTGGTTTCCTGGCATATTTCTCTCTTACATGTTACCAATTACTGTTCAAAATGCTGCTTGTACTCTGATACATGCAGAAGTTAAAAATATGAAATTTACCTTAACTGCCAAACAAAATACTGAAAACTTAGCTTTAAAGCTCATTAACATTAACAAGCAAGATGCACTTCTCTGAGTCACATCCAGCGTGCATGCAAATAGTTTGACATGACTGGCATAAAGCAAGCAGAACCACCAGTTGCTTTGTTTCAATGCTTGGCATGATATGCTAACAATACTAATTCATAGCAGATTGTTGTTTGAAACATACCCCTTAGCAAGAATAATGCCAATTGGATTAATATGTAGATAATAGGAAAAGTTAACTAAGGAAAATTGGTAGTGTATGCAACACATCACCCACATCCATTGATGTGCCCGCAGCCAATGTGTCACTTATGTATGTCATGCCATAATAAAGTACCATTAAATAACAGTGGTTACCTTGGCTCAAGTTTAGAACAGCTCACTTTCCACTTGCCAGCCAGATTCTAAGTCCGAACTTACTTACTGCGCATGCACCGACAGTAGTTTCACAATCGCCCACTAAATTTCACTGCATGACTAGCAGACGATTTTCACATCTGCCAACATTGCTTTTTACACTACACTAGTTTTCGTTGCCAACACATTAAACACAAATGCACTCACTCGCGTCGTTGCCGCCACAGACATACTGCTATCGCGTATGATGATGATTATTACATTTATATTATCTTATTTATATATAATACTATAATTATACTTATATTTATTATATTATTTAATGTTATTATATTTATTATATATATATATATATATATATATATATATATATATATATATATATATATATATATTATATGTATTATATTTAATATTATTATATTTTTATTATGTTTACTATTTATCGTTCTTTTTTTGTTTATTTATTTTATATTATTATTTTTAATGTTATTAGATTTATATTATATATATCATCTTTATATTATTTTTATTATTTATCGTTCTTTTTTATTTATTTTATATTATATTATAATATAATGCTAATGGCTTCATTGCCAGATGCAAGGCACTAGAAAACAACATATTATATTATTTTATTGTATTATTATTATTTAATATTATATTATTTATATATATAATATTATATTATATTTATATTATTTTTATTAATTATCGTTCTTTTTTATTTATTTATTTTTATTTATTTATTTTTTAATTTTTGAGTGGAGAAAAAATCCATTCACGGAGCCCCATGCGCTGGGATGGCACAGATGGGGGACTGTAGGCTTCGCCCTAGGGCACATCACATTCCCTGCATAGCATTCGAGTCCTCAGCAGGCCCTCGTCGTACAGGAACTGCATGCATGACTCCTCATTAAAGCACAGAGGCGCCAAATCTAATATATTGATAAAGCGATCCGTTGCACTAGTTGCTTCTAAGAAGGTCAGCAGCATACTGCCGACTCCCACAAAAACATTCAAACTTACTATTGGCAACAAACTCCTAGGGACATTCTGCTGTTGGCAGCGCTGCATTAACACAGCAACTTCGGCAACTTTCATGACCATTCGTACACACTGCCGAGTGGGACTTTGCCGAAATTCTGACCAAGTGCTTGCGTAAGCTTTTCTAAACAATATCCGTTACCTTTTCATGATTTTAAGGATTCTTTGAGGTGACTTGAATTCTGGGTACCTGTTCAGAAAATAATCAATGCAACGGCCTATATTATCATACTGATATCCCCCTGCATTCAGTATTCAAGTTCAAAAACAGCTTTCCAACACGTAGGCACAGTGCTGCATTGTGAAGTTCATATTGCCCTCTAGCAACAAAGATATTGCACTGTATTCAAATATCAAAAGACTTGGCAGACAGGTTTGAAGGGCACCCTCATGGTACAATCTTGTATATTCTGTAAACAATCGCTATGAGGTACCTCTAACACTAACATACTCATCTGACACCAACCACTGTTTCAGCTGCCACTGCTAATAGAAATATCACAACCTACATTGAGTGAGTTAACTCAGGGGTCTCCGTCTAGGGGATATGTGAATGGCAACCACAAGGTACCCAAGCTGAGCAGAACATTACTTCCACTTACTGGTGTTTTGCTCCTCACTGTAACTTTTCTATCAGACCTTACCTTGGTCATCTCTTGTTCTCTTCCGACCCTGATGCTATTAGGGTTCCTCAGGGCTAGGGAGTCTTTACTTTTCCAACTTCTCCATTTCTCTATAAAACCTTAACCCCTAACATGCTGACCTGTCATGGCATGTAATACGTCCTCTGATTGGTAATCAGAGGATATGGTTGGTGAATTTATTTTGATAACTCTCCCGGTCAGGTCGGTGAGACCCGTAAACCAACGACAGGTGTGGTCCTCCAGACATTCTGGGGATTGTGAGAGAGCGATGTGACCGCCAAAACATAAAAATATGGTGCTCTCTAAAAAGCGGTTACTATTACTGCTATTGCTCTCTTCAATATCAAATATTGGAGAGCAAGAGGATTAATGACTTCATTGTCAGAAATCCAGCATTAGCTAACAACAACATTGAGTGAGTGAGTGGGGTTTAAGGGCCCGTCGACAGCTAGGTCATTTGGGCTCTAGGTCAAAATTTAAAATCTAAAAACACTCACAAACTTCTCGGGCTAAAACTAGAACGTTAAAATAGACAACTAAAACGGTCAACGGCTAAAAACATCAGCCAACAAATTAGAACGCTAAATACAACCTACATTGTTATAGTGCCATGTGGATACACAACATCACTGTATTGAATATGCTACACCAGCTGTTTCCAAGAAATGCTGACGCCAGACACTGAGCTGTTCTTTCTTGGTATGCCCTATTTATTTTCAAGGACTGGACAAATTGTCATACTGTACTGTATTATACAATACTCTGTATACAGTTTATGTGTCCTAAACCATGCCAACTATGGTTGCATTACCTCACACCTCTTCTAATGCTTGTTATGTTAGCGTTACATCTTCATTGTGAATGGAACCTAAGACCAATTACACTGTTGGTGAGCCTTGGTGTACTTGAATCCAGCAAAAGAAAAAAGAGAGGCACTTTTTATACGTACTTTTTTCTGCTGATCTATTGCATTGTTCTAAAAATGAAGAACACCACAACTACTGTTAATTTCTCTGCCAAACTTCAGTGTTAACTTACTGTTTCATCTCATAATAAGCCTTAACATGATTATCACTCACATAACAATGTCGTTACTCAATCCAGAATAAGTAACCAAGAAAATGCCAGAAGCTTTCATTTGCTTTTAATGTTGGTATATTTGCGACTACAACAAAAGTATTTATATTTTTCAATTGTTAAACAAAAAGCTAAAGTGATAAATATTAAAAATTTTCAATGTGGGAAGAATTTGATTGATTAATGACCATTATACACCACTTAAGCTAACATTTAGGTATGCGTTAGTCTCCATTTCCAGCCTATGTTCAACTGCTGATTTGTTAGTGCGAGTTGTAGCCCTTTTGGTGTGGTTCCAGGAACTCATTGGAAAAACCTTTTGATGGGAATTAAAATTTAAAACAATGCATTTGTTTTTTCAAGTACAGATTGGCAACCAAATGGTTAATTCCTGCTGGTTTGTAATCATCTTAAAGACTTCTAAAAAGAGCAGTTACTGGCAATTTTTTAAATTCTTTATATTTTAATTGCTGTAAGCATACTTTGGCTGTAATTCCCATATTGGTCTTTGTAGAAGTGTTTACGTCATTGCTATTCAGGGGAATGGCATCCTTTTTTGTCCAATCCAAAATCCTTTACAAAGAAAATATACTAATTGGTTGAGAGCAGAGCCCAGCTAGAGCATTGAGTTTTTTAGTCCTGATTCTACCTCTCAAACATTGCCCACACACGGCTTGTGTGTTTAAAAACACCTGCAGTAAGTGGTTGGCATACAAAAACAACAAATACTGATTGGTGTTAACTAAATGTTCTATTTTTTGGATAGAATATGAATTTGAAGGTGCTTTTAGTGAGAGGTTGATAGTTGCTTTTAGGTGTTTGTTCTTTTTACTTCTGATTATTTTGTTTTTTGTATTCGTTCATGTACTCAGTTTTGGTAAGAGTTAGATTTGAGGGTACTGTGACAAAGATCTGTGCTTGGCAATGATAAGTAGAGCACTCCCCAGTATAAACATGATAAGTGTAATCACCAGGTAACCAGGATCTTCTAAAAGTTTTGCCTTCTCTAATGTTCAGATATAACAATGGAACCAAGAAAGTTGCATAACAAACGTATCACCATCTGAGCAACAGAGTCCAAGCTGGTCAGCAAGGAAGCATGCCATTGTTTTAAACATATCAGCGTCAGACAAACCTTGAAAATATGAAGTGTTTTTCAATTAATTAAATGTAATACAATGACATTCAAGTGCAGGTTCAAAGACTATTATAGTCTCAGTGAAACATTCTCAATCCATCTTTTTCTTGGACGAGCGAGAGATCATTTCCTCTGGGAACAATATTGGAGCTTCTATTAAGATTCATTCATTGTATGTAATTATTCCACTGCAGCTGGTTCTCATTTATAAACAGGGAGATTGGTTGTACTTTTGCATGTTAACTTGCAGCCAAGCGAGTGTTGTCATTTCACTGCCCAACTGATATCCGTACTTCTCATGGTCCATAATGCAGCACAGCTCTAAACAGTCTTATATGTCATTGTACTAGGGAAAGCTTCATAATTTTATTAATGATTACCTTTGTTTTATTATATCTACAAATGTTAGAAGTTATATCTGTTCACCAACAAATGTTAAATTGTAATTTATACTTTCTTTTAAATTGCTTAAACAAACTTTGCTTACGACCAGATATTTTCTATAAAATGTCACGACTTTTGCTTTCTTAATATTAATTCCCATGTCGTATTTATATTATCCATGGAATACTGAAGTTCATCTTGAACTAAAACTCTTTAAGCTTTGCAGTAGAACAGCCCAGTGCTGGGCCAACACTGCACCTCTGCCACAATGGGCATCATGAGTGGGATGCAGTACTGGAGGATAGGATGTCCGTCCACCTAGTGAATACGGTCTTCACAGCCTGTGAACTTTATGAAATATTTTATTTTCACTTTATCATCTGATTATTTCTGCCCCATCCTATCTAATGGTCACCAATCAACTGAAATTCTTCCCAAATTATTAAATTACACCATTCTCTTTAATCTCCCTAAAAGAACAAATTTTTTAAGATAATTCGCAATACAAAATGAGTTTAAATCTATAAGAAGTTGAGGCAATACATTTAATCTCTCACTTTAGATCAGTTAGGTTATAATGAAGTTCTATATATGCAACAGCCTTTACAAATAAAAGCAACAGGAGAATATGAGACACTGTAGTTCAATACCAACCTTTTAATCTTTGGCTTTCTAGGTATAGAAAGGGCAGGGGAGATGGCTGACTGATTTCAACATTGTTAGGCAATAAGTTGTGTATAAAATTGCTTCTGTAGTGTTAACCACTATTCCTGCCTGCCAATACTGTTTAATCACATGCATTCTCCAAATTATCACGCTCATATCAAACTTACTGAAGATTCTATACTTTGCCAGTATTGTAAATGCCTACCAAAAGATGATAATTAGGATATTAGACCAACTGTCTAAAAGTTCAGATAACAAAACACTTGTAAAATGTAAATTTATCATAATGCCATTTATAGGACAAAGCACTCCCTTTTATGACTGACACAAACACAATTACCCTCGATATTATCTAAAGTGGAATCCATACTGCACCTCCAAATTATATGCAATATCAAAACTATTTATATCAAAATGTAAAAAGGAAGAATGGATGCTTTCTCAATTAATCTCAGCAACAAAAATATTCACAGACCTGTTCATAGTGTGGAATAATACATGCTCCTTTGGTGCTTTCAACTTGCCATTACATTACTTTTCTGCTGAGGAAGTGTATGCATTTTAACATAACAGGAATCCATAAAGCCATAAATATTCATTGCTGCACAATATATACATAAAGCAATGCATCCATGTTCAAAAATAAAACCTTACTTATTTACAACCAAGTAACTTTTAAAGTCATTCATTCATTAATGGCAATTGTAAATAACATATCTGAAAATTTTGTACAAATTTTATGTATATATTGATACGCCTTAATAACAATTAAGGCATAAAAAGTGATTCACATATTCCTATCAGAATTTTTAAAAAAAAATATCATATTTACAGTATCATACAAATTTAACAAGAGTTTTGACTTTCACACCATATTACACCACAGTTAATCAACGCCAGCGAAGCCTTGTGATCCTTCAATTGCTTTGATGAGTTTATCTCGTAGCTGCTGGTAACTTTCATATGGGGGAAGATCTAGCCTGTTAAAACTGAAACAAACATATCAAAATAAGTGATGAATTTGGTTTACAGTAAGATAATAATACAATTTAATTTAAAAGGTGAGTTAATTAATAACACTGAACAACACTTACAACATATTTTTCTGGGATGCGTTTCGAAGATTAACTTTCCTCCATTATCAACAACAACACTGTTTTCAAACTTCTATGAAAGGAAGATAATAATACAATCTTTGGCTGAATACATTTAATGAATAATTATTATTTATTTATGCCAACAAACTTACTGTTGGTGTTTTTAAACACACAAGCCGTGTGTGGGCAAAGTTTAAGAGAATTTGAAGCCATTCTGGCAGTTTGTCACAATAGCTCAGTGGTTAGAGTGTCCGCCCGGCAAGCGGAAGGTCTGTGGTTCAAATCCCAGTTGTGGCATTGAATTTTTAAGTTCCAGTTCTACCTCTTAAACATTTAATGAATCTTTGCTCTACTTTGGTAATGTTCTTTGAAAATGATGTGCATGTTTGTACAAGTTCCTCTAAGGGACAGTCAAAGGTTATGTCAATGTTAAACTGACTTATTACTGAAATTAATGCAAATTCCTTTTCATCCAAAAGCTTTAACAAAAAATTAAAGTAGGTGTTAAAATTGGCGTATCCCTGAGTTAAGGTGTTTAACAAATGTTAAAGTCGGAAAATGACTGCAGCAAACCAAGCTGTTTATGCAATAAGAGCTGTATTTGGCATTTGAAAATGCCATTTTTAATGGAAGAATGGATGTGCAATATACATTTGAAAACCTACAAAAGGAGGAAGTAAAGACTTTCCAAAACGGTCGTTAGAATAATTTTACAGCAAATACCTACGTTATGCTAGAATATGAGATTTTATGTTCCTGATACTTCTCACTTAATAGTAAATGTTGCAATTTCCAAAGAGCAAACAGTGCTTTTGTTGGTGTCTGTTTCATCTGTAATCAGTGATGACACATTTTTGCACACTTTGATTTCAATGTAGTTTCCACCATTCCAGTTTAAACCATTGTAAATGCTCTTTGCACTCAACAATTTTGTTACATTTTATATTGGCATAAAATAGCTACAGTTCCTTATTGGGACTGGGACAAAGTGCATTTCAGTTAAATTACTTGCACATTTTCCTCCAGGCTGTATTATTGGTCTTTAATTTAAGTGAGTGAGTGATTAGGGTTTAAGGGCCCGTCGACAGCTAGGTCATTAGAGCCCGCTTTAATTTACGTCCGTCTGCTTATTTGTACACAATAATACTTTTATACCTAGTAACACATTTTATGAGTAAGATTTTGAATGGTGAACCATTAATTCCTTTGCATGAAGATTTTTCAGTTGACTTGCAATTCTAACCTCAAACAATCAGGAAAATCACATGCCACAGACATAACTGGTTGTTTATTATTTATACAGAGATTGCAGGGATGTGTAGTTTGTCCAGATTGTGATGACACTTCATATGCGCAAGACAGGAGAAAATTGGAGAAGTGACTGGAGTAGTGGAGAACAAGTGGCGATGTTATAACTCATGCAGTCACATACACAAGCAGTGTATGTTTACATATTATAAATAATTCTTGTGTAGTTATCACAGTGAGAACAAGCGATAAACTAATCCCCACCTCTCCTAATATGCAAGTGGGTAGGTCTTTGCTATTGCGCATTGGAACGTAATTAATTTTACTCACTAGACACACCAGTGTACCATTTTTTGGAACGTATTGAAATAGTGGTGGGCTTGGTAATTTCGTTCAGCCAGACTAGAACGTGGTGAGCATGAACAACTCTCTTTTCTATTTCCTTCATATCCAGGGTGTGGTACAGGTCAGCACTTTATTTAGAAAGATTAATTTTCAGTTCCTCATTGAAAGTTAATTTATTGTTCTGTTATATGATAAGTATATTGTACAATTTTCCTGGATTGGCGTCCTTTCTATCACGTGCTATGGGGTTTACACTTCCCAAACACAGACTACGTGTAATTGTAAGTTTGTAATTCTCTTCTATTCGTGAACCGCTTAACAAAAAAATATATTTGTCCTTTGCATTATTATTTCAGCTATCTTCCACTACACAATATTCATTCAGTTCAACACTACATATAGATAAAACTTCCAAATCATATACAGACCTCGCATTTTCCATCCGACGCTAACCCAAGCTATTTAAGAAGAAAAACGATTGAATATGTACATTGTTGTCGACTATAAATGTTATTTCTAATTTTAGGGGGCCTTTTCCACCGCCTCTATTACTTTGCATTTAACCATTACCAGAGGGCTTACGTGCAAAATATCGCCTCAGCATCTATGCTTCAGGAGTGGGGGAGTGCCACGACAAACTGGACAAACTGCAGACAAAAATGCACTGGAGCACGTTGAGAAGCCATATAGAGTGGTCATTGCCTTCTTGAAAGCTGTTTGCACAGTTGTCTTTGATGTTAAGGCAATGTATCGGTGAAATTTGGTGAAAATTGCCGATTTTATTATGCTTATACTTTGTACTTTAACGGCACACTTTAGTTTTCTCAATATCAGCCATTTTTAAAGCTCTAGGAGGGTAATTATTATTTATTTGTGCCAACAAACTTATTGTTGGTGTTTTTAAACACACAAGCCGTGTGTGGGCAAAGTTTAAGAGGTAGAACTGGAACTTAAAAATTCAATGCCACAACTGGGATTTGAACCACAGACCTTCCGCTTACTAGTTGGGTGCTCTAACCATTAAGCTACTGTGACAACCTGCCAGAATGACATTGAATTCTCAAACCAGTTCATATTTTTCCCAGTAAACCACAAAGGCAGTCTCACATCAGAGACAATTACCCCAATGGTGACTTACTATTGCAAGTACTTTATGTCCTAGGATTAAATAACCTTCACATGGTAATTATTACTTATTTATGCCAACAAACTTACTGTTGGTGTTTTTAAACACACAAGCTGTGTGTGGGCAATGTTTGGGAGGTAGAACTGGAACTTAAAAATTCAATGCCACAGCTGTCATTCTGGCAGGTTGTCACAGTAGCTTAATGGTTAGAGCACCGGCATAGTAAGCAGAGGGTCTGTGGTTTAAATCCCAGCTGTGGCATTGAATTTTTAAGTTCCAGCTCTAACTCTCAAATTGAGCTGAAATTAAATATTTATCATAACTCATACTGAAAAAGTTGAAAATATTGATAAATAGTATACAAAAAAATTTGTTTCTCTTAAACTAATTAGATCTAAGCAGTTTTGGTATAACAATTTCTTTACTCAATTTAAAAATTTAGGAGGGATACAATAAACTGTAGGGTCCAAGGGTCATTTCATATGACCATATCAAAAAGTGATTTCTTATTAATAAATGTATTAATAATTTAAAACTGATTTGACATATGATATTGTGACTTTTTTGGTGTGGGTGTGAAGTAAAGAAGACAGATGTAGTCGAGATAAAGAAACACTTTTATTTCCGTAAACAGTAACTTGTACACTCGTTGCAACAGCAAGAAAGTCTTTTCCGATTCTCCAACAGCACGGCTCCGAACTCGTAACACAAAGAACTAACTCTTCTCCGTCGGCACAACTCTCCACATCGTCTGTCCGTCTCCGTCGGCACGACTACTCAACCTTCACATACGACTGACTGGCTGACTCACACTTTACCGCTATTTATATCTCCCAGGCACTATTCTGGAAGCTTCAGGAACGTTCACTTATTGCGGCGAGATACAAAGTAGAAGACTCCAGAAGCATCTATCCTTTTCTCTCTTTCGGCAAGCGCCCCAACAATGCGGCCATTCTCTATCTCTTTCCTTCGGCTCCTTTGCGGTAGTGCCGACAATAATGCGATGGGTAACACTGCGGTTGTCGGCAATTAGATGCGGCGGGCGCGGTGACAATACTGAAATTTTGTGTATACTAAAATAAGAACAAATCAGAAACTAAAAGCTATACTTGTTTGTATAGCTTTGAAAATAAGTTGGAGTCACTTGAAACATGTCAGCTGTGAAACATCTTGCAATATTACTAAGATAAGTGAAGCTTTTAGTTTCTAATTTGCTCTTATTTAAGATTCTGTTGCTTCACTGTTAATAGCTTCATTATTTCCTTGTTTGTGTATACTATTTACTTTATGTTTTGAGTGTGCAGAACAAAATTCAAAGCAATCAGAAGGAAACTGTGGATTTTTTAATTTTCACAAATACATTGACTTAACAGAGTTAACTGACAATTCCTTGTAAAAGCTCAATGAAATACAAAAGTTTTACATCTAGTTAAACCAGCCCTAAGAGAGATTATTCTAACATTGGCTTCTGAGGGGCACCTTCAAAAACCAAGTGGTTTAACAATGTAGTTAACAAAATCTCTGTACATCAAGACAGTGGTATCTCTAACATTATGTTAAACTTTGTGTTAACAATGCCATATCCTTTTATTAAGTGGGTGGATACAGCTTAACAAACTGAAAAACTAGTGATGTTTAATAAGTTTTTTCCTTCATATTGAGACAGAATATTGACCAATAGAAAATCGTTCATGTAAATATTTTTTTAAGAGTGTATAAATTTTTAGTTCTTGTTTGGGTGTATCAGGGACTTATTTTTAATATTCAAGATAGCCAATGTTTTCTTGTCACTTTGTGTTCAACCAATAAAAAACTATTTGCGCGGATGAATACAAAAGAATGGCGGTGTTGCGTCAGGGAGACGCCAAGGACTATATTCATTAGCGTCTGTGTGCTCAAGATGAAAGGATATGTTTTTTTTTTTGGTAGCGTGTGAACATGTAACTTTCACCCAAACTTTTATCCAGTGTAGATTCTACCTAATTGTGAAAGTTGATTAATTAATATGGTGCTGAGAGTGTAAAATAACAAATAAATATGTTGTGATAAAGGAACATTGATTTATGCATTCCATTCTGTTACCACAACCCTGTAGATAAGAGTCGCGTCTGCTATCACACTATTTCATCTTTCACTAAGAACTTTATCTCCGGTATGCTACGTAAAGAATCATTATAAAAACTGCACCAAAATGGCTTACCCAACGTGGGACGCGAATTTAGAATGGAATGCAAAATTACGAAAATTGAAATTACAATAAACACCAACTGACGCCATCCCATCGCGCAGGAAAAAGACGCCATTAGACCATCGTTTGATATCAACGATACATCGGAACATCGATACACGTAGAATCAACGTGGGAAAAACACCGGAGATCATCTAGCGAAGCCAACTGCCCAGGAGACGTAAATAACTGGACGAAGAAACAACGGAAAAGAAAGTAGGATCAAAATTTTTTGTTTTCACATACATTTTATTTCCATTTTTTATGTTACTGAGAAGCGGCAAAGTAGTGGGACTTTGAACCTTAAGTGAATTGGATAAAGAAATTAAAATGTCGCGAAAAGAGATAGAAACAGGAGTGGGGGAAGGGGCAGATAGGCCTAGTTATCAGGTAGAATTAGAAAGTGAGGAACAGGTGGAAATAAGCAAAGACCAAAGGTTAATGATGATCATGTTTGAAAGACGAGAACAAAGTTTAGGTCAGAAAATAGAGGGAGTGAGAGAGGACTTGGAAAATAATAAAAAAGAAATAGGTCAGAAAATGGAGGAAGTGAGAAAAGACTTAGAACAGAAAATGGAATTAGGTAGACAGAACTTAGGACAGAAAATAGAATTAGGAAGACAGGAGTGTAAAGAAAATATGAAAGTAATGGAAACTAATTTAAAATTAGTACATAAAAACTTGAATGAAACAAAGGAAGCCTTAGAAGCTAGGATAGAAATCGTAGGAGATAGGATGGGAAAAATAGAATCAGAAATGAGAGAGAATAAGATTGTGTTAGAAGGAGAAATTGCTAGATGTAGAAATGAAATAACAGAATGTAATACAAGTGTAGACTGTAAGATTACAAATGTAAAAGCAGAAATAACTGAGGAATTAAGGAAAGAGATTGAGGTAGTAAAGAAAGACATTATTAATGGAACTGTAGAACAAATTGTAATTCCTAAAATTAAGACAATGAATGATGTGATGCATTCACAACAGGATGCTATAAATGATATGAAACAGAGCCACTTAGAAATAAAAAATGACTTAAAATCAATTTATGAAGAAATGAAAAAAGGAAAAGAAGGTTTGGCTAATGTAAATGATGTTGTGAATGCATTACAGAGGCAAGATGATTTAGATGTAAGTAATGTACAAGATGAGAGTTATTTGAATAATGTAAAAAATGTTGACTCACCATACAGAGAAAGAGGTTCACAACCAAACAATGACACGACACACAACACATGTTACACCAACAGCATATTACATGAAATCACACCACCTACATTTGACGAGGAGAAGGGAGACGATCCAAAACTCTTTGTTAAAGAGATGGAAGAATATTTTAAAGTGAAAAGGATACCAAACGAGCTTAGGATGATAGTTAAGAAAAGCTTAAAAAACAAGGCATTAGAATGGCTCAGGTTAACCCTAGCTGGTCATGAGTCGTATAGCTCATTCAGAAATTTATTCCTATCAAGGTATTGGGGCCCAGCTAAACAAAACCAAACTAGGGTAGAGCTAGCGACAGGTAGATACGATCCAACCAAAGGGTTGTCGTTAGTCGATTATTTTATGAAAGTAGCCAACAAAGGAAAGCTATTAGACCCCAACTTGTCGGAGGCAGAACTAATTACCAGCATAACAAGACATTTCCCAGACACAGTGAGAACAGGGTTAATTGTTGCGAGGCCAGTAGATTTTGCAGATATGATAGAATTGCTGACAGCCTTCGAAACACAAAATGGTCGGCCTAATGAGCATAGACATAGGAACGGTCACCCAAACTCACCCATCCTAGACCGGAACACGGCTACGAACAACCAGAGTGAGGGAGAACATACAAATACTAGGAGCACCCATGAAAGGGGGAGAGGGGCACACCATTTCCCACAACCACATAATCATGGCGAGAGGATGGAGAACACAAGACAGCGGTACCACGACACGATACCGAGGGGTGAATCGAGATACAGAACGCATAGATATGATCGTGGAAGACCAGGAGACCGTACCCATCAAGTGAATCATATACGATTCTGTAGGGAATACTTGAACAGCCAAAGGCCGTCATACAATAGGGGTTCACGTCAAAGGGGCAGAAACCAATGGAACACCGACAACGTAAGACAACAGGAACAGAATGAAAATATGCCGGATAGGACCGATGCTGCACAGAATACAGAAAAGACGATCACCTCCAACGTCCAGGAAAACTAAGTACAAGTCAACTTTGTGTCCCGGAAGTTGACCTGTGTGGCAGTAGGGGCAATATTGACCAATGTAATGTAGGTACCTTGAGAAGACAGGCGAGTGAAAGAAAGGAAATAACCAATCCACCAATGATTAGGCTGAAGGTATGGGGTATCGAATTGCCAGCGATGATTGATACAGGAGCCAGCACATCAGTATGTGACGAACAGCTATTCCAGGAACTGATAACTAAAAGAAATGCTGAATTCTTGCCTGTGTGTGGAGTGTATTGCAGCACAGCAATTGGCAAGAAGAAGGAACATGTTAAATACCAGGTAAGGCTGGTAATAGAAATCGGAAGTTGGAAGTTCGATTTTATTGCCCTGGTAATACCTAGACTAACAGCTACCCTAATCATTGGCAGTGATTTGCTTAACCTTTGGAGGTCAGTGATTAATTATGACCTACATGAATTTATTATTAAGGAAGGAGCCTCAGAATGCACTGCGAAGTTCCTGGAGGAAGAAACATGCCAGGAGGAACCAGACCAGACAGGGATCCATCCCGATGAACAATTCTTTGTGGAAAACATCAATGTCCACGAGAATAGGTTGGTAGACCTAAGGGTAAATAAGAAGAAAACAAGTTGGACGAGCGAGGAGGAAACTAATGTTTGCAGCCATTGGATCTGCACAGAAGACGAGTATGTTACCTCGGACAACTACCAACCTGAACCACTACCAACAGATGGAGAAGAATCGATGTCACAGCTAATCGATGAGAAGGTCTGGGGGGCACATGGCATCTCTGAAGAGGAAAGAAATCAACTTAGGAAAATATTGGTTAAAAACAGGAAAGTTTTTAATAAAAAGTCAGGTACGTGTAATAAGTACGTACATACTTTTACAGTAACAGATATCACCCCCTATTCACATAAATCCAGGCCCATCCCCAACTCCATCAGGGAGGAAGCTGACAGAGTGATCCAGAAAATGTTAGCGGACGGAATAATAGAGCCGTCGGACTCATGTTACGTGAATCCAGTGGTATGGGTCCATAAGAAAGGGGGAAAATTGAGGATGACCATCGACACAAGGAAGATAAATGCACATACCTTGCCAGATCATTACAGGCCTGAGGGTGTAGACCAACTAATATCGAAATTGAAGGGAGGTCAACATTTTACAAGTCTTGACTTGACAGCATCATTCTGGCAAATTCCTCTTCATCCAGATGTCAGGAAATATACCTGTTTCTTGCACAAAGGAAAGGTATACCATTTTTTAAAATGTGCCTTTGGACTATCGACCAGTAGCAGTGCACTACTGAGGGCTCTAGACAAAGTTTTTGGGGATACCATCGAGACTTTTGTAACGCAATATGTCGACGATTTTTTGATATACAGCAAGAATCCCGAGTCGCACTTACATCACATAGATTATGTATTATCCAGGTTCCAAGAAAGCAACATGACCCTAAATTTAGAAAAGTGTGAATTTTTCGTCAAAGAGGCTGAATTTCTAGGCCACATCATTACACCTGATGGTATACAACCTAATCCGGAGAGGGTCAAGGCCATAGAGCATATACCACCCCCACGTAACTTAAAACAGTTGAGAAGGTTTCTGGGCATTTTACAGTACCAGTCAAAATTCGTGGTCAACTACGCTAAGGAATTGGTACCCCTTAGAGCACTGTTGAAAAAAGATACTAAGTGGGAATGGAATGCTGAACACCAGGTGGCCTTTGAGAATATCAAAGAACTTTTCAAGCACAGTATTCTCCTGGAACGACCGGATCCAAATTCACCTTTTCTAGTATACACCGATGCTAGTGCGCACTCATATGGAGCAATATTAGCACAAGAAGATGCAGATGGCAACAAACATGTGATTGCCACAGCTTCTAGATTTTTAAACAAGATAGAAGCCAATGCCTGCATAACAGAATTAGAAATAGGTGCAATCCATTTTGCGTTACAAAAGTTCAGACAATATATATATATATCATTATAAAATAATTATATATACAGATCACATAAGCCTGTCCTTCATTCAAAAATGCAAGCTAACCAACTCCAAAATCTCAAGGTACATACATGAGATAACGTCACACGACATAGAGGTCAAACATATCCCGGGGAAGGAGAACATCTTCAGTGACTTATTGTCAAGGTTAAGGTCGGAGAGTCACATACCCGAGACGATACACAATCCACACCATGAAATTAAAATCATGCAGATAAATAGCAAAGAAAGCAACGAAATCTTACAAGACTTCAAAAACATAGCGAAGCTACAACAAGAAGACCCAGGCAAATTTAGGAACATCCTATTTAAATTGCATGGTCGCGACGTAAGGAAGTGGAAAATGATGATACCAAATTCCTTACAGGACAGGGTCATTTTGGCATTCCACCACTCGATGCTTCACTGTGGTACTGAGAGAACAATGCTTGCAATTGAGGAAGTATTGTACATCAAACATCTTGGCAAGAAAGTCAGGAAGTTAATTTCCTCATGCGACCTATGTCAGAAGGCCAAGCCAATTAATGTAAGGTACGATGTCGTTCCACAATCCATCGTGAGGAACGAGAAAAATGCATTGGTGTGTATTGACGAGCATGGAGAGCTACCAAGGGGGAAAGATGGCAACAGATACATCTTTGTCATGTTTGATGTTTTCACGAAATTCACCAAAATATACCCCATTAAGAACATTAAAAGCAGAACTTGCCTAGATAAAATCGTCAAGGACTACATCCCAAAATATGGGAGGATAAAATGTATTCTATCGGACAATGCAACAATGCATAAGAGCAAGTTATTCCAGAACACCTTAGAAACATTAGGGATAAAATTGTACTATTCCTCAGCGTATTATCCCCAAGGAAACCCGACTGAGAGAATCATGAGGGATATAAGTATTTATTTCCGACTACTCTGCCACAGAGACCACACTTCCTGGACAGAAAAATGCGGATATATAGAGGAGGTGATTAACCATTCGGTGAACCCCACGACCAAGTTCGCCCCAATCGAATTGATGACCAACACGAAACCCAAGAAATTAGCAATTGACATTGACACTACGATGGCTGCCCAAAGAGAATTATCAGAGAAGGAAAAATGTCAATTGGCATTCAGAAGATTGCAGCAAAAGGCTGAAAAAGGGAGGAACAAGGTAAAAAGATTCGTCAGGAAATGGTCCCCACAAATTGGAGAAAAAGTGCTCTTAAAAAGTCACAAAGCATCCAAGGCATCTGAAAAGAGATCTGGAAAGATGGAGCTATTGTATACTGGACCACTGGTCATAACAAAACAGCTGGGTGACCACACGTATGAGCTACAGAATACAAATGGCAAGTTGGTAGGAAGATACCATAAAAACAAATTAAAGCCATACAAAGAAAGGACCAAATAGTCTTTGCCAACAAATGTGTAAGGCAGGAGTAGTAAAGATGAAGGAAGATAACAATTTTAATGGGTTACTTATAGAAAATTATGTTCAGATTAGGAATTACAACAAGGAAGAAAATCAACATAGTCATTGGCTATATCGACCACAAAGAGCATTGTCAACAAAGACAGATGAGGACACTGATTGTCATTAAAGAAATGAATCATAGCGACGGAAGATAATATGTTTTTGACGTAAGGATGTCAGGGACAAAAATAAAAAAAGAATCAATTATGATGACAAAGATATATTTCGACACAAAGATGTCGAGGGTAAATTGAGAAGAAAAATAATACAATTACAGAATAATTATAAGTATAGAAGTTTTCTCTTACAGAAATAAGAGACAAAGAAGTGACAATTAGTGAAGTGAGGAAAACCATAATCAGAAAAACAATGCCCATGAATTAAGATGAATATAGCCAATGCTAAGCTCGAAGAAATGTTGAACCAAACAACAATGAATAATAACCCAATTAAGAAAAATGGTACCATTAGTAACATCAGAGTTTAGGAACCGACTCAACAACCTGCCTATACATAATAAACTTACAAGACAAAGAAGGCAAAGAACTGAATAAAATATTGCCATAAACATGATCATAATCATTAGCTCAAAATTTGTATCCTGTTTTTCTCTCCTCATAGCAATGAATACAAGTCAAAAACCACATAATAAACCATGATACACTTAAATTATATTTGTGTCAATGTCAAATGTACAATAACTGAGCATGTGTTGTATAAGAACTGAATATGTGTTGTACAATAACTGAATATGTATTGTATGATAACTGGATATATTGTGTAATAACTGAATATGTTGAGTAATAACTAAATGTGTTATGCAAAAACTGAATGTGTATTGTGTAATAACTGAATATGTATTGCATAATAACAGAACATATGTGGTATGATAGCAGGATATATTGTACAATAACTGAATATGTATTGTATAATAATTGGACATGTTGTGTAGTAACCAAATGTGTTGTACAATAACTGAATATGTATTGTATAATAACTGAATGTATTGTGTAGTAATTGAATATGTGAAATTTATAAAGACATGCTGCATCATGCCAAAAACAAAAGACAAAGACAAACAGTGAAGAAGACTGTAAAGAAAAAAAAGAAAAAAAAAATATTGTACAAAGTGATTGAATCATAGGAGTAGGGAGAAGTATTGTATTGTGTTTCAAGATTGTAAATATAGGTGACAACTTGAAAAACAAAACAAGGGGCATATGAGACAGAATATTGACCAATAGAAAATCGTTCATGTAAATATTTTTTTAAGAGTGTATAAATTTTTAGTTCTTGTTTGGGTGTATCAGGGACTTATTTTTAATATTCAAGATAGCCAATGTTTTCTTGTCACTTTGTGTTCAACCAATAAAAAACTATTTGTGCGGATGAATACAAAAGAATGGCGGTGTTGCGTCAGGGAGACGCCAAGGACTATATTCATTAGCGTCTGTGTGCTCAAGATGAAAGGATATGTTTTTTTTTTTTGGTAGCGTGTGAACATGTAACTTTCACCCAAACTTTTATCCAGTGTAGATTCTACCTAATTGTGAAAGTTGTTGATTAATTAATATGATGCTGAGAGTGTAAAATAACGAATAAATATGTTGTGATAAAGGAACATTGATTTATGCATTCCATTCTGTTACCACAACCCTGTAGATAAGAGTCGCGTCTGCTATCACACTATTTCATCTTTCACTAAGAACATTATCTCCGGTATGCTATGTAAAGAATCATTATAAAAACCGCACCAATATTTACAAGCCATACAAACTTACTACTTACATAATCAAAACCTATTTCCAGTGGCGTGGCATGGGTGATTTACAAGTGTTGCCGGTTGCTTCAGACTTAATCTGGGGATTGGCAGTCGCTGATTCCGTAGGTTTCCAGGTTAATATTATATAGGTTATACACAATTATATAACATAAAACAAACCCAAACAAATATATAAATAAATATTATAGCGACATACCTTATTTAAAATGTATTTACAACCTCTCCAATTTACACTGGCTATTTGTATTTCAGTTCAATGCGCCGATTCTTCTCCAAAAAAACATAAATCACAGAATTTTCAAGTGTTGCTTGTTGCTTTTTAAGTTTATTAAGCAACTCCTTTTCCACTAATAACAAGGACAGAGATGAAAGTCTATTTTGATTTTGAGTGTTTCTTAGATAGATATGTATTCTGTGGAGTGCTGAAAAAGATTGTTCTGCTGAATCACTGGTGGCAGGAATTGTCAAAATTAATTCATTAAAGTTTGTACACCTCTGGCGAAGCTTCTTTAAGTCCCATGACGTACAACTCTTGGTGAGCTTCGTAGACTGCTTTGTTTCGAAATTCAGGGGAAGAGTACAAATAACAGAGTTCGTTTCTTTATCACACTATGTTGAAGTACTGTCCATAATATGTAAGAAGAGTCTTAAATGCACTCTCTGGGAAAGTCTTGTCGTATTCCACGTATAAAGCACTGTCCAACAATGACAGGAACTGTAGTTGGTTTACATCCGAGAATATATTGGTTATTTGATAAACTAACATATCTATAATCTCATAAAATATTTGTCGATATGACAATGTTGTGTCATTTTCTCCTTTATCCAGTCTCGATCTCTTTGAAGGTATTGGTGTTTCGCAGCTACCTTGATCAGATTCTATCCTTGACCAAATTAATTTGCCAAAATCATCACGCAAGTCTTTCATGCTGTTTTTGAAGTGATTGATTTTTTGTTTGCAGAAAGCATCTTTTTCTGAAGGATGCTAAATAAAGAATCAGAGTTAGGAAGCACAAGTGAAAACACCAAAAGTAAGATAATTAAGGAAAATGAAGCTATTAATAGTGAAGCAACAAGAATCTAAAGTAAGAACCAAATTAGAAACTAAAAACTTCACTCATCTTAGTAATATTGCAAGTTCTTTGGTGCAAAGCTGACAATGTTTCGAGTTGACTCCAACTCATTCTCAAAGCTATACAAACAAATTTGAGAATGAGTTGGAGTCAACTTGAAATATTGTCAGCTTTGCACCAAAGAACTTGCAATATTACTAAGATAAGTTGAAGTTTTTAGTTTCTAATTTTGTTCTTACTTTAGACCAAAAGTAAGAATCTGAAATCAATCAAACTGTTGTTGTTTTGTTGTTAGCTAATGCTGGATTTCTGACAATGAAGTCATTAATACTCTTGCTCTCCAATATTTTTCACTGATGGATGGGGCACTAGAAGTGGCCGGGCATATTTGAAGGTGGTCTTGATCCATTTCCTCTTGCAGATCACATAGAGGACAGAGTGGTGAAGAATATATCCCAATTCTGTTTAAATGTTTTGCCAGACAATCATGTCCTGTAATCAACCTGAAGGTTGCAACTGCTGATTTTCGAGGATCCTCAGGAATTACTGTTTGAATGTTTGGTAGTTCCCATCTTTTATTCTTTGATTTTTCATAGTAATATTTTGCAATAACTTTTTTGAATTCAGAGTTGACTAATCTTTTAGTTGCATAAAATGGTAGATTAACTATAGATTTCTGTACACTGCTGGTACCCTTTTTTGCAAGAAAATCAGCTTTCTCATTACCACTCAGTCCACAGTGAGCTGGTATCCATTGGAGGACTAGGTGTTTTTGAAGTGCTGTTAGATGGGTAAGGATTTTCCAACATTCTATAATTGTTTTGTTTTTTGGTGACAACTTGGAAGTAATTGCTATAATTGCTGCCCTGGAATCTGAGGGAATAACTGCTTGCTGAAAATGTGAAATTCTGCACAAAAGATTTTCTAGGGCCATTCGAATTGCTTCAATTTCTCCATCAAAGTTAGTAGTTCCATAATTTAAAGATTTGTAATAGGAAAAGAGGTGATATGTGACTCCAGCACCTGCTCCATCTTGGTTTGATATCAATGATCCATCAGTATAAATATGGAGCCATTCATGTTCTGGAAATCTAGTATGGATTGTCTCTAATGCCAATAATTTTAGAACACTAGTTGGAGTATCACTTTTCTTAACTTCTTCTGTCAGGTGTAAATGGTGTGATGTCTAATGTATGTGTCGGATTGACTTCAGATATGAAGTTTTCCTTTGAATTAGGAAGGTGTACATTCTTCCTGATGTCTTGAATTTTGGAAAGAAAGCTCTCCTGAGTCTTTAGTGTATGTGTAAAATTTCTCTTGTGCCATGTATTGTATGGGAGTCTGATCCACCTTTCGTGTTGAATAAGAGCCACTTTTTCTATTTCATATTCAATGGGGTATTGGTTGGTTAGTATTTCCATAGCTGCTATTGGTGTCTTTATGGGAGTTGACCTCTGTTAAAAATAAAGTATCGGCATATGCCACCACCAAACTGAGGTCTTCTATGCTATTCATCCTAATTAAAATTTCTTCAGTACCAATATTCAGAGGTCTCCGTCTAGGGGATATGTGAATGGCAACCACAAGGTACCCAAGCTGAGCAGAACATTACTTCCACTTACTGGTGTTTTGCTCCTATTGGTAATCAGAGGATATGGTCGGTGAATTTATTTTGATAACTCTCCCGGTCAGGTCGGTGAGACCTGTATACTAACAACAGGTGTGGTCCTCCAGACATTCTGAGGGTTGTGAGAGAGTGATGTGACCGCCAAAACATAAAAATATGGTGCTCTCTAAAAAACGGTTACTATTACTGCTATTGGTCTCAATCAAATTGTGTGTCATTCTTTTTATTGTACCTTTAACATTAAATCATTCACCATATTACTGTTATACGTGAAGAATTAACACTAAAACTCACGATTTGCCTTTGCACTGCACTGGCAACAATTGTGCTATAAACAGGTAACTAAAGCCAAGCTGGGGTCAAAGACATGCCGCATGAGTCTGTAAGCTCCGACTTTGCCAGTGAGTGCCACTGGCAAAATAATGAGCTATTTTGAACTGATGAATGCTACATGACCGGTCTCGGCAGATTGGTCACAAATTAACGCAATTGAAATCCGAAAGTGAAATCACTTGAACTTTCCACCATTCTTTGAACAAAAAAATAATGCAAAATTTGGATGCACATTCTTCAATTTATTAGCTGTTGCCAGTGGCAACAGAGGCAACATTAACGCCACGCCACTGCCTATTTCTCTCAGACACAGGAAATCTGATTTTAATTTTCCACAATTAAATTTAATGCCTAATTTAATTGTTCAAAATGTGACTCTTCTCTGTGCTAAATCAATGTTTTCCCTGGTAACAGGAGTAACTTTAACCTCTTGAGTGATGGCCATTTAAACGTCCGCGAGCCGAGAACTGCTAGCATTTAAATTGTTAAATGCGCTTCGTATATGTTGTTAGCTAATGCTGGATTTCTGACAATGAAGTCATTAATCCTCTTGCTCTCCAATATTTTTCACTGATGGATGGGGCACTAGAAGTGGCTGGGCATATTTGAAGGTGGTCTTGGTCCATTTCTTCTTGCAGATCACATAGAGGACAGAGTGGTGAAGAATATATCCCAATTCTGTTTAAATGTTTTGCCAGACAATCATGTCCTGTAATCAACCTGAAGGTTGCAACTGCTGTTTTTTGAGGATACTCAGGAATCACTGTTTGAATGTTTGGTAGTTCCCATCTTTTATTCTTTGATTTTTCATAGTAATATTTTGCAATAATTTTTTTGAATTCAGAGTTAACTAATCTTTTGCGCTTCGTATATACACAGCTGAATTTTGTGTAAATATTAAGTTATTTTAATGAAACAAAAACTGGTATAAAACTCGTTATTTGCAGTACAAATGTACGTCATCAGCAAAGTTGAGTTGTATTTACAAAATGTTGAAATGGCACAATTTTGTTTCACTGTGGTGAAAAGTCAACTTTGCTCTGTCGAACGTATCTAATATAAGTTCTCGGAAAGATACAGTAAAGAAACACCCATTGTATGTGTGGCTTATGCGTCAGCATACTGTGTAATAAAGCACTACTGTATGCGTGGTCTCTTGAGTCATCAGAATAGAGGCACATTGCAACTTTTGCTTACGCGAGTTTCGTAACTGAGTAGAGTCCGTGTCTTTCTTTGTTGAAATATATACGTATTCTTTCCTGCTTGTAGCTGAAGGGAGAAGTGGTATAAAAAGGTGTTTTTGCACCAACTGGATATAACCATTTACAATTGTTTGGGGATTTGGACAGCTCTCTAAACCCACACAGGAGAATGACCGACCTTGACTACCAACTATAAATAACTCGCAGCCTAATTGAACACTACCACGTTGGGGGTTGAAAATCCAAAACCCCTGCACCCCTCAGACTTCAAGGAAAACATTATCCTAAAAGGATACCACCAACAGCAAAGAAGTCCCGCCCATCTCCAAAGTGTTTCGTGTGCCACAAGAAGGGAATTTTCGAATGTGGAGATGTACGTACCCTTGTGTGTTTATCCCTGTTTTGAGGTAAATCACTGCAGAACGAACATATTAAGGTAAGCCAATAAAGTATATAGACCTTACTAAAATGTTTCATAAAGGGAAAATTATAATAAGTTGAGTTGGATAAGGGATAAATAAGGGTTAAATGCTTAAACGTACAGGACGCCCATATCGCTCATCCGCCATTTTAAATGGACGTGATTTCACGTCGATATCCCTCAAGAGGTTAGTGACACTGAAATTCTGTGATTTGTTTTCTATTCAATTACTTGAAAGTCTACAAGTCACCAAAATCAAACTACCCACATAAACAATATTACAAACTTACTTTTGAATTGCCAGAGTGGTTTTGTTAGTTACCCTACTATACAAAATGTTTTTTTCAGCCAAAGTATCATACGTAAAGAGGAACATAATTCTAGTCAGTTCTCCTAATTATGTAACAAGAAAATTGAAAGAATTTTCTATAACTATTGAGTAGTTCATTGTCATAGGAAAACTTTTGAAAAAGGAGCCATTTTACGCTAAATGAGTTTAACATTTGGTGCCTGTTTACACATACAGGAATGAAGATGAAATCAGTGGATATTCCAAGACTTACCAAGTATGAGCACGTGGATAGTTCTCAGGCGTACCCCATTTTTCTATGGTAAAAAGCTGTGGACCGTTGCTGCCATACAATTCTTTGAAACCATTCATTGGCACTCTCGATGTTCCAGTTACAAACTGTAGCAGTCTTGCACGCATTTCATTGTTGAACGACAATACTACCTGCACAGTTTAAAAAACACAAAAACGAACTATTACACTGTAATTAGAATATTTCTGCTCACATTTAGTGTTTATAAATAAATCTATTATCAATATCAAATTATTTTATCACTGCTCTCAGTACTTCCTCATAATTACATGCATACATACCCTCCAAAACCATTGTACAGTGATGTGGTTGGGATGGTAGTCCCCTTTATAAAGGCTGTTCTGTTTCCAGTCTTTAACATCAATATTCTGAATGCCACACATGAGAAGTTCTAGTTCGTGTTCATCAAATATCTTGACCAGTGTTAGAGGCACCAGCCCATTAAAACCATCAAGGAAGGCATTCATCTGTTCCTGGACTCTGGAGACAAATCGCCACTGGATGACTAAACTGTAAAGGATGAAAGCAAGAACAAGTTAAGACCAAATATACATATAGGTAATGTTGCCAAATAAGGGCTTTTTGATGCAGAATGTCACTAAACCATGCCAACTTGACACAAAGAAATACACTATTGGACAAAGAGGTTGGCAACTACGAACTAGAGAGAAATAAGGTAATGAAATGGAAGTGCTATCTAACGGTGAAACAATGGAATAGAAGCATGAACTAAATAGTGGAATAATGTAAATAAAGGAGATGTAACATTAGCAGAAAGTGTTACGAAGTGAACATTTCCTTTTTCCTCATTTCCTTTATACTGCTTGCAAAAGTTAAAGGCATGTGAACGCTGGCCAATGCTCAAGCGGAGCGCTGTTGCCAAGTGTAATACATGTACTGGCAGAGGTTCTGTACATAAGAGCACGTTTTACACGCCAGCAAAGGTTCTGCCTATTTTTCCCGTAATTAAACAACACATTAAATATTCCTAAAACATTAAGATCTTACCTTGACACGTGTCACAGAAAGCTTGCAATTAAATATAATTTTTCTGCCCTGAGAATGAATCACTTCACATTTGTTGATCGAAAAATCACTTGTCCCAGCTTCAAGGGACATGTTCACGCACTCGGATCACAAGCACTGGAGAAAAGATATGTGTATAATAGTAATAATAATTTAATGTAATATTAACCATATTTCAGCTCAAGTTCGACACATGACTTAACGATGCCGTTCACTTAAACAAAATAACACACCACTACCCTGAAAACGAACTGACCATTAACTCAGTCTGATTCAAACTGTGTGACTTCTATTTTCATAGTAGCTGCACTGTTTATTTATTTTTGAGATAAGTGTTGTGAGGAAGGAATAGTGTTGTTTCTCAGGCTTGTGTTGAATGGATGTTGGGTAATGATAAAATGTGCATCGCTCGCATTCTAGATACCATAGGGACAGGATTTTTGTACGGTCATGATCAGAAAATAAAATTCTTTCTTATTATAAGATTGGCATCTGACATTTTCAAATATTTATCCGAGCATAATTAATGAAGATAATGTTCTAAGTCCAAGCTCGTGAGATGCGTGTACCACATTCAGCAGTGCCGGTAGGGGGGGCAAGCTTAGGATTCGCTGGAGTCTGCAGTATGGCCTGCCTCCATATGCCTTTAACTTTTGAGAAGATTATAGCTGTTGTTATTAATGGAAATCCACATTTTTAATAACATTAACATCAATAGTACTTTGCAGCAATTATTTCCCATAAAATTTTTTGTTTAAAGCATTCTGTTTATAAATCAAATGCAACTCTAATAAAACTTAGTATTTGTTTAATAAACGTACATAATGAAATGTATTGCCATTTAAATTTACTTAAGCACTGCACAACAGCAGGAGCTTATGATTTCACAGTTATTTCAAGTTATATGGTTTATGCCTCTACAACACAACTTAGTATTTTATTTGTTGTTGTTAGCTAATGCTGGATTTCTGACAATGAAGTCATTAATCCTCTTGCTCTCCAATATTTTTCACTGATGGATGGGGCACTAGAAGTGGCCGGGCATATTTGAAGGTGGTCTCGATTGATTATTTGTAATTGTAGGTATGTTTATGAAATACATTCATGTTTTAAGGCTATCTACGTACTGCACAGCTGCTGAGCTATGACATAGTTATATCAAGTTATGTGATTTGTGAACTAATTTGTTTCATCGCAATATGAAGGGATTCTCATTTATTTTCTAACTCTGGTGCTCAGCATTACATTTGGGAGGTCTTTTGGGTCGAACTGAGGAATGTATTGATCAGCAAAATAGTTTCCCACCTTCTAGTTACCCAAATTGACTATTTTGAAGGAGAATAGTTTCCTGTCTTGTGTCACCTATGTACACGCTTTGCCAGAAGATCTCGTCTTATATGCGTTGCCAAATATACAAATCTAATGGCGTGCAAATTATGTGCTACTATTTAAGGAAAATGAAGCTATTAACAGTGAAGCAACAAGATTCTAAAGTAAGAACAAATTAGAAACTAAAAACTTTACTTATCTTAGTAATGTTCTTTGTATAGCTTTGAGAATGAGTTGGAGTCAACTCAAAACTCGAGTCAGTGTTTGAAAAAATAACTTGCTAACATTACTAAGATAAGTCAAGTTTTTAGTTTCGAATTTGTTCTTACTTTAGAGTATGTGCTACTATACTGCTCATAAAAGTTAAAGGCATGTGAACGCTGGCCAATGCTCAAGCAGAGCGCTGTTACCAAGCGTAGTGTGTGTACCGGCAGAGGTTCTGTACATAAGAGCAAATGAGGTGCGTGTACCACATTCAGCAGTGCTAGTAGGAAGGGCAAGCTTAGGATTCGCTGGAGTCTGCAGTATGGCCCGCCTCCATATGCCTTTAACTTTTGCAAAGATTATACTACTGGCTACATTTATTTATCATGTGTTGGCATCCTGCATTATGCAGTCCGTATTCACCAACATTGCCTACATATCTCCCAATTATGTACTCAAAGGCCCAGTTTAATCAATCAATGTTAAATTTTATCTCAACGTTAAACTGAAATTAATGCAAATTCTGTTTCAATGAATGATGTTAACGAGCAATTCCGCGTGTGACTAACTGGCATTTACACTACATTTTCTTCTTAAAATGTCTGTCTAATGGTCAATATAGGTATAAAAATGTTATTTTAATGACATATGATGACAGAGAATACATTGGCAGTTGTGATAGGGAATATAAAAAGCTTAAAAAGTGAAACAATTATTTAATAATGAGCACTAAACTTTTCGTAACTAACTGACCTACAGTTGACAAAAATGTCAGTAAGTCACGAAAAGTTTAGCGCTCATTATTAAATAATTGTTTCACTTTTTAAGGTTTTTATATTCCCTATCACAACCGCCAATGTATTCTCTGTCATCATATGTCGTTAAAATAACATTTTTACACCTATAATGACCATTAGACAGACATTTTAGGAATAAAATGTAGTGTAAATGTCAGTTAGTCACACGTGGAATTGCTCTAACTTTAAAAAGTGCATATGTCTTAGCATTCAATAAATTCAGTTCAAATTAAATCCCAAATTCAAATGCTTGATTGGAATGCAATTTCTTTGTAAGATTTAGGTAAAAATACAAACACAGTTCCAAAAATTCTGATGTGTTGAATTTGCATGTCTTTTTATATTCGTTCTTCTAAAGCTAATCTTACAAAATCTTATTGACACATGCAATATAGGGTTTCAACAGAAAGGAAGAAGTTGTATTCCCTTACCTTATGTATTCATCTTTATTTTCATTTGTCAGAGGAATGTTTGCTCCATCTGGTTTCAATTCTCTTTGCGAAAAATGACCAAAACTTTCTTCATCTACACAGAAAGTAAGCTCAAGTTCTGATGGATCATTTTCTTTTATCCATAAAAGTGAATTGTAATATTCAGAATCAACACTTTCCATGTCTTTCAGGTCAATGGTTTTACCAAGCATCATTTTATAGAATGGACGGATAAAGAAAGCTGAAAATTATCACACAAATTGGAATTAATTTTTTTTTTTACATAAGATAAGTATTTCTATTTTTCCACTATACTTCTGTTAATTGTGATTACTGAGGCAAGGACATATATGAAGAGAAAAAAATACAAAAACAGGCAACAAATCCAAAGTAGCCACAAAATGTTGCATTATAAGCTTTGTAACGTCATTCTTTTCGGAAGACTTTTACAAAACAAATCCAGTGTAGCACAAGTTTTACTAGTTATGCGACAACAGAATAGCAGAAATGCTTCAATTTTATGTAGGTCATGCATATTATTCGGAAACCAAAGGGGAAAATTCAATGGACCAAGAATTACATTTTGATGTTTGCTGAAATTATGTTATGCGAACATTTTGAGGGAAGCCTTACACTTTTGCCTTTTACCAGTGAAAACAATGAAGTGCCCAGGTACTTTCAAAGTAGAAAACATTTGCACACCCTTTTAAAAGGTAGAATCACAAATGAAAAAAATCTGATGTGTTGCACTTACATGACTTTCTTCACCCTTGTACTAATCATTCTTACAATCTCTCATTCCTATATCTTCTTTGTATTAGTTAAGATAAGCATTTGTACAGATTATCTTATTGCTTATTTCCTTGTAGGTACAAGGGGAATATGGGAACACAGTAGGCTTTGAATGATAATCATATGTTTTAAAGCTTTGAGATCCCGTTCTCTTTGCACACTTAACATATAAAAAATGAACAACAATGTTCCATTTCATGAAAGTTTTAAGTTTTCCGAAACGGACACAAATAACAAGCAATATCTCCAAAATGCTTCACTCTACAAAAAAAATTTATTTAAACATAAATTGTGAGTTTTAACGAGATCTACATTTTTTATGTAGTAAGATTTTTTTTTATCTCTTACGGTTTACGAGTTATTCAAAAGTCATCCAGAGTAAACAGGACTACAAAGGCTATAGTCAGAAAATTCAAAATATACATTTAATTTGTCATACAAATATCTTAAACATATGACATTTTAATCAAAATTGTTTGAGCCATTTTCAAGAAAATAATTTTCGAAAAATTGTCCATGTAAAGGGTAATTTATGGTGGGGCTATTTTCTTCAAAACCTTCGTGTCGCATCCTTGAAAGACATTAAACTTAAATACCAACTTTGGTTTTTAACCGACTTTTCATTTTTGGGTTATGCTGCCCACAGACTGACAGACACATGGACCTTTTTCTAAAAATGCTTTTTTTTTGGATTCAGGGGGCACCAAAACATATATTTCCAGTGAAATCTCGGCATCAAATTTTTGGGTGGAATACAATACTTCCTCTACTTACCAGTAGAGAAAGTAAAAATCAACTCCAAAACCAGGATTTGAATCAAGGATCTTCCGCTTTACATTAGACTGCTTTAACCAGTGAGCTACCATGGCAATATGCCAGCAGTCTTAAATTCTTAATCTGATTCACATTTTCTGGTAGACCACAAGAGAATGTTGCATCTGATTCACTTGCCCCACTGGTGACTCACAATCGTCAATCAAGCAAATATCAAGTTTGTGATGATTTGTGAAAGACAAGTATATAAAGGAACTATGTTCGGTTAGGCTTTCAGGCCAAAAGTGCAACTATTAAATCCAATATAATACTGTGTCTATTTCTTAAAATGTAATGTGTATATGATAAACAAATTGGAAGTGGTTGATTATAGGAAGGATATGGAAGGAAACAATACAACTCACACTTCACTACTAAACTTGGCAACAAAGCTTTATATACTATGTAACACACCTTACAAATGTACTGATTAAGTTTTTCTTTATTATATTTTTTTTATTAATTATTGTTCAAATAAATAGCATTTTATAACATAAGTTGTAATAAAATAGCAACTGACTCAACATTTGTAAATAAGTTATTTTAAAATCTGTCTATGTATAAGTACATTAATATGGTAATGTATAGGGCCAGGATTTTGATGAAAAGTCATCTTTTTTCTTAGTAGTCACAGACGATGCTTATTGGAAATTAAGTGCATTCTGGAACAAATACGTTAGATATCTGTGGTTTTTATAGGTCATCAAAATGCATTTTTACCACATTTTTATAATAAAGTCATTTTTTAACATTCAGATGCATTTTTCAGTCATTTTCCATCTTTATCACGAATTTATTGGGCATTTTAAAATAATCTGTGCTTAAAAGTTCACTTATATCATCTTTTATAAAATAGTAACTTTGTAAGTGTGGTAATCATGTAATTAACACAGGTCAGAGTCCTAACAGTGCTGATGAATTTATGACACATCAATTCGAGGAATCACCGATGCAATACATGTGGATTGCATCAGCCAGGACTTCAGGAGCTAGAAGTGTCGCAGTAAAGAAAGTAGTTTGTGACATGTGTAAATTTGTTGTTCTGTGGAATTGAGATGCCGAAACAAAAACAGTCAACTGCATCCCATTTGAAAAAGTATGTTTCAGAGTTTGGCAGAAACATATTCTCCACTGATGGAACTGTATTGCTCTGTAAAGTGTGCGAAATTAAACTTGCTGCATACAAACAGTTCACCGTACAACAATATGTTGGGCGGGAAAAACATTTGCGAGCTCTTCAAAATGTGAAAAAATGACAAGTGTCTCAGTTACTGTTAAAAGAAACTGCTTCAACATCAAGTGACAAGTCATCTTACTTTTATAAAGAACTATGTGAAGTTAATTAAGGAAAATGAAGCTATTAACAGTGAAGCAACAAGATTCTAAACTAAGAACAAATTAGAAACTAAAATGATAGTAACTACGAAAAAATCAGCAAAAACCCGCTAACCACTTGTGTTCAAACCTTTGAAAAAACTATACAAAATTCAAGCATAATACCAAACAAATATGCAATTAAACCAAATAATCCAACCGTACCCAGAATCTATGGTTTACCCAAAATACACAAGCCAGACATTACCATGAGACCCATAATTAGCAGCGTAGATTCACCAACTTACAAACTGGCAAAATGGCTATCTAATAAATTTAATTCATTTCCTAAATTTGAAAGTTTAAGCATAAGAAACAGTTATGAACTAATAGAACACATCAAAGACTTCAAATTAACAGAAGAGGACACCCTTGTCTCCTTTGACGTAAAGTCACTATTTCCCAGTATACCAATAGAAAAGCTCCCATCACTGATAAAAAATTGGCTCAAATCACTTGGAATGTCATCGTCTGAAATTGCAGAATACATAGAACTAACCAAATTATGCACAGAACAAAATTTCTTCCAGTTCCAAACAAAGTATTTCCGTCAAACTTCAGGTTTAGCAATGGGCAACCCTCTCTCGCCATTCTTAGCAGATATTTACATGAGTTCATTAGAAATAAGGATCACAAAAGGTTTCCCGTGGATGTTCAAACTCTGGCAGCGATATGTGGATGACATATTTGCAATAGTTCCAAAAAGACACATCAGTGACGCATTAAAACTTCTGAACATACAGGACAAAAGTATAAATTTCACAGTGGAAGTAGAAAAAGATAATAAATTACCATTTTTAGATCTAAAATTAATCAAAAACAAGGATAGAATAAATTTCGGTATTCACAGAAAACCAACGCAGACAGACAACTACATAAAAACTAATAGTTACAATCCAAGAAGCCACAAACAAGCTATTTTCAATAGTTTAACACATAGATTGGTGAACATCCCTCTTTCAGCAGAAGAATATAAAACAGAATATTACAAAATAATTGAAATAGCACAAAAAAACGGCTTTCCCAAGGAATTAGTAGATAAAAAGGTAAAACAAGCAGAAAAGAAAAAATTATTAAAAGAAACTACAACTCTCACAGCAGCAAAAAAAAAATGATATTCAAAAAATTCACATATCATCCATGGACCTTTGATAAATTTAAAAAGGTGTTCAAGGAATACAACACTGAGCTAGCAGCAGTAAACCATTACTCCATAAAAAACATACTACTTTCAAACATCAAAGATGCTATTCCACCTAACAAAAAATCTGGCATATACCAAATTGAATGCAGTGATTGTAATGAAATATACATAGGAAAAACCAAAAGAAATTTAGAAATTAGATCCAAGGAACACGTTAGAAACATTAAGAGTAAACAATTAGAAAAATCAGCGGTTGCATTTCACTTTTGGACAAAACATCATGACATAAAGCTAGAACCGAAACTTCTCAAACACATAACCGGAAAACAAGAACTGTCCACATGGGAACAAATCTTTATTTTAAAAAATAGAAACCGAGTATTTAATTTCGACATTCCTCAGAGAGACATTTTCAGTAAGTTCATTGAACCGCCACCAGAAGAAGCATCACCATCTGCACCATGAAACACCATGGAAACCCAGTTATTGTCTGGTTGGTAATGGAGGAAAGTTAACCTTCGAAACGCGTCCCAGAAAAATATGTTGTAAGTGTTGTTCAGTGCTATTAATTAACTCACCTTTTAAATTAAATTAGAAACTAAAAACTTGCAACATTACTAAGATAAGTGAAGCTTTTAGTTTCTAATTTGTTCTTAGTTTAGAACTATGTGAAGTGTTTGTTAGTGCAAATATTCCGCTAAGAAAACGAAGTACAGCTTGATTATTTTGACCTGATCCTGCTTGGCTGTATGTGCAGTGTCCGACAAGTCCACTATATTCTGGGAGGGGTTTTGGGTCACTAGTAGCTGGGCAGCGAGCGTATGAACAATGCAGGCAACAAAAGCAGGTAAGGAGAATATTGCCAGCCTTTCTCCCCCACCCTAGACTTCTTTCTCCTCCTCTGCATTTCTGCAGAGTCAGGTCTAAATGATCAAGCTGTAATTCCAATTACGAGATTTTCTTGAATGCCACACTGGTCATACAATTCCAGATGAATCAACTTTGCGTAAAAGTTACCTACAAAAATGTTATGAAGACACGTTAAACCGAATAAGTGAATGTGTGAATGGGGAAAAAAAAATTATGTATCAATTGATGAGACAACCAATTCAGAGGGGCGTTATGCGGCCAATGTAGAGATAGGTACACTAGAAGCTACCAGTGCCGACAAATATTTCTTCTGGCCTCAAAGGTCAAGGAATCTGTTAACCTCTTCAGTGATATGGCGTGAAATCACGTCCATTTAAAATGATGCATGAGCGATATGGGCATGTATACACGTCCTGTGCGTTTAAGCACTTAACCCTTATTTACCCCTTATCTGACTCAACTTATATTAATTTTCCCTTTATGAAACATTTAAGTAAAGTCTATATACTTTACTGGCTTACCTTAATATGTTCGTTCTGCAGTGATTTACGTCAAAACAGGGATAAACACATAAGGGTACATCTCCATATTCGCAAATTCCCTTCTTGCGGCACACGAAACACTTTCGAGATGGGCGGGACTTCTTTGCTGTTGGTGGTATCCTTTTAGGATAATGTTTTCCTTGAAATCTGAGGGGTGCAGGGGTTTTGGATTTTCAACCCCCAACGTGGTATTGTTCAATTAGGCTGCGAGCTATTGATAGTCGGAAGTCAAGGTAGGTCATTGTCCTGTGTGGGTTTAGAGCTCTCCAAATTACCAAATAATTGTATATGGTTATATCCAGCTGGTGCAAAAATACCTTTTTATACCACTTCTCACTTCAGCTACAAGCAGTAAAGTATATGTATGTATTTCAACAAAGAAAGAAATGGAGTCTACTAAGTTACGAAACTCGCGTAAGCAAAACTTGCAACCATGATGTATTCTGATGACTCAAGAGACCACGCATACACAAATGCTTTATTACACAGTATGCTGACGCATAAGCCACACATACAATGGGTCGACTACTGTTTCTTTCAGAGAACTTATATTAGATGCGTTCGACAGAGCAAAGTTGACTTTTCACTACAGTGAAACAAAATAGTACCATTTCAACGTTTTGTAAATACAACTCAACTTTGCTGATGACACACATTTATACTGCATGTAACGAGTTTTATACCAGTTTTTGTTTCATTAAAATAACTTAATATTTGCACAAAATACAGCTGTGTATATACAAAGCACTTTAAATGCCCTGCGCTGGATATTGGGTAGCAGTTCTTGGCTCGCGGACGTTTTAAATGGCCATCGCTCAATTGGTTAACCACAGTAGATATGCAAACTGTTCGACAAATCCATGTGTTTATTGTGGCCTAGTGGAACACAACATGACGTGCTCCTCTTCCTAACAGACGCAGCACGTTACATGGTAAAGGCGGCAAAATTGATCCAATCATTTTACAGTAAGATGGTGTATGTTACGTGTTTGATCCATGCTTTTCATCGAATTGCGGAACAGCTCAGATCAACATTTCCAGAAGTAGATACACTAATTTCCACAGTAAAGAAAATGTTTTTGAAAGCACCAACCCAAACTATGTATTTCAAAGATTATAACATGTTGGGGTACATGGTTAACTGCATGTATATACCACTGTGACAATTTTCAAATAGTGAGAGAAGTGGTGAATAGCTTTGTTACGGCAGATTCTAAGGCAATTGAGAGTGCACAGGATCTGTTTTCTGATACTCAAATACAAGGTAAACTAGCTTTCATTAAATCAAATTTTGCATTTTTGACGGAAACCATAACCCGCCTTGAAGAAAGTGGCATGACATTGGATAAGTCGATTGAGTTAGTGAGGATTGAGGAAGAGAGGATACAAAATGTAGAAGGTGAGATCGGGGACAAAATTAGACAGAAACTAAAATTTGTGTTGGACAAAACTAAAGGATACCAAACAGTTTGTCAGATTGCCGATTTCTTGTCAGGAGAAAACTTCAGAACTGATATTTTTGAACAGGATTTAAGAGGCAGTGAGATAGTGTTTTTCAAATATGCACCTATAATATCTGTGGAAATGGAGAGAAGTTTCTCAAAGTATAAGACAACCGCCATTGCTTTACTTTTGATAACTTGAAGATGACCATGGTGGTGTACTGCATCACTAAGTAAGGTATGTTTTGGTTAATGGGTACAGTAATTTATTTTTCATATTTTATAAAATTGAAAATGACCTGATGAATTTTGAATTTATTTATTATTTAGCAGCAATAATTGCATTATTTACTAAGAAAGTTATTTTAAAACGTGGTTATTAGAACCATATATTCATTATTTGTCTATGACAGTTATCAATTTATTATTATGAAAGAAATTGCTAATTTTTGTTAGATTATTTTTTTACATTTTATGTGCATTATTATTATATTTTAAGGGCCTTTTATAGCTCATTTTTAGAGCATTTTTAGGTCAACAACTTCTGGACCCTAGTAATGTATATTCTTTTAAGCAGATAATAAATGAATGAATAACGCAGAAAACAAATGTGACATGTAAACAGTGTGCAATACAGCTATGTAATTATTGTAGTTACCAAAATGGCAAATATAAATTTGGACTTTTGTCAACTTGTTACAAGAGTATTAACTTCTCTTTTAGAAAAAATGTTTTCTTTTATTCTTTGCTACTCCATTGTTTAACACTGTTTGAACCAGATCGAAGTAACTGAAGATCCCATCTTACGCAGTTACACACATCAACAACAATAAGTACAAACAACAATAAATTTATACTTAAAGGCATCTTTTAAACAGACTCTCTGGACTATGGTGTTAGGTTGGACAAAAGAGAACTTTTATGGCAACAGATGAAACAATTATATAGTTAGGGATGAACCAACCACTCTCTAAATCAAGAAACAACATTGTAATTGATTAAATGATTATGTAAACTTCCACGACCTTTGTCCATTACTTCTTTCTTGTTTCCGGTTTGGGCCGTGTCCTGTTGACTTAAGAAATTAAAAATTATGCTGACACTTCGTTGAAAAACTATGTTCAGCTTCTTCAATGGGCAACTGCAAAAAATAGTCACTGCCTCTCTGATTGGCCTCGTTGTCCCATCCCACTTGTAATCCTATTGGTCCCTTCTCCTCCAATAGGAAGTTGACCTACTAATAGGGTCTTCTATATCGTGTTGAGTGGTTTGCCTGTGCCATGGTTCAGACTGATATTTTCTTTAAATATTTCTATGCTTTCTCTCACTATTCAAAACTCTCTCAACCAGAAAAATCTGCCATTCTAGAACATGCAGAAAACACAGACAACCACATTGACTTCAACAATTTAAAAATTTTTAGCAATCTGTGACAATTTCTTTCATTGAATAGTGAGGGAAAACATAGGAAATATTTCAAGAAAAGAGCAGTCTGAATCGTGACGCAGGCAAATCACTCAACAGGATATGGAAGACCCTATTAGCAGGTCAACTTCCTATTGGAGGAGAAGGAACAAATAGGATTATGAGTGGGACGGAACAACAAGGCCAATCAGAGAGGCAGTGACCGACTGGATGGATTTTTTTCAGTCCCCCATTGAAGAGGCTGAATATAGTTTTGTGGCGAAACATTGGCATAATTTCTAATTTCTTAAATAAGCTAACAAGATGCTGCCCATACCAGAAACAAGAAAGTAGTAACATTGTAACTGCTCAGTTAGTTAAGAAAACGTTTATTTAATAAAGGAAATTTCTTTTTTTATATACCATGATTTTCACTGTAACAATGTTCGTACAATGGAGTAATTTAACATAGATCTTACGGAGTTATAGAAGGGGATATAGTTCTTTTTTTAATAGAAATATTTAAGTGGTATTCATTAAAATTATATTTGACTGTATCATTATTATGTCAATGCTAATTAAATGTTGTTTCAAATATTAGGTTGTCTCTTAAGTAATGTCAGTTTTTTGACTTTGGTGTTTTGGAAAATTTATTGAGTTTCTTTGGTTTGGCAATGCAATTTACTGGACGCCCTGGCTAGTGTTACGTACATTGCGAGCATGTATCAGTCTTCAGTTGTTAATGAATAATCACAAAATGGAGATAACATAGACTTAGGAGTCCTATAACACTACAGGAAACATGATTATAAAGCCACTGCCGCAGATCGAACAGTAGGTGAAGTGGAAGGAGAAGGTGTCATTAGTGAGCATGATGGTTTCAATGTTTCAACAATGGAGATGAAACCACTAAAGATTTACCACGTTCTGAAAGACCTAAAGTATGGAACATTGAGGATACACACCAAGTTTTGCGAGAAAATCTGCAAAAAATTACCTATTGGCTTTCAGAAGAACTTGGTGCAGCAAAAGATACCATATATTGCCACATTAAGAAACATGGAAAATCCTACAGAAGCTGTAGATCTGTACCTCAAGAACTGACACCTCAACAGGCTCAACATAGAGTGGATACCTGTCATCAGTTTAACTGTAATCCCATGGATGATAGATTTGTCAGGAGAATTGTCACTTATGATGAAAAATGGGTATATTACCGAAACCCTGATGCCTCAAAACAGTGGCTTGTTCCCTGCCAACTAGCCAAAGTCATTCATTGTTAAACAAAATTGGTTCAGTCCAAAAGTAATGGTGTCTGGTGGAATCTTGAAGGTGTGATTCACTGGGAGTTTTTCCAAACGGGCGGGCGATTGATGCGGATCTTTATTCTCAACAACTGGAATGAGTTCATGAAATTTTGAGACGGAGACACCCAGCATTAGTTAACCGAAATAGAGTTCTATTGCATCAGGACAATGCAAGACCCCATACTGCATGAACCATGGAAAAAATTTGGGAATTGGGAGGAATCAAACTGCTACCACACCCAGCATACAGCCCTGATCTTGCACCATCAGATTATTATCTTTTCCGATCCATGGACCATTTTCTAAGTGGAAGAAATTGTGACAACATTGAAGCAGTGCAAGTGGGTCTCATCAAAGTCTTCGCATAAAAAACCAGAGACTGGTACCATCGTGGGATAATAAACCTCACTGAAAGATGGCTCAAGATCATAGAATCTAACAGTCTGTACTTTGAAGATTAGTAAATTGCTTTTCAGAACACATTTCAAATAATTGTTTTTCTTAAAAAACAACATTACTTATGAGACAGTATCAGTGTAGGGTGAAAACGTTAGAAGTGCAGAATCAGATTGAAAAGTTCATTGTCATAGCCAGAAATTTAACCACAGATTTTCAGCTTACCCTGCTGCACTTCTACCATGATAACATGCTTGCACAATGTTAAATTATCCAACTGACAAACATTTTTTCCCATAAACTACAGGGTGTTCTTAAATTAATTTAGAGATTAACATACTTCAATGACAACTTACAATATCTAAAGCACCTCAGCTCCCGAGGTGCTTACTTAACCACTATAAGGTCAATCAACGATAATTGTTCATGTGTAAAGGTAGAATCTTACCATCTAGAAGTTTTCCATGATACACAGCCATACCAGCAATTCTCCCAATGAATTTAAAATAATTGAGGTGTTCTTCATTGCACAGCCCCGAAAATGGATTGATCTGAAGAGTGTAATTGTCCCTGTATAACAAGCACAGAACTACATTTGATGCCATATCAAATTAAAGTTTTAGTGTCACTCTTACTGCACTGCACCAACACATGTACCATCTTTCATTTCTGTAACAGAGCTGTGCAGAAGTCTTAGCTGACAAAATCTATATATGAAGCTTTGCACTCATGTTAGTTTTACAATACAATAATAGTGTTAACCTAAGTTGCATGTTTTCAAACAGAGATGGCTAACATAATGAACAAATAAGAAAATGTAAAGGCTGGCTCACAGTCTCCGTTAGCAGTAATGGCAACCAGAACAAGGAAGTTGAAATACATGTATTCAAATGGGAGTGTTCACAACCACATTCTGGGACAGAAGACTTGGCCAAGTTTTAACATTCTCGTTCTCAGCCAAGACATGTTGCATTGATATTGTGCATATTAGACTTTTCACTGCACAAGTGATTCAAGATGGATGCCATTAAACAGCTACTACAGCTCTCTCTAGCCACAAGCTACAAAAATATAATTTGTAATTTAGAAACAAATGAATTCCCAATGTGCAATATCAACCTCCACTTTTTACTAAGCTGATTGATAATATGCCTTTCTGTTCTCATTGCTGTTCTAGTTACCATTTCTGGGTGATTGTGAACCAACCTTTATACTGAATTTTTCATGGAAGTGAAACTGTTTTATTAAATTACTCCAATTAATTATGTATTAATACAACAAAGCAAAATAAAAACAAATAGAAACTATGCAGAATACTTGTATAACAGTATAGTTATTCAGAATTTAAAAAAAAGAAAAAGGAAAATACTGGTGTTTTACACTGGTTTTAAAAAACTCAATTTTTCATTAATACACTAGTTGATTATGTGCACTAATCACAGGAATGTTGTCATTATTTAGATTTTTTGATGATAGAAAACATTGTCTCAACACACTGGGAACACTTTTAGTACTTAAGCCTACTTCTTTGTCAGTACCAACAGATACAACCTGGTAAGATGGCCTTGTCCAGCTGCCTTAACACATGTGTAGCAGTACAGCGTTCTGAAAATATTGATGATGCCTCACCCAACATGCCTACTATTTTGTTTAGCCACAAATTTATGATACATGCTCATGTGGGAGTAAACTTTTTTTCTAAGTCTTTTTTACATGATATGTAAAGACAGCATCCAAATAAACACTAACAGATACTGAAATAACTTCAATTTTCAATAAATTCAGTAATGACTCTTATCTCAAATCATCTGACTCATAAGAAGAAAATTAAATAGATGCTGAAACTAATATTTTTATTGAATTATTTATTAAAGAAAGATGTATTAAGATTCTGGTCAGTAAGTTAGGTAAACATTAGCTAATGGTGTGTGCCTAGATTTGCACGTAAAGCAAGCTACTAACAAGCTACATCTCCATCCATATAAGTGTGTCAAACTTAATTACACAAACAAAACCTATTAGAGTGAACTTGCATGTGAAATACCAATGTTCACAGTACTGTTGCAATAAGCAAGCAACTTGAAATACACAAACACCTTGTAGTGGTTGTAATCATGTGGCCCCAGTAAACGCCCTGGTTGGTTCTTGGCCAAAGCACTCTGAGGAAGAAAAACGAATAAATCCACTACTTTTTTAGGGTTATTACTATTTGCAAATATGATTAATGTTTCTCTTGTAGCATACTACACTTATACATTTTATTTGAGAACAGCAAAAGCTCCACTGACTAGGAATTGAGTCATTTTTAAATTGTGAACATGTGAGCAGAGTATGGAATGGCCAGTAATGAATATGGCGGCTAACTTGTAAGTTGCATAAACAAGACCATGTAAAAATGAGTGTTGATAGTTACAAAAAACACACTAATGGAAAACTGTTAAAAATGAGTGAAAAACAAATCATGTTCAATGTATCTCACAAGCTAAGGTGCACCATCCTCATGTATTTCTGAATGATTTAGTAAAATTAACCACAGAATATATCAGTTTATCAGAAACTAGATTGTGTATGTTTGCAAGGAGTTCAAAGAAACTGACTGTGTTAAAATTTCATGTCGAAAAGGAAGAAGCCTAAAACAGTGTTAGGAAAAGTATACAGTTTTGTAAAGTGTACAATTTGCTCTAAAGCACATAAGTTCTTTTTTGAAAACGAACTACCAATCTGACATGTAAACAGACACACAAGCATTTAACTTCATAAATGTTTATAACTCCTTATTGTTAGGTCTAATAGGCACCATGCATGCTTGTAAATGCATGGTCATGAAAATTAAAGCTGCTCTTTTACATGAAAACTTTCAGCAGATACTATAACCAATCTCGCATAACACAAACAACCAATATCTCTCGTTACCGACAGCACACATCACACACATTTCTCCATGTACTGCATGGACTAATACATTAGTGGTGTTGATGTTTAGTGACTTTCTTAGGCCAGATTTACTATATATGCATATAACTTTCAGCACATAGACTATTTATGCACCCAACTTCCTACAGAGTGCTTTCACCAACACTAAATTTTAACACAATTGTTTTAACACTGAAGTTAATGCAACTTCTATTTCATAAAACTGTGTTAGCTTTAACAAAGTGTTAATTCAGTGTTAAGTTAATGCTGCCATTGTTCTGTGCTAATGCATCTAACAAATGATTCAAGTTGGAAGAGTGAGTGAGTGAGTGAGTGAGTGAGTGAGTGAGTGAGTGAGTGAGTGAGTGAGTGAGTGAGTGAGTGAGTGAGTGAGTGAGTGAGTGAGCGAGTGAGTGAGGGAGCGAGTGAGTGAGGGAGCGAGTGAGTGAGGGAGCAAGTGAGCGAGTGAGGGAGCGAGTGAGTTGTGTTTAAGGGTCCGTCGACAACTAGGTCATTAGTGCCCAAAGTCCAAAAATAAAAACAAGCAAACAACCAGTAAAAACTCACCCCTAAAAAGTTAAAAAGTCAAAGATACTATAACTAAAAAATCTGATGTGTTGCACTCACATGACTTTCTCTACTCTTGTACTAACCATTCTTACAAACTCTTATTCCTATATTTCCATGTTAGTTAAGATAAACATTCGTACAAATTATCTTATTGCTTATTTCCTTGTAGGTGCAAGGGAGATATTAGAATACAGAAGACTTTGTGCGACAGTCAAATCTTTTTGACCTTTGAGACTCCGTTCTCTTTGCACAATTAACATATAAAAAAATGAACAACGTTGTTGCATTTCGCTAAAGTTCTAAGTTTTCCGAAACTCACACATATAACAAGGAATATCTCCGAAAGGTTCACCCTACAAGAAAATTTATTGAGACATAAATTGTGTATTTTAGCAAGAGCTACATTTTTTGTATAGTATATTTGGTCTATCTCTAACGGTTTACCAGTTATGCAAAAGTCGTCCAAAGTAAATACGACTACAGGGGCTATAGCCATAAAATTCAAGATATACATTTCATTTGTCATCAAAATATCTCAAACATACGACATTTTAATTAAAATCATTAGAGCCATTTTCAAGAAAATCAAAATTTTCGAAAAATTTTCCATGTAAAGGGTAGTTTTGGTTGTGGCTATTTTCTTCAAAATCTTCGTGTCGCATCCTTGAAAGACATTAAACTTAAATACCAACTTTGGTTTTTAACTGACTTTTCGTTTTTGAGTTATGCTGTCCACAGACTGACAGACACACAGACCTTTTTCTAAAAATGCTTTTTTTGGATTCAGGGGGCCTCAAAACATGTATTTCCGGTGAAATCTCGACATCGAATTTTTGGGTGGAATGCAATACTTCCCCTACTTACCAGTAGAGAAAGTAAAAATCTGATATGTTGCATTCACATGACTTTCTCTACTTTTGTACTACAAACTCTTATTCCTATATCTTCTTCATGATAGTCGAGATAAACATTTGCAGAAATTCTCCTACTGCTTATTTCCTTGTAGGTGCAAGGAGAATATTAAAATACAGTAGGCTTTGTGCAAGTCAAATCTTTTAAAGCTTTGAGATTCCGTTCTCTTTGCACACCTAACATATAAAAAATTAATAATGATGTTCCATTTCACAAAAGTCCTAAGTTTTCTGAAACTCACACACATAACAAGGAATATCTCTGAAATGGTTCACCCTACAAGAAAATTTATTTGGACATAAATTGTGTATTTTAGTAAGACTACATTTTTGTACAGTAAGATTTTGTCTATCTCTGTTTACCAGTTATGCAAAAGTAGTCCAGAAAATTCAAGATATACATTTCATTGGTCATAAAAATATCTCAAACATATGACATTTTAATCAAAATCATTAGAGCCATTTTCAAGAAAATCAAAAAAAAAAAAAAAAAAAAAAAAAAAAAAAAAAAAAATTTTGACTCTAATGACCTAGTTGTCGACGGGCCCTTAAACCCCCAATCAAAATTTTTGAAAAATTTTCCATCTAAAGGGTAGTTTAGGGTGGGGCTATTTTCTTCAAAATCTTCATGTTGCATCCTTGAAAGACATTAAACTTAAATACCACCTTTGGTTTCTAACCGACTTTTCGTTTTTGAGTTATGCTGTCTCACACATGCACACACGCACACCACACACACAGGCCTTTTTCTAAAAATGCTTTTTTTGGGTTCAGGGGGTCTCAAAACATATTTTCCAGTGAAATCTCAACATCGAATTTTTGGGTGGAATACAATACTTCCCCTACTTACTAGTAGAGAAAGTAAAAATGAAAGTTAAAAGCACTAAAACTTAATATAAAACTGCAAAACGTTAATAAGGTAAAAACGTACTTTACTAAAAACTTAAGCTGGTAAAACCATTAAAAAGATAAAAACATCGAAAGTTGTTGTTTTCTAGTGCCTTGCATCTGGCAATGAAGCCATTAGCATTCGTGCTTTCCAATACTTTTGAACTGTAGTTTCTTCTGATCTTAATGCTTCACAGGTCTTCAAGTGGTCTTCATTCATTTCTGCTCGATCGTTACACAGGACACATATTGGTGAGGCTGAGATACCTATTCTGTAGAGATGACTTGCCAAGCAGTCATGATTTGTCAATAGTAGGAAGGCTGCAACAGCTGTTTTCCTTGGTCTCTGGGGAATTATATCTGGATTGGAAAGTAGTGTAATCCATTTTTTATCTTTGGCATTTGTTTCTATTTCTTGTAGGTATGAATGACAAAAATTTTTAATGATCAAGCGTTTTATTGAGGAATATGAGAAATTGAATTTAGACTTTTGTTTTATTGTTGTGCCTTTCTTTGCAAGTGAGTCTGCAGCTTCGTTCCCCATGACTCCACAGTGTGCTGGAATCCATTGGAGATGAACAGTCTTATTAACTTTTTGGAGTTGTGTTAACATTTTGTAGCATTCTCTAATTGTTGTTGACTTCTTTGTAGTATTTGAAAATATTCCCTGAATTGCAGCTTTAGAATCTGAAAGAATTACTGCCTTGTTAAATTTATTTAAGGGAAGATTTAATAATTGTCGGAGAGCAATGTATATAGCCTCTATTTCTCCATCATAATTTGTTGAAAACACCGAAAGTAAAACATCCTAAAATTACAAATCCGCCAAGATAAAAAACACCTTACACTCGCTTACTAAAATCAATTTTGGCAACAAACCGCAGTACTGTAGTTACAGTTACTGGAGCGTTGCCTAAAACGGAGCCAGTGTAAGACCCAGGCCAATGGACTGGTACTCAAGAACGTATTGCAGACAGCCGAGGATATGTGCTACAGAGAGTGGAACATTGCACGTTGCACAGACAGGCTCTGGATCACCATGCAAAAGGTGTCCATGCGTGGCTCTTGTGTGGCCTATCCTCATGCGGGTTAAGAGCACTACTTCCCGCTTGGAATCCCTGCAGCTGGTCTGCCAGGGTTGTACAGTATTTTATTGTCCATAACCGAGTGCCAGCTAACGCTTTCCAAGATTGCCAGAGTAAATAGATGGTGACGAAACTACTTCTGCACGTCTATATAGGGTACCATATGGGTGGAATATACAAGTTGGAAAATGGTGCTGCAAAGCAAGCTGTTAATGCAAGTTTTTAGGCACCTAAATAAAGCTTGGCGTCCAGCATTATAAAAAGCATGCAAGAAACCTGACTGGAGACAAATCTAATATCATACACTGCCAATAGCCTCAGCCACAGTAAATGCCAGCACATCGACACCAATCATAGCCAATGAAAGCAGCCCCCACTTTAGCCCAGCCCATGCATCAGCCGAACAATTCAACAAAGAGTCAGCTCCACCCACCCAAGCTAGGTGCATAAAGCCAATGAGACCAAAAGGCTCTGTATCAGTCAATTGCTGTTCACGCCAGTTCAGACAGAATATATGGTTAGACCCCGAAAAGAAGGCATTTATGTAAATATTTGTTGTAAATGTAGTTTATTTTTCATGTTGGTAAGGATTTGTTGAGTACTTAAAATGTATTGCCATTGTCTTAATTGTTAAAAAAGAAGTATTTGTTTAAAAATGTCATAAATGTTAAGCTACATGTTCAAATTTAATATGTATAAATATAAGAACCATGTATATTTGTATGCTAAAAGTATAGGGAGGATAGATACAGATCACTTCCCTAACATTACAGGAACTATTTGGTGTGTAGGAGGGTTTCAAAGTGTACTTCGCAGGAGAATGAGCGCATATGCGTAGGAATACAAAAGCATTATGTAAAGAGGTGCCAACTTTTTTCTTAGAAGCGTCTTGGAGTCCGGAAAGGAAAGACACGTTTTGTGACACGCATAGATATGGACGCTAAAACTGGTCTAAAATAACTGATAACATGAAAAGACTATCAAGGAAATATATTCAGGTGCTACGAAAGTTAATTTAACTGTAACGAGTGTAATATTCGACGAAAAAAGTGCAAATAAAAGTGATATAGTGAAGTTGCATCCTGTATTTGTTCATTTCACCCGTACCACGACCTGGGATAGAAAAGGAATCTCATAGTTCAACCCAAAGTATATTATTATTAAAAGCTCAGCACCACAGTGAATATATTCAATGCAACTTCACACAAAATGTCTGCAAGGAGTTTTTCCATTAGACCACAGCCTACAAGTACGGATAATCATTTTGTATAAGTGTTAATTACTTTGAGATTAAATGCTAGTGCCATTTTTCATTTAATGGTAGGTGATAAAAGCTGCCATTTGTGAGTTTATCTGGAAAGTTTCTGAAGCAATGCTTCAAGCATCAAACAGCATTTTTGTTCAGGCCTGCTCGATCCTCAGTCAGCAATAACACACTTTTGTCCACTTACACAATATTTACTTCCTAAGGTTATTGTGTAAAGTAATACACCTAACAGTGAAGGGTGGATAATTCAATTTGTAAATTCCTATGTATCAAAGCTACAAAACATAAGAATACTTTAGTACGAGAGGTAGAACTGGAACTTAAAAATTCAATGCCACAGTTCTACCTCTCAAACATTGCCCACACATGGTTTGTGCATTTAAAAACACCAACAGTAAGTTTGTTGGCATAAATAAATAATAATACTTTAGTATGTTTCAACTTACATGGCGGAATATTCAAACAATCCATAGTATGGATTAAACATTTCCTTTGAAAGGAGGAAGAACCACTCTCTTGCTAATCCACCATAGTCTAAGCCTACTTCACCTTCAAATTCCACCCACAGTTTGGTTTTCAAAAGATCCATTCGATTTACACTGCTTATGATTCGATATGAATCTTCTAAAATATTTTGTCGTCGGACTTTGATTTCAAATTTATTTGGTACATTGTTCTGCAACATAACAAAAACATTTCCTTTTTACAGCCAAGTTCATACGGGTTAAAGAATGAATATCACTGTGATGATTGTGGCAATACTTACAGGTTTTCTCAATTGTGATTTTAAGTACTCGTACTTTCTCTTATAATCCCTGGAATATGGCACAGCCTGAAACAAAACCAACAAGCAGCTTAAATTACACCTTAAGCATGTACTTTTCTGTTTTTAGTATTGTCATTTTTTTTAAAAACACTCCTAACCAAATTTTCCCAACCTAAACTACCCTTTACATGGGAAATGTTTCAAAAATTTTGATTTTATTGAAAATGGCTCTAATGATAATGATTAAAATGACACATGTTTAAGATATTTTTATGACAAATGAAATGTATATATTGAACTTTCTGGCTATAGTTCATGTAGTCCTGTTTACTCCTGATGACTTTTGAATAACGATGAACCATAAGAGATAGATGAAATCTTACCATACAAATAATGTAGACCTTACTAGAAAATTTATGTCCAAATAAATTTTTTTTGATATATTCCTTGTTATTTGTGTGAGTTTTGGAAAACAAAACTTTTGTCAAATGGAACATCGTTGTTAATTTGAATCTCAAAGCTTTAAAAGATTTGACTATCACTCAAAGTCTACTATATTCCCGTATTTCTCTTGTACCTACAACTTAATCAATAAGATAATTTGTACAAATGTTTATCCCAACTAACAAAAAAAATATAGGAATAAAAGAAGTAGATTCAGAGCTAAAAAATTCAATGCCTCAGCTGGGATTTGAACCACAGACCCTCCACTTACTAGGCAGATGCCCAAACATGGCTTGTGTGTTTTAAAGCACCAGCAGTAAATTTGTTGGCATAAATAAATAATAATAGGAATAAGAGTTTCTAACAATGGTTAGTACAAAGAGTAGAGAAAGTCATGTTAGTGCAATACATCAGATTTTTTGCCGTAGTTTTTCTGATGTTTTAGCATCTTTTATAAGCTTTATTTCCTGTTCAATGTTGCCTCCTGTTGACCAAAAATGGTGAGCTATTGCTATCTGTCTATCTGCTTGAGTTTTAAATTTCTTAGGCATTTCCTTTTATCTGGTTTGTAGGTTTCTCTTGATTTTTCACAAGTAAGTGAAGCTTAAGTGTCACCAATGCACTCACAATTTCAATTGTACTTTATAAGTTACTTACCGGACCAGCAATTTGAGGATTTGACAGTCTTGGATCCTCCCATTGTGTTGTTCTGGTATCTGTAAAGCATTTGTGTTTTAGGTTAACCATTTTCTCATACCTTTATCTATTATTTGTATAAGATTACAGTAATCCTTAAAAATAAGTTACAGAATAGAAATAATACAGATATAAAATGAACCTAAAATATAAATTTAAATTTTAACACACTATTCTTAAATCCCTTTTGGGAAAAGCACAGTAAAGTATAAGAACAAGTTAAAAAACTATCTAATAAGTAAAAGCCTGTATAGAATTGAAGAATTTGTAGGTTGAGCTTAATGTAAGTGACATTTCATACATGTGCAAATAAACATAGAAGCAGTGCCAGCGTAAATGATCTTGGACTCTTGCAAATAACTGTAGATTGTGCATAGTGCTAGTGATCTCGTACATTTGTAAATAATAAATATACACTCATTGGAAATGTAAATACTTAATTAAGAATTACTATTTGTATAAAAAATCAAGACTAATTTGTGAGTAAATTAGAAACTATTTGTAAAGTGAATTCTGATGAAGCATGAAACATGTGTATATATGTCTATGTAACCTGATATATCCAACAACATGTATATGTTCTAAAAGGATGAATAAAGAATAAAAAAGCTATTTTCAAATTCATATGCAAAACTTCAAATGTTTATTACTCTGGCTTCACTTTCTACACAGGAACTTATTAGGACATGTTTTGGAGATTTTACCTCCATATCAAACAGATTCATTACCACACTTCCTCCTGTGATTTGTAAAGGTGTGGTGCAGTTTTTGTAATCATTTTTAACGTTGTGTCTTTGAGCTATTGAGATCTTTGTGATCTCAGGGCGTGGTAACGGACGGAATGAAAAATCACATGATGTTTCTTCACCACAATGTATTATTTTATTAACACTTTTTCGATATTTTACATTAAATAATTCCTCCTAGCACCGTTCTAAAATGATTCAAAACCTTTCCACTTTTTCATTTAGTAGAACTTATGCTCGATCAAAGTCTGGTGAAAGTTCCATGTTCACACGCTACACCAATGCGTCCTTATGCCTCGATTGCACACACGCGAATGGGAAGATTATGGCGTCCTTACGTGACACCACCTTTTTCGTATACATCCGCGTATGCGTCCATCAAATAGTTCTTTCTTGTTAGGGAAGCGATCCCTAACCATCCCCCCCTACTTTTATTATGGAACACATATAATTCTAATATTTATACATATATATTAAAATCAAATATGGAAAGATTTATGACGTCTTTGGGCAAACTTAGTTGTTCGTAACAATGAACATTATTAACACGTTTTCGTCATTTGACCAACACATACCAACATCAAAAAACAAATTACACTTTTAACAAATATTCACATAAACGATTTTCTTTTGGGGTCTTCTAATATTGTCTCACATGCCCCTTGTTTTGTTTTTCAAGTTGTCACCTATATTTACAATCTTGAAACACAATACTTCTCCCTATTCCTCTGATACAATCACTTTGTACAATACTTCTTTTTTTTTTTACAGTCTTCTTCGCTGTTTGTTTTTGTCTTTTGTTTTGGCATGACACAGCATGTCTTTATAAATTTCACATATTCAGTTACTACACAATACATGTTCAGTTATTATACATCACATATTCACTCATTATACAATACATATTCAGTTATTGTACAACACATTCAGTTATTATACAACATATCCAGTTATTATACAACATATATTCAGTTATTATACAACACATATTCCTAAGATTTTACATTTGACATTGACACACATATAATTTAAGTGTATCATGGTTTATTGTGTGGCTTTTGACTTATGTTCCTTGTTATGAGGAGAGAAAAACAGGATACAAATCTTGAGCTAATGATTATGATCATATTTATGGCAATATTTTATTCAGTTCTTTGCCTTCTTTGTCTTGTAAGCTTATTATGTATAGGCAGGTCGTTGAATCAATTCTTAAACTCTGATGTAACTAATGGTATCATTTTTTTTTTTAATTGGGTTCTTATTCATTGTTTAGTTTAACATTTCTTCAAGCTTAGCATTGACTATATCCATCTTAATTCATGGGCATTGCTTTTCTGACTATGGTTTTCCTCACTTCACTAATTGTCACCTCTTTGTCCCTTATCCCTATAAGAGAAAACTTCTATACTTATAATTATTCTGCAATTGTATTATTTTTCTTCTCAATTCACCCTCGACACCTTTGTGTCAAAAATATTTTATCTTTGTCATCACAATTGATTCCTTTTTATTTTTGTCCCTGACATCCTTATGTCAAAAACACATTATTTTCCGTCGCTATTCACTTCTTTAATAACAATCAGTGTCCTCATCTGTCTTTGTTGACAATGCTCTTAGTGGTCAATATAGCCAATGACTATGTTGATATTCTTTCTTGTTGTATTTTCCAATCTGAACATAATCTTTTATAAGTAACCCATTAAAAATTATTATTTTCCATCATCTCTACTATTCCTGCCTTACATGTTTGTTGGCAAAGACTATTTGGTCCTTTCTTTGTATGGTTTTAACTTATTTTTATGGTATCTTCCTACCAACTTGCCATTTGTATTCTGTAGCTCATACGTATGGTCACCCAGCTGTTTTGTTATGACCAGTGGTCCAGTGTACAGTATTTCCATTTTCTCTGTGTAGCCATCATGGTGTCGATGTCAATTGTTAATTGCTTAGGGTTTGTGTTGTTGGTCATCCAGCCAGTTGGGACGAACTTAGTCATGGTAATTATTATTTATGTATGCCAACAAACTTACTGTTGGTGTTTTTAAACACACAAGCCGTGTGTGGGCAAAGTTTGAGAGGTAGAACTGGAACTTACCAGGAGAAATACGAACTGGTTTGACAATTTAATGCCATTCTGGCAGTTTGTCACAATAGCTCAGTGGTTAGAGCGTCCGCCTGGTAAGCGGAAGGTCTGTGGTTCAAATCCCAGTTGTGGCATTGAGTTTTTAAGTTCCAGTTCTACCTCTCAAACTTAGTCATGGTAATTTCCCTGAGTGTTAGTGGTGGTTGCTGTTTCTGTATTCTGTGCAACATCTGCCCTATTTGGCACATTTTCATCCTGTTCTTGTTGTCTTATGTTGCCGGTGTTCCATTGGTTCCTGCCCCTTTGGTGTGAACCCCTGTTGTATGGCAGTCTTCGGTTGTTCAAGTGTTCCCTACTGAATCGCATGTGGTTCACTTGATGGGTACGATCTCCTGGTCTTCCACGATCATATGTATATGTTCGGTATCTCGATTCACCCCTCGGTATTGTGTCGTGGTACCGCTGTCTTGTGTTCTCCATCCTTTCGCCATGATTGTGTGTTTGTGGGAAATGGTGTGGCCCTCTCCCTCTGTCATGGGTGCTCCTAGTATTTCTATCTTCTCCCTCATTCTGGTTGTTCGTAGCCGTGCTCCGGCTTAAGATAGGTGAGTTTGGGTGACCGTTCTTATGTCTATGCTCATTAGGCTGACCATTTTGTGTTTCGAAGGCTGTCAGTAATTCTATCATGTCTGCAAAATCTACTGGCCTCGCAACAATTAACCCTGTTCTCACTGTGTCTGGGAAATGTCTTGTTATGCTGGTAATTAGCTCTGCTTCCGACAGGTTAGGGTCTAATAGCTTTCCTTTGTTGGCTACTTTCATAAAATAATTGACTAGCGATAACCCTTTGGTTAGATCATATCTACCTGTCGCTAGCTCTACCCTAGTTTGGTTTTGCTTAGCTGGGCCCCAATACCTTGATAGGAATAGATTTCTGAATGAGCTATACGATTCATGACCAGCTAGTGTTAACCTAAGCCATTCCAATGCCTTGTTTTTTAAGCTTTTCTTAACTAGCATCATCCTAAGCTCATTTAGTATCCTTTTCACTTTAAAATACTCTTCCATCTCTTTAACAAAGAGTTTTGGATCGTCTCCCTTCTCCTCGTCAAATGTAGGTGGTGTGATTTCATGTAGTATGCTGTTGGTGTAGTATGTGTTGTGTGTTGTGTCATTGTTTGATTGTGAACCTCTTTCTCTGTATGGTGAGTCAACATTTTGTACATTATTCAAATAACTCTCATCTTGTACGTTACTTACATCTAAATCATCTTGCCTTTGTAGTGCATTCACATCATTTACATTAGCCAAACTTTCTTTTCCTTTTTTCATTTCTTCACAAATTGATTTTAAATCATTCTTTATTTCTAAGTGACTTTGTTTCATATCGTTTATAGCATCCTGTTGCGAATGTACTACATCAGTCATAGTCTTAATTTTAGGAATTACAATTTGTTCTACAGTTTCATTAATAATGTCTTTCTTTACTACCTCAATCTCTTTCCTCAATTCCTGAGTTATTTCCTCTTTTACATTTGTAATCTTACAGTCTACACTTGCATTACATTCTGTTATTTCATCTCTACATCTACCAATTTCTCCTTCTAATACAATCTTATTTTCTCTCATTTCCGATTCAATTTTTCCCATCCTATCTCCTATGATTTCTATCCTAGCTTATAAGGCTTCCTTTGTCTCATTTAAGTTTTTATGTACTAATTTTAAATTAGTTTCCCTTACTTTCATATTTTCTTTACACTCCTGTCTTCCTAATTCTATTTTCTGTTCTAAGTTCTGTCTTCCTAATTCTATTTTCTGCTCTAAGTCTTGTCTCACTTCCTCCATTTTCTTACTCAATTCTACGTTATTTTGTTCCATTTTCTGACCTAAACTTTCTTCTATGTCCTGCTTTAATTCTACCTTATTTTGTTCCATTTTCTGACCTAAACTTTGTTCTAGTCTTTCAAACATGATCATTAATAACCTTTGGTCTTTTCCTATTGCTACCTGTTCCTCGCTTTCTGGTTCTATTTGATAACTAGGCCTATCTGCCCCTTCCCCTACTCCTGTTACTAGCTCTTTTCGCGACATTTTAGTTTCTTTATTCAGTTCACTTTGGCTTAAAAGTCCCACTATTTTGCCGCTTCGCAGTAACATAAAAATAAAAATAAACTGGATGTAAAAATAAAAATTTTTGGTCCTACTTTTTTCTCATTGATTTGTCCAGTTACGTGCGTCTCCTGGGCAGTTGGCTTCGCTAGACGATCTCTGGTGTTTTCCCGCGTTGATTATCCGTTCATCGATGTTCTGATGTATTGGATTTCAAATGATGGTCTAATGGCGTCTTCTTTCTTTTTGGCGCGAAGATATGGCGTCACTTGGTATTTCACGTAAGTTCATTTCCCATCCAGAATTCGTGTTCCACGTTGGGCAAGCCATTTGGTGCAGTTTTTGTAATCATTTTTAACGTTGTGTCTTTGAGCTATTGAGATCTCAGGTCGTGGTAATGGATGGAATGAAAAATCACACGATGTTTCTTCACCACAATGTATTATTTTATTAACACCTTTTCGATATTTTACATTAAATAATTCCTCCTAGCACCATTCTAAATGATTCAAAACCTTTCCACTTTTTCATTTAGTAGAACTTATGCTCGATCAAAGTCTGGTGAAAGTTCCATGTTCACACGCTACACCAATACGTCCTTATGCCTCGATTACACACACGCGAATGGGAAGATTATGGCGTCCTCACGTGACACCGCCTTTTTCGTGTACATCCGCGTATGCGTCCATCAAATAGTTCTTTCTTGTTAGGGAAGCGATCCCTAACCATCCTCCCCTACTTTTATTATGGAACACATATAATTCTAATATTTATACATATATATTAAAATCAAATATGGAAAGATTTATGACGTCTTTGGGCAAACTTAGTTGTTCGTAACAATGAACATTATTAACACGTTTTCGTCATTTGACCAACACATACCAACATCAAAAAACAAATTACACTTTTAACAAATATTCACATAAACGATTTTCTTTTGGGGTCTTCTAATATTGTGTCTCAGGTGTATTGGCTGGAAGTACTGCACAATGACATCTTTTTCATGTGGCACATCAAAATTTAATAAGGTGTGTTTTGCGTATGAAGAGATTTCAGTTTAGGATTTTCTTTAGCTCATTTAAAGATCACATGAAAAACATAAAATATAAACAAGCAGACAAATCAACAGCTGCAGAGCATTTTTGGTTCTTATCTTGGGTAGTGTGCAGTAATAGCATTGGTTTGTAGTCAATAAACTAGTATGCTGTCAATATGCCACTTACTAGTGGAATCCAGGATCTTAGCTATCACATTTATGTACAGCAGGCCCTTAAAAGTTCACATGGACCCAAGAGTAAGTATTCGTTTACTAGGAAGAACACTTCCATGTCAGTAACAATTGTCACTGTCATCATCATAACAAACACTGTTCACAGCTTGCTATGACAATTCTACTCACTGACTCACTAACTCACTCTCATGATCAATTCAATAAAACTGACCCATCACTAAGTAGTTCAACACTGCCTGACTGTCCATCTGGCTCACTTGCACAACCGAGTGACAATTTTCCAAAGCCTCTTGAATTGTGTAGAGTTAGCCTTTGTTCTGGTCCAACCACTGTGTCCTTGTGGTGTGAGGTACCTAATACTTATCTCCTTTGCCTGTTTCACCACCACAATATGCAGTTTTTTTATTAGTATGAATTACCAGCATGTGATAACTTCCAACTAATTTCCCTAACTTTCTCTGACACATGTCAATTTTTTAAGTACTCTCCCAACTTTCTTTGACCATTTTGCAATTCCCTGACTTTCCAGGTCACTGGGAACCCTGTTAAAGTGAACATACGTTAAAGCTGTGCTAAACAATTGAATTTTAATAATTTAAAAGAAGATTATTTCTTGAGTGTGCATTCTGCCAAAATAAATAAATTTACTTGAAATATTTCCAACTAAATCCAATCCCATTCAATAAATATTATTGTAAACTTTTACGTATTGACTAACGTTTATTCTGTGGAGCAAAGCCCTGTTAGAGTTGTAAATGTATAATGTTGAATCACTTAATATAAGTGCTGAGGCTTTCACGGCCGGCATTATCAACTATGTTAAGTAGATTTTCCGGCTTGTGGGCCATGGTCTAGTTGGATTGCCTTCCTCCAACGTTTTGCTGAAAACTGCGTCCAGCATCTTCAGGGTCAACCTCTGTTATTTTGGTCGAACTTAGCGGCTGCACATAAACTAAAGTTCACTGCAAACTTTCATATTAGTGATCATTTTTGTTTCTTATTAGTGTCCTTGGTAACATAAATTTTCACGATCGCTCGTTCTCATGAATACCATCATGAGATTATCGCTAACAAATCTTTTCTTAATAAATTGATCTCAAATTATATATATTTTTTTATCAAATGCTGGCAAATGGGACGTCTCTGATCCTGGTATAAAAGAGAAAGCTTCCCGTGTCTCGGGTTTTCTTCTCCCTCTTATTAGAGCCAGGAGCCAAGTTTTGCTTACCAAGGACACTAATAACAATAAAAAATGATCAGTAATATGAAAGTTTGCAGTGAACTTTAGTTTATGTGCAGCCGCTAAGTTAGACCAAAATAACAGGTTGATCCTGAAGATGCTGGACGCAGTTTTCAGCGAAACGTCGGAGGAAGGCAATCCAACTAGACCACGGCCCACAAGCCCGGAAAATCTACTTAACATAGTTGAATCACTTACTCGGCTACATGTGCAGGACACTTAAATGATGCAGTTTAAACAAAAAGATGGTCACTATGAGCAAGTAAGAGAAATAATGTACATATTATTACAACTCACTATGGTCTATGAAGAATATTCGTCCATCCGTGTGAACACGCTCCTCCCAGCCTTCTGGAAGAGGCCCTAATTCATCCTCAGGCCTCCTATTTGGTGGATGATTTTGATTTGGCATAGGACTTGCACGTCCTGTGCGAGGGTCTACCCAGGTTGTAGCTCTTTCATTGTGGTCAATGAAAAATACTCTACCATTTGGTGCTACTTGCATTGTCCATCCTTGTGGCAATCCTTCTGAATTTACAGTTGAGTTATTTCCTACTCTTTGTTCCTGAGGAGATGGCTACGAAAGGTAAAATACAATATTTTGTATAAATATAACATCACAACCACTGATATGTTAACTACAAAACACACACACACACACAAACACACACACACACACACATATATATATATATGTACATAAAAGCTTTAATATATGAACAGAAGCTAGGAACAGTGACATGATTTTGAATTTTCTTAATGTAGAGTCGGAACTAGTAACACTGACATCACTTATGATTTTAACACATAATGTAACTATTTTCCAATACATGTCATGCAAGTAAAACATAAGTGAAGTTGGTATTACTAATTTTAACACAACATTAAGAAAATTAAAATCTTTGTTAAAACGCTTATTGACATTTAAAGAACACTATACGGTGTACGGTTTTAGAAGGCACATGAACTGAACCAATGCGTGCACATGGTGGCTGTATTGCTGCCAAGTGATGAGCCAGAGAGCGCAAGTTGGGGGATGGAACGAGGAAAGTAACATTTGTCGTGTCACAAATTGTCAGAACGTAAACTTACACAGCAAAGGATAATGCTGATAACATTATAAACTTAACACTCAATATTAACGTACTTATTTACACGCACTTCCTCAGATGCCAATTCCTTAAAAAAACCCTACACTTTAAAATTAATATTTCTGGCCAGAGAGCGGAGTACTTTACCCTCAGTACCTGTGCCACTGGTACCAGGATTTGAAAGTGACACTTCACTTAACACAATGTAAACATGTGAATTTTCTGCTTATTTTCACAGTTACACAAAGCACAATTTGTGTTACGGATTGGTCTTGAACCAAACTAAAGAATTCGCACATGACTGCAGTGATCTGTGGTCAGTTAATTTATGAACTAAATATATGCAGTTCCTAACAACAATTCGTAATGTCTTACTCCGTAACTGTGTGATGAAAAGGAATAAAACACAACGGCAAGATTGGAAGTTGCATACATGAGCATAAACACGGGAGTCATTTATTCCCGAAGCAATAACTCGAGAACCATATGTCATAGAAAAATGGCCTTTGTACAGGCTGCCTCAAAAATTCTTACCGCATACACCAAAGGGTATTAGAATGTTGAATTTCCAGTAATGATTTTGGGCACATGAAAAAAGAGAAATCTCTGTTGCTCACGCTTGTGTTGTGCATTCCGAACTAGGCAACACTGCACGACTATGATAGGACAGTCACTCTAGGCAAGCCCTCATGAGCTTCGCCTCATGTGCCTTCTAATGCTGTACACCTTATAGTTGCTCTACTTAAAATTTTAATTAAGTGGAGCAACAAGTGTTTTTAAATGTTGACAAGGGTTTTAACAAAGGTTTTAATAACATGCTGCACTGTTCTAAATACTTCATTTGCATTATAAATTTTAAAAAAGAAGATTTTGATATTTTAAAGCAAGACTTAATGACAGAAAATCCCAAAATATGACATTTTTGTTTTTTGTGCACTGTGTGTGTTGGAATTTTCTTTCATTTGATGTACATTTTATCATTATCAGCACCATTTTTATATTGTAAATACTGGATACCCCAAAAAAGCAATGTTGTATGTTGTGTGGGATAGCAAATTGATTGGTTTTCAATTAGGAACCCCTGTCCGGAAATGCATAGTTTAGACGCTGGAGAGCGTCAAAGTTTGAGAACGAACGGTTATGGCAGTTAACATTCGTTTTGGTATCTTAATATGGAAGGTATACAACCCTTTAGCTATGTGTACTAGGATAATAACTAGGCCTGAGGATAATAATGTTGCGTCAGTTGAAAGCCCGAACGCTGCTGGTAAGAAATGCCGGTCAGGGACTGATCTCCGTCTGGCAGTGGAAGCGGTCCGGGGGCATTTACCTGCCCTAAATACCCGACCGACAACCACACAATAGAGCATGTGGGGACAATAGCTATTATGTGGTGGTGCAGTGTCTGGACTGTTCTCTCACAGCCACTCCCAATTATTCTACTTCCAGAACCTTTCCATTGTCTAAAGAACTATATAAGGGACCTGCTCATGCCCAGGAGCAGTAGAGTAGAAGAGAAGTTGTTGTCCAGTCGTTCTTGTAGTAAGTATTGCAGTGAGGAAAAACATCTACGAAGCGTTCAGTGGACAGTGCCTGTGTATCGTGCCAAGTAGCAGTTCAGTGCGAGTGTAATCTGAAAGTTCTTTACTGTGATTCGATTCGACAGTTGTTCTGTGCTCTGAGTTTGTACAAAAGTTATCTAAGTAACATTAGCACAACACTAACTGACTAGAAGGCAATAAAGTGTCATTAGCAGCAACAGGTGTTTTCTCATGTTACAATAACTTTCCTGCACATGTGCCGCGTTCCTCCATAGAGTCCTTGGTGTGCATCCTACTGCATTACTTGTGTAGTTTCCAGTGCAGTAACATTTTTTAACACCAGTGCGACACGTACCAGTACACAGCTGCAGAAATGGCCAAGTTGAGCTCCAGCACACTTTGATGTAAATGTGTGGAATCCCCTCAATGTCACATATACAAATCGATGGGTTGGTAGAAATGGACCAGTTCCATGGGCAGCATGGTCGCCAGATCTGACACTTTTCTACCTTCTTCTGTGGAGTTGTATGAAGAGTACAGTGTATGGCATTCCTGAGATGTCAGCGGAGTATCTTATGGCTCCAGTCCATGAAGCCATTGAAAAACTTCAAAGACAATCACACGTTATTGGGTGCCTGAGGCTCACTTCCAATATAGGCTCTGCAATGATGTAGGAGGTACGCAGTTCGAAGCCCATTTGTAATGTAGACAGCTCAACGTTGGGTTTATTGACCAGATATGAATGCACACACATCTCACACTTCAATGCACTACAGTGTCCAAACCATGCATTTCTGGACAGGGATTCTATTTGAAAACCGATCAGTTTGCCATTCCGCACAACATATTAAGCATTGTTTATTATTTTTTGGGACAGCCTGTATATCTTCAAAAAAGATACTCCATCTGCCATTTTATACAGCGAATTCTACTCTTCACAAAAAAAGAATTGTAACTCCTTTGAAAGGTCGAATGAGAACTGAAAAATTTAGTTTACCCATATATGATTTTTGTGTGTTAGAACTTATCATTTTATCATTGATTGGCTTGGTATATGGAAACTATAAACCTTAAAGCCCTGGACATAAGTACTCATGAATGCAAGTCACAACTGGGGTATGAAATCTTGCATAGGAGAATCCCTTGTGGTCTATCAGGAAAACGCGAGTCAGTTGGAGACTAATGTCATTGCCATGGTAGTTCAGAGGTTAGGGTAGCCACGTGTAGATCTGAAGATCCGTGGTTCAAATCCTGGCTATGGCACTGAATTTTACAGTTCTGATTCTACCTTTCAAATTTACCTACATGTGGTTTGTGTTACAACAATAACTTATTATTGATTGGCCTTATAAATTGGAAGTTGTAACTCCTACTCACTTTGAGTCAGGGTTACCAATCTTTAAAAGTAAAATTATTGCACCAGCCACTCAAAATTATAGATTTGGGAGGTAGAACCGGAACTTAAAAATTCAATGCCACAACTGGGATTTGAACCACAGACCTTCCGCTTGCCGGGCGGACGCTCTACCACTGAGCTATTGTGACAAACTGCCAGAATGGCATTAAATTCTCAAGCCAGTTCGTATTTTTTCCTGGTAAACCACAAAGGCAGTCTCACATCAGAGACAATTACCCCAATAGTGACTTACTATTGCAAGTACTTTATATCCCAGGATTAAATAACCTTCACATGGTAATTATTATTTATTTATGCCAACAAACTTACTGTTGGTGTTTTTAAACACACACGCCGTGTGTGGGCAAAGTTTAAGAGGTAGAACCGGAACTTAAAAATTCAATGCCACAACTGGGATTTGAACCACAGACCTTCCGCTTGCCGGGCGGACGCTCTACCACTGAGCTATTGTGACAAACTGCCAGAATGGCATTAAATTCTCAAGCCAGTTCGTATTTTTTCCTGGTAAACCACAAAGGCAGTCTCACATCAGAGACAATTACCCCAATGGTGACTTACTATTGCAAGTACTTTATATCCCAGGATTAAATAACCTTCACATGGTAATTATTATTTATTTATGCCAACAAACTTACTGTTGGTGTTTTTAAACACACAAGCCGTGTGTGGGCAAAGTTTAAGAGATAGAACCGGAACTTAAAAATTCAATGCCACAACTGGGATTTGAACCACAGACCTTCCGCTTGCCGGGCGGACGCTCTACCACTGAGCTATTGTGACAAACTGCCAGAATGGCATTAAATTCTCAAGCCAGTTCGTATTTTTTCCTGGTAAACCACAAAGGCAGTCTCACATCAGAGACAATTACCCCAATGGCATAAATAAATAATAATTACCATGTGAAGGTTATTTAACCCTGGGATATAAAGTACTTGCAATAGTAAGTCACCATTGGGGTAATTGTCTCTGATGTGAGACTGCCTTTGTGGTTTACCAGGAAAAAATACGAACTGGCTTGAGAATTTAATGCCATTCTGGCAGTTTGTCACAATAGCTCAGTGGTAGAGCGTCCGCCCGGCAAGCGGAAGGTCTGTGGTTCAAATCCCAGTTGTGGCATTGAATTTTTAAGTTCCGGTTCTACCTCTTAAACTTTGCCCACACACGGCTTGTGTGTTTAAAAACACCAACAGTAAGTTTGTTGGCATAAATAAATAATAATTACCATGTGAAGGTTATTTAATCCTGGGATATAAAGTACTTGCAATAGTAAGTCACCATTGGGGTAATTGTCTCTGATGTGAGACTGCCTTTGTGGTTTACCAGGAAAAAATACGAACTGGCTTGAGAATTTAATGCCATTCTGGCAGTTTGTCACAATAGCTCAGTGGTAGAGCGTCCGCCCGGCAAGCGGAAGGTCTGTGGTTCAAATCCCAGTTGTGGCATTGAATTTTTAAGTTCCGGTTCTACCTCTTAAACTTTGCCCACACATGGCTTGTGTGTTTAAAAACACCAACAGTAAGTTTGTTGGCATAAATAAATAATAATTACCATGTGAAGGTTATTTAATCCTGGGATATAAAGTACTTGCAATAGTAAGTCACCATTGGGGTAATTGTCTCTGATGTGAGACTGCCTTTGTGGTTTACCAGGAAAAAATACGAACTGGCTTGAGAATTTAATGCCATTCTGGCAGTTTGTCACAATAGCTCAGTGGTAGAGCGTCCGCCCGGCAAACGGAAGGTCTGTGGTTCAAATCCCAGTTGTGGCATTGAATTTTTAAGTTCCGGTTCTACCTCTTAAACTTTGCCCACACACGGCTTGTGTGTTTAAAAACACCAACAGTAAGTTTGTTGGCATAAATAAATAATAATTACCATGTGAAGGTTATTTAATCCTGGGATATAAAGTACTTGCAATAGTAAGTCACCATTGGGGTAATTGTCTCTGATGTGAGACTGCCTTTGTGGTTTACCAGGAAAAAATACGAACTGGCCTGAGAATTTAATGCCATTCTGGCAGTTTGTCACAATAGCTCAGTGGTAGAGCGTCCGCCCGGCAAGCGGAAGGTCTGTGGTTCAAATCCCAGTTGTGGCATTGAATTTTTAAGTTCCGGTTCTACCTCTTAAACTTTGCCCACACACGGCTTGTGTGTTTAAAAACACCAACAGTAAGTTTGTTGGCATAAATAAATAATAATTATAGATTTGGATTCAAAATTATCGTACATCATAAACCAAATGCTACAACAATAAATGTATCAGCATAACACTTATGAACATGTAATAGTATTGATGTTTATGGTATCCACTTACAAGATTGATGCCCTCAATCAGTATTACAACTTTAGTACTTATTGTTAAGATAAACTTTAACATCTCGGTGAGTTGCAGATTTTTGGACCCACCACATTCTTTCATAAGCTGACACGACAGAGTAAGTCCATTTATCGTATCTAGCACCAATCTGTTTCTAGTTTTGGTTTTCATTAAACCTAGTTTGGAAAAAACTCTTTCGCAAGAAGTGTTTCTGTATGGAAATGAAATCACTGATTATGCAACCTCCGCCAGTTCTTTGAAATCAGTATTTCCACCAAGATGATGTATGTAACAGCACTCTAGAAACTGCCAGGATCAGGCATGTTCTTTATTTCACACGGAGTATCACGTATTCTGAGTTTTCTCCATCAATCATCAATTTTCTGAACAGTGCCTTCTTCATTGAGATTACCAGATCTGGGTACACTGGCAACAAGAGGATAAAGGATAGGAGGCTTAGTAGGATATGAAATGGTTGCCTTAGATGGGTGGAGACAGGCCATGAGTGCAAAAGTGATGTCGCTGGTGTCATTTCATTTCACTGGTGTGACAAACCAGTGAAAATGATGTTTTACCAGTATCAAAATTGCCGTACACCCCCATAAGTATCGTACGGGTTGGCAACCCTAGTTTGAATAGAGAGATAAACTTTATCCCCTCTTTTAGGATAAGTTTGGTTCCACAATGTTACTGTTAAATATGACAGCTTTTGTGTACTCAAGTCAAGTGATTTCTCACTTTACAACTTTGGTTTCTTTATTTTTTGCTCTGAGCAGCTCTTTATATGATGCATTTTCTGATACACTTTGAAGAAGCTAAATAAACATTTTAGGATGATAAAAATCTCTGAATACTGTACCAGATCTATTTTGGAGTTACTTTGGTTATTTTTTAAAAAATGGCTGACAAACTTTAATAAAAATGGTGTTAACAAAATAATTCTTTCTTAAGAAATGAACTTTTCATGTAAAAGTACATCAGTGAACTTATAAAGTACGAATAGACATTCTGTGAAGCTGTCAGTCTGATTTCTTAAATAGTTTCCAAGATAATGGCTCATGAATTTAATAGATTTAACAGTGATTGCCGCAGGCAGGTTTGTTGCTACTAACAAGCTGCACGTAAAACATGTATAAAAATCTTACGTTATTGAAAATGCTGGAAATGTCATTAACGATGGTTTAATCAATCCACAGCTTCTGTTCTTTTCAGATGAGGCGTGGTTTCATCTAAATGGTCACGTGAACACTCATAACAGTCGGTATTGGGCATCTCAAAATTCACATCACGTCCAAGAAATCCCTCATTATGATCAGAGAGTTGGAGTTTGGTGTGCTGTTAGCGCTAGACGCATAATTGGTCCAACATTTTAGGACCAGACTAAATAAAGAGAGGTACCGAAATGACATTTTGACCCCATTTTTTCGTGAACTGACAGATGAAGAGAAATCACATGGGTGGTTTCAACATAATTCTGCAACTGCCCATAGAGTCCATGAATAAAATTAGGGAAGTGTTTGAAGATAGAGTGATTAGTGCTGGTGTAAGGCCCTCTCACTCCCTCAATCTGTGTGATTTTTACTTTGGGGTAACCTGAAAGACAAAGTTTACGAGAAAAATTCTCACACATTGGAAAAACTAAAACAAAATATTAGAAATGAAATCACAGACATTACAGTTACCCAACTTAATCGTGTGAATCAGAATGTGTTTTCCCGATATAATGCCTGTATAGCAGAGGAGGGACGACACTTCCAGCATTTTCTATAAGGTAAGATTTTTATACATGGCTTGTTAGTAGCGGCAAACCCAGCCGCGGCAGCTACAAACTCGCACAGGCAAAAGGCTGTGCAGTGGTGAAGAACTGGTTTGAAAGCCATGTTCAAGGGTGATGTTAAAAATGTTTAGAATGCCATGTTTCTGAAAACAAATTACATTACAAATTGTATTTGACAGCTACTTTCTAATGTTTTGCAAGTTGATTGCTGTATAGTTTATCATTTAAACATTTTGAATTCACCCAAAAATAAATTTGGCTAGCTGGTGTTATAAGGAGTATTCCTTTGAAACAAGCCCAGTCGCCAACAGCAACAACCACCAAATGGCGGGGCGGGAGTTTCAATTTTAAGTACCGTAATGTTCAAGTTCTATGTGCGTATTTGATTGAGATTTGACAAAATTATTTTAATTTTGAACTTGTAAATAAATCAGTTACCCCCGCAGTGCTGGGGTAGCTGGGTTGAATGCATGCCACTGTGCAGCTTATATTAAATGTTTTATGTTCTGTTGGATAGTTTTCTGTCGACCAGGATATGAATATTTCATGCTGCTTTGATTCTAAGCATTGCATTAAGACTTTCATCAAGAACACATACATGTATTGCTGTGCCAAATGTTGAACCCTCACTGATATCCACTGCTGTGGCATCACCAGTCACTGCTTGGTAAGCAAGCTTTTGGCTCCATCTACTGTCCACCGCTCTGAAGTAGTATACCTGCCGGTGCCTGGCATACAGCAAAACTGACAACTGAATATCTGGATGTCCTAAAGGTCAGCCCCATGGACCTGCCATCATACAGTCCTGACCTAGCACCTTGTGATTTCTTTTTGTTTGCAAAAAATTAAAGATAAAATGCTTGGAATCATTGTTTCGTCACCAGGTGAAGCAATGGAATGTTATAAAATCCTTGTTTCTAAAGTGTCTCAGGAAGAGTGGCATCATTGTGGCGCTGTTTTTATAATTAATATTGTGCTTCGGATTGAGCAAGGAGACTATTATTTCTCTCCGGGTGTGGTACTAGATGGAATGAATAAACACTCTATGTAACTTCACTATAAATCACTTTATTAACACTTTTTTCGTCGTTACAATTGAATTATCTTTCGTCGTACCTATTTATATTTCATTGATAGTCTTTTCACTTTTCTAAAGTCTTTTCTACTCACATCCACATGCGTTATAGAAACACGTCTTCTCATCTCAAACACACAGACGCTATTAACAATTCCAGCGCTACTTTACATGATGCTATCTTTGTTGTACACATCTGCATATGCGTTCATCAAATAGTTCCCGTATTGTTAGGGAAGCGATCTTTAGCTATTCTCCCTTCACTTTTAATATTAAATATATATAATTCTCTTATTTATACATATTAAATTTAAATGTGAAACTTAACATTTATGACGTTTTTAAACAAACTTAAATTTTTGTAACAATGAACAATAGCAACACGTTTTCGTTACTCAACTAATTCGTATCAATACCAAAAATAAATTACATTTGCAATAAATATTTACATAAATGATTTCCTTTTGGGGTCTTACAATATTCTGTCTCAATAGCTTATAAGGACTGGTTTCATTGAATGTAACAATGTATTGATGTAGGGGAATATTTTAAAAAACAATAAAATCACTTGAATCTTTAAAAACCAATTCTTGTTTCATTTTCTGAGGATTTTCAGTGCCGCACTTGTGTGTTAATTTAGTTAGTAACACCCATTAAAGACATAAGGTATTACAATGAACTTAATTTCATTCAAAATTTATTGTACAATGTGGAATACAAATTTTATACCTTGAAATAAAAACAATGAATCTCTAATACTTACCGTTTCTTCTTGTCTTGCTTGAACTGTTGGACTATCCACTACATCATTAGGCTGTAAAAAGTATAAACAAAATATTTTTTAGATTTATACAGAGGCAATTAATACAGAAGTATACATAATTCAACCAAAGCAGTACAACACAAAAACCTTACTGCACATGCAGTTTCGATTAAACATTTTATGACACTTATTTAAAAGTACTTCAGTTCCATATAGCTCAAAACACGATTGTATCTACCTTATTTTTTATTTATTTCCAACCCAGTAAATAACATCTGGGCTCTATTTATCGGTATGCCTACCTCTTCTTCATTTTCTAATTCATTGTCATCTTCATCTTCAGTTTCTAAGTCACTTTCCTATTCAGCAATAATTGTAGCATGCACAAAACAAAATCATGCCATAAAGTATTAAATACAGCATTCTCAGAAATAAGTCAAATGCAATACAATATACTAAAATTAGCTAAAAACATGTGCAACTTTTAAGTTTATAAAACAAATATGTAATCCTACTGCTGCAAAAACAATTGGTGTTAAGGTTTGTTTCTTAAGATACATGAGTCAACAGTAGTGCAATATTGTGTTACAAAAATATTACCTGAACATGTGGCAGTTGAGAGGAGCGTCAAATTTAGAAATTTCACCTTTATCATTCAGCAAATCTCATAAGAGGCTCACTAGCTAAGCATTTAGACAACAAATAATAGTATAAAAATTTTAAAATCTTTCTTTGGAAAAAGCACAAAGTTAATGCACAATTTTTTTCTTTCCAAAGCTTTGCAACAGAGAATTCAAGTTCTAATAAATAAATATTATGCAGTCGAATTCTGGAACATGTTTGCTTCAATTACACTGTAAATTAGCAGGACACATTTTGGAAACTTTTCCTGGTTCCTACAGTCGCCATCACAAACAAAGGCAGTTGCGCAGAAGTCAAATATCCAACAACATCAAAGTCATGTGTTTTCTAGCCAATCAGGCATAGTCTGTATCAGAGCATGTGCGAGAGTACTTGTCTACAGTTTTACAGTAAAATTAACTAATTCCAAGCAATAAGTTCACTCCATTGTATCACTCCATTGTATGATAGTAAGTTTGTTAAGAGTTCTGGCAATAGCAAAAGCAAGAAACTTTTCGTTATTCACAGTCACGCCAGAAAATGGTATATAATGTGTACATATACTTCCTGAGGAAGATGGGAAACAGTTGCAACACAGCACTTCCCCTCTTATCTCTACCTGTGCATTATACGTCATTTACTGCTACTTCAGTAGTGAGTGTGTACTATTTAAGGGCCCATTGGCAACTAGGCCATTAGGGCCCTGGTTCCTAAAACATGGTATGATAAAATTTTACAAACAAAAGTCAGGCTTAGCTATGAGCAATCCTCTTTCTCCCTTCCATAAAGACTTGTTCATCAGCGCATTTGAAATATTTTCCCAATAGTTTCAAATGTTGGTCTCAATATGTGAATGATGATTTTGCAATAGTCCCCAAAAAGCTGGCTCAGGATGCCAGTCTTTACAAAACAGACCTACAAATTTCACCATAGAAACAGCAGATGAAATCTACCATTTTTTAGATATTAACCCTTTGCTGCCAAGATCCTATGAGATCCGGTGCCAATTGCCTTAGTATAATGCCATGATCCGACCCAATCTGATCTGCCGAGGTTGGTTTTTCACGTTCAAATAATTTACAAATGTGTCCTGTGTAACGATCCAGCAGAAATGAACGAAGACCACTTGAAGACCTGTGAAGCATTAAGATCAGAAGAAATTACAGTTCAAAAGTATTGGAAAGCACGAATGCTAATGGCTTCATTGCCAGATGCAAGGCACTAGAAAACAACAACAACAACAACATAATTTACAAATTATGCAACAGAGGCGTATGTGTCCACCGCTATCTAATCTACGATATGTAAACTGTGTGTTGGTATCATTGTTTGTTAATCTCTGCATTTCCTGTACAATTAATTTTTCTTTCTGAGGTTGTCACACATCGGACATTTTAGGGCACTAGAAGAAGAGAGCGGTAAACACCTGTTGTAGGTTGCTGCGTGCAGAGCTTAATTGTTTATTCTATATACAGTGATTTCCCGTGGCGTTTGCTTGATGACCATTACAGAATGGCATATTGGAATAAGAAATCTTTGACAGAAGACGAACTTGGGGCAGCATTGCTGGAAAGTGACAGCTGTAGTGATATTTCTCAATTGTCATAATGAAACAAGTAGTGATGCGGACAGTGACATAAACAAAATAAACAATCATGTGTGTTCTACACAGTCTCTTGCAGGAAATGCCACAGATCAGGATGAAGATTAACTGGATACTAACTGGCAAGATGTAAGTAACCATGAACATTAAGCTTTTTGGAACATAAGTGTTCAATGGCATTCGCCAAGAAAAAACTCTAAATTGCAGTTCATATAATTAACCGTGCTCATTTCAACAATTTTAAACATAGTAGTTTCAAAATTTGTAATTTTATAAATAATATAATGATATAAGTAGTCGGAAGCTTTCACGGGCGGCCTTAATATAATGATAAACTGACAAGCAAAAGCAAAATTAGTTTGTGATGATAATTATGGTGTCAAAAATAAACTGAAAGTGCAAAATAAAAATTTAACAATTCAATTTTTTTTTAAAAAATATGTGTACCAGAGTAATGTTCTCAAAAGAGTGTGCAAATGTAACACAACATTTCAGAAGTGACTGCCAAAAATCTCAACAAAACAGATTCAAAATTGAAGTGAGTGGAAAGGTTTGTGTAAAATCTTATGTACATTTCCCCATATTTAAGGCTGGCAATTTAAGCAGTAGTATAGCATTTAGCTTGGCAACGAAAGGGTTAAAATTAAGAGAAATGAAAATAGATTATCATTTGAAATATACAGAAAGCACACACACATGCACGCACGCATGCATGCACGCACAAAACTACTCAAATGCAAGAGCTTTAACCCAAAACAACATCAACTAGCAATTTTCAATAGTGTGGTACACTGATTAACTTTTCTCTAAGCAAGGATAAATATGACAAAGAATATAAGCAAACAGCACTTAGCAATGGGTTCAATGAAAAATTAACAAACAGGAAAATACAAAAATTCAAAAGCAAGAAAGAAATTAACAACTCTAACACCTTTGAACAGAAAATAAAGAAATCAACATTATAGCAATTACTTCCAAGTTGTCACCAAAAAACCAAACAATTATAGAATGTTGGAAAATCCTAACCCATCTAACAGCACTTCAAAAACACGTTGTCTTCCAATGGATACCAGCTCACTGTGAACTAAGTGGTAATGAGAAAGCTGATTTTCTCGCAAAAAAGGGTACCAGCGGTGTACAAAAATCTATAGTTAATGTACCCTTTTATGCAGCTAAAAGATTAGTCAACTCTGAATTCAAAAAAATTATTACAAAATATTACTATGAAAAATCAAAGAATAAAAGATGGGAACTACCAAACATTCAAACAGTAATTCCTGAGTATCCTCGAAAAATAGCAGTTGCAACCTTCAGGTTGATTACAGGACATGATTGTCTGGCAAAACATTTAAACAGAATTGGGATATATTCTTCACCACTCTGTCCTCTATGAGATCTGCAAGAGGAAATGGATCGAGTGAGTGAGTGAGTGAGTGAGTGAGTGAGTGAGTGAGTGAGTGAGTGAGTGAGTGAGTGAGTGAGTGAGTGAGAGAGTGAGTGAGTGAGTGAGTGAGTGAGTGAGTGAGTGAGTGTGTGAGTGAGTGAGTGAGTGAGTGAGTGAGTGAGTGAGTGAGTGAGTGAGTGAGTGAGTGAGTGAGTGAGTGAGTGAGTGAGTGAGTGAGTGAGTATTGTTTAAGGGCCCGTCGACAGCTAGGTCATTAGGGCCCTAAGTCCAAAGAATAAAACAAGCGAACAATAAAACCTCACTCTAAAAAGCTAAAAGGTGAAAGTTAAAATAACTAAAAAATGTTAAAATATCTAAAACCGACAGCTAAAACAGTTAAAAGTTAAACGACTGGTAAAAACAACTTTCTAAAACCTAAAACTGATAAAATCTTTAAAAGGTAAAAAACGAAATAACATCCAAAGTAAAAACAATATCCGCCAAGATAAAAGCACCTTACACTTGTTTGCAAAAATCAATCTTGGCAACAAACCACAGTGCTGTATTGACAGCTACTGCGTCGTTGCCTAAAACAGAGCTCAGTGTAAGGCCCCAGGCCAAGGGACTGACGCTCACAACCGTATTGCGGACAATCAAGAAGGACATGTGTGACGGAGAATGGAACATTGCACGTTGCACAGACAGGCTCAGGATCACCACGCAAAAGATGTCCATGCGTGGCTCGAGTGTGGCCTATCCTCAGGTGGGTTAAAATCACCTCCTCACGCCTGGAATCCCTGCAGCTGCCAGCGTTGTAGAGTGTCCTTTATTGTCTGTAACTGAAAATGGATCGAGACCACCTTCAAATATGCCCGACCACTTCTAGTGCCCCATCCATCAGTGAAAAATATTGGAGAGCAAGAGGATTAATGACTTAATTGTCAGAAATCCAGCATTAGCTAACAACATTCCATCCATTTTTGCAGAACAAGTTTCAGAAGATTTTCACCAAACAGAACATAACCCTAACTCCATTGAATATGCTGAGCTTAGAGAATCTGTTGAGAAAACTTCCCAAAGACCAGATGCCAAAAACCTCAAAACCTGGGATCTACAGGATTGCAACAGAGTATACATCTGTACGACCAAACACAACATAAACGTCCCTACAAATCAACACATCCAGAACATTAAATAGAAACAGACAGACAAATCAGCGTCGCAGCACACTTTCAGGAAACCCACCATGAAATAGGCACAAACACCAAACTATTAAAAGAAGTGAACCACCTGCTAGAACTCACCAAATGGGAGAAGATTTTCATTCAAAAACAGTCATAGAATTATGAACTTTGAAATCCTGCCTCCAGGCATCTATACCAAGTTCATCACGCCATCTACCAGGGACCAGAGAGAAGATGCCAACAGAGCCAGTTGAGTTGCAACAGCTTCCAAAATATGTCCTGTTCAGTGTAAGTGAAGCAAACATATTCCAAAATTCCACTACATAATATTTATTTATTACAATGAAGTTGTTGACATTGATATGTTTATTATCTAACTTGACTTTCTACACCAGAACTCAGAGCCTTGATTCACTGCCACATTTCCACCTTAAATGCTCTAGTGACTGCATGTCATATAAGGCACATTTGACATCATACAAAATAGTCACCTGAAAATTCAGCAATTTCAACAGTTGGACCAAGTTCTGTGTCTCAATATTATCTAGTGACCCACATAAAATGCTATAGTTTCTCAAGAAATTGTACATAAGGACTGACGGTGAAATTTGAAATATGCTAAACATAAATTTTAGAATAAATAATCCAATAAACTTACATTTACATGCATTGTAAAATTAAGAGTACATGCAGCGTTAGTATTAATACAAACTCCTCAAATTTTTTACAAGGAAGGTATTAAACCATTCATGCAGAAACCAATCTTTGAATTAGTATGATAAAAACCACTAAGATATGAGTGCTCTATCAAAACAAATTTGGTATTATATTCACAAGACTTTCTCTGCAACTATTAAATACGTTTATATATCTTGTACAAATTACATATTTTTTACCAAACCTTATTTTGGTATCCACTGTGCTATTGAGATAAAACGTTTGCAGTTTTAGTTTCATTACACATTAGTTATAGGTGTAAAGGGAACACGAAACTAAAGCAACATTCAAATGTTTAAAAGCATGTAGCTCTTTGCAATGAACAGCTGAATGGCTACAGAACTTCAAAACATGACAAAGTATTGAGAAGTATAAATCAATAACAATAACAATGAATAGCTCAGAAAGCTATGAAAATGACAGAAATTAACATTGAAAAACTGTTTGGTAGTGAAGACTACAACCAATTCATATTTTTCTTCCAGTGAACCAGAAAGGCAGTCTCACATCATTTGCATTGGTTGGAGAATTCAATGTCATTCTGGCAGATTGTCACAGTAGCTTAATGCTTAGAGCACCCACCTGGTAAGCGGAGGGTTTGTGGTTCAAATCCCAGCTGTGGCACTGAATTTTTCAGTTCCAATTCTACCTCTCAAATTAGGAATATATTAGAATATACTACATACTCTATATTCTCTCCCATGAACCTAACAGGTTGCAGTGGTACATTATTTTTCAATATTTCTCAGTAGTAATACCTGCAATACTAATGTGATGATTATGTATTGAAATGCCTAAGTCCTGATTGTTTGTCTATAATCAGTGTTGTTACCATTATGTGATGACAACTATTATGCAATGAAATATGGTATATGAAACCTTGGTGTTTGTGGGAGTGAGACATGGACTAGACGGAACAAAAATATTAGCAGAGTAACACCCAGTGAGATGAGATTCTGAGAGCAATTGGAGGATATACTGGGACCATAAAAGAAATGAAGACAAAATGCAGAAACTCTAACTGTAACCCATTAAGGTGGACCATGATAATAATGACAGATAGACACAGAGATAAGCTCTGGCCTATCACAGCCCAGTGCTTTCAGGCTATAATCTTAAGATACTATTTAATGCATAGATATTAATGCTTTGTGTCTGTCCATGAGTCCATTTTGAAAATTTATAATGCCTTTTTATTTTTATTTTATTTATAAAGTTCAATACAGTGAATACACAATTGAACCTTGTCATGAGTGAATGCATAAAATGATATAAGGGTCCATGTCATAAGATACATAAGTGGAAAAGAATCTTAATCTGCCTACAACGCTTTACAGCATAAAAAGGCCTATACTACTGTATACTCGAAAAACAGCAGTTGCAACCTTCAGGTTGATTACAGGACATGATTGTCTGGCAAAACATTTAAACAGAATTGGGATATATTCTTCACCACTCTGTCCTCTATGTGGTCTGCAAGAGGAAATGGATCGAGACCACCTTCAAATATGCCCGGCCACTTCTAATGCCCTTCCCATCCATCAGTGAAAAATATTGGAGAGCAAGAGGATTAATGACTTCATTGTCAGAAATCCAGCATTAGCTAACAACAACAACAACTACTGTACAATTTAAGGCAAACCATAAAATTTGACATCTGTGGAAAATGGATACATCTTGGCATATGCCAAATACTGTTACATTACAATGTCAAAAATCTGAGATTAGCCAGTCAATAGGGATGCAGAAACCGTGGCTAATAAGATAGACTACGGCATGAAAATGAGTTATGTACAGAGAGACCCAAAAACATATGAACTGCTGCATGGTGTTTTTCCACTGCACACTCGGAAATATGATGACACAGCTGCTGTACACAAGTTCATGCGATTTACTTGTTTTTCTCTGTTCTGAACGTGCAGTATTGAGCTGATGCACTATGATGTGGTTGAGTTATTACCAATGTGCTTTATTATTTTGTCCTGTACTTAGTCATAGGGTATATTATGGCTCATCTACTGCACAGCATGTATTTATTTATGATTTGTATGTGTCAACTCAGGCAGATCGGCAAGTGAAAGTGCGATTTGCAGAAAGATTTCCAGGTGATCTGCAATTTCTATCTCTGGAGTAACTTAAAGCATAAAGTGTACAAGACAAACCCTCACCCCCTGGAAGAATTAAAACAAAGTATCTGTCGGTCAACAGCTGAATGGTGGAGAAGACCTTCTCTGAAACTAGTCCTGCCATTTACATAATTATCAGTAAGTTGGAGAAATATTGAAATTTATCAATATGCTCCACTGTTTTAAACACTTCATTTTCATCAGTTTTATATCTGCCCAGAAATTGCCAGCATTTCTCAATGTGAATAACAGTGATGGATAATTTCCTAAAGAGGTGCCAAAAATGTATGGACAATGACACCTTCAGCATCTGCTTTAATAACCTTGGTATGTATGAGGATTGTCCATAAAAAAGGTTCCTAATTCTTTTCACAATGAGAAACATATTTATTGATATGTTGTTAGCTAATGCTGGATTTCTGACAATGAAGTCATTAATCCTCTTGCTCTCCAATATTTTTCACTGATGGATGGGGCATTAGAAGTGGCCAGGCATATTTGAAGGTGGTCTCTAAAAAGCGTTCACTATTACTGCTAAGTCTCTTCAATATTTATTGATATTGAATAATACATTTTTGGAAAGCTTGAACTTTTTCCTATTTTTTGACATAATTGCCGTTCTAATCAATACATTTTTGCATGCGGTGTACCATGTTTCGTATGCCTGCATCGTACAACTCCCCCACCGCATGGCAACAATAGCTTAAAAAGTTTCTTTCAGTTCCTCTCCAGTTCTGAAATGTGTCCCACCAGGCTGTTTCTTTAAGTCAGGGAAGAAATGACACTCACTTGGGGCTAGGTCTGGGTTGTAAGGAGGGTGTGTGACAGTATCCCATCCAAATTTTTTGATGAGATTGGTCGTAGGCCTGAAGAATTTGCGGCTCACTTTAACATGTTTTCTTGCAATCCTTTGTAAGCATTCTCGGGACCCACCTTGGTACACCCTAAATCATCTGTCAAAATTTAGTGAATGCAGGTCTTGCTGACAACAGGGATCATCTCGCAGATCTCCCGAACTGTCACCCTTCATTCTTTCAGCATTGCTTCTTCCGCTTTCACAATCGTTTCGTCCAAAACAGATGTTTGTCCTGGACATCTGTACGTCCATCTTTGAGTTGCCTGCACCATTTGTGCAAGTGTTGTATGCTCATACACTGCTCTCCGTACACTTCACACAGTTGGGAATGAATGTTCACCAGTGCAGACTTTTTGCACATGAAAAATGCATTACACAGCGTAATTTGCACCTGGCGGGAGAAGCGAGTGGAAGCTCCATTTCTAACGGCTGCCAAGACTGAGCATCGCAGACTGCTCGCAGGGGTACTGGTAGAGGGAGAACATACTACATGCCAGTGTTGTCGGATCTCCTGTAACAGCATTTCTCTCAACAGCAGATCCTTTGGAACCTTATTTTATGGACAACCCTCGTAAAGCCTTTAAAAGTAGTTTTAAATATTTTGTATGGTTTCATCCGTGCTGTTCTATGACAGTGGCAGTAGGTGATGAGTGCCAAGGACGTGTACAGGCAAACACAGTGCAGCCAATTCACAGTCTTTTGGATCACCCGTTAGTAATGGTAGTGTGATACATGGCTATCTTTGTATACCATCATGATAAAACTACCTTTGTATGAGTTCAACAAGTATTTTGTTGGTTGTTTAGAATATGGATGTATTAGACGATTGTGGTTTTGCTTCATTGTGCCAGAATGGACAAGGAGAATTACAGCACTACAGTTCACGCCATAGCCTCTTTTTCATTAGCCATGGCAGAAACTGTCATGAAGTTGCTATATGTGGTTGCAAGCAGAGGTCTCAATTTGTACAAGTGGTTTCTTCAATATCTCACTCATCACTTTCAAGTACATGTTTTAAAAAGTATCCTTCTACTATGGCACTCTAATGCAAAATTTAAACTCATGCTAATTGGACACCTTTAAAACTAAAAACAATGCTCTAGGGTGCACAGTTACTTGTCCTATGGACAGTTAATTAGAAAAACCAAAATTAGTTGTATAGTAATTTAAAGCTTCTTTCAAATTATATTAACCTGAACATGCAAGGATGAAATAAAATAACATATCTGGTTTATCACAAAGTAAATGAAATGTCTAAAAAATGATGCATAATGCAATTTTCTTCAACATACATATTTTGAGCTGTTTACCTGTTGAACACTGGAGTTCAATGAAGCTCTATTGGCATCAGCATCATCAGCACTAATATGGAAGCGTCTTTGGAATTCAGTAGCTGCCGACTCCAGGCTGCGTTCACGAACCTGATCATTGCATGTACCAGCATTGCTGAAAACAAGAGTAACGAACTATAGCATCCTCTACCACATTATCTTTAATCACTTTAAATTAATAAACAAAGACTTTCAGTATAAAGAATTATAATAATCTCCTCTTCTTACAAATGACAAATAAATTTGAATGTTATACTCACAATACTTTCTCAAATCACTCTTCGTGTTGTTTGTCAACTTCTTGCAAATTGAGATAAACATTCATTACACATTTCGTTGCAGATATAAGGGAACAGCAACAGATCTCTAAAAAGTTGATTGCTGTGTGATGGCTTTCAAATACTATAATCTTTCTATGACCACAAGAAAAAACCAAATAGCAACTTACCACTGAAATATCTTCCTTTCATAGAAGTTTGAAAACAGTGTTGTTGTAATTAATTTAATTTAAAAGGTGAGTTAATTAATAACACTGAACAACACTTACAACATATTTTTCCAGGACGCGTTTCTAAGGTTAACTTTCCTCCATTATCAACCGGACAATAACTGACGTTAGAAACACTAAGAGTAAACAATTAGAAAAATCAGCGGTTGCATTTCATTTTTGGACAAAAAATCATGACATAAAGCTAGCACCAAAACTTCTTAAACACATAACCGGAAAACAAGAACTGTCCACATGGGAACAAATCTTTATTTTAAAAAATAGAAACCGAGTATTTAATTTCGACATTCCTCAGAGAGACATTTTCAGTAAGTTCATCGAACCGCCACCAGAAGAAGCATCACCATCTGCACCATCAAGCACCATGGAAACCCAGTTATTGTCCGGTTGATAATGGAGGAAAGTTACCTTCGAAACACGTCCCGGAAAAATATGTTGTAAGCGTTGTTCAGTGTTATTAATTAACTCACCTTTTAAATTAAATTAATTACAACAACACTGTTTTCAAACTTCTATGAAAGGAAGAAAGTCTATATACTTTACTGCCTTATCTTTATATGTTCCTTGTGCAGTGATATGCCTCAAAACAGGGATAAACACACAAGAGTACAAAATTCTAAAAGTCTTCCGGCCTCTTTTAGAATTTCGAACACCGGCCATGAAAGCCTACGCCTACTCACACAAGGGTACATCTCCACATTTGCGAATTCCCTTCTTGCAGCACACGAAACACTTTCGAGATGGGCGGGACTTCTTTGCTGTTGGTAGTATCCTTTTAGGATAATATTGTCCTTGAAGTCTGAGGGGTGCAGGGGTTCTGGATTTTCTACCACCAATGTGGTATTGTTCAATTAGGCTACGAGCTATTGATAGTCGCAAGTCCAGGTAAGTCATTGTCCTGTGTGGGTTTAGAGCTCTCCAAATTACCAAATAATTGTAGATGGTTATATCCAGTTGGTGCAAAAATACCTTTTTATACCACTTCTCCCTTCAGCTACAAGCAGGAAAGTATATGTATGTATTTCAAGAAAGAAAGACACAGACTCTACTAAGTTACAAAACACGCATAAGCAAAGTTGCAAACATGCTCTATTCTGATGACTGAAAGCACTAGTGTATGCGTGGTCTCTATTTCACATTATGCCTTGTTTTGCTGATGCATAAGCCACACATACAATGGGTCGACTACTGTTTCTTTCAGAGAACTTATATTAGATGCGTTCGACAGAGCAAAGTTAACTTTTCACCACAGTGAAACAAAATAGTGCCATTTCAATGTTTTGTAAATGCAACTCAACTTTGCTGATGATGTACATGTATACTGCATATAATGAGTTTTATACCAGTTTTTGTTTCATTAAAATAACTTAATATTTACAAAATACAGCTGTGTATATACGAAGCACTTTTAGTGCATTTAACAATTTAAATGCTAGCAGTTCTTGGCACGCGGGCATTTTAAATGGCCATCGCTCAAGAGGTTAAGAGTGATGTCCATTGTTTTCCTCTCTTAAGTTTTGAAGTGGGCATGCTTATTAAATGTTTACTTTCTCTACTAGTAAAAGTAGAGGAAGTATTGTATTCCACCCAAAAATTTGATGTCAAGATTTTATCAGAAGTGTTTTGAGGTCCCCTCAATCCAAAAAAAGCATTTTTTAGAAAAAGGTCCATGTGCGTATGTCAGTCTGTGGGCAACATAGCTCAAAAACAAAAAGTCAGTCAAAAACCAGAGTTGGCCTTTAAGTTTAATGTCTTTCAAGTATGCGACATGAAGATTTTGAAGAAAATTTCTCCACCCTAAACTTCCGTTTACATGGAAAATATTTCAAAAATTTTGATTTCTTGAAAATGGCCCTAATGATTTTGATTAAAATGACATGTTTGAGATATTTTTATGGCAAATGAAATGAATACATTGAACCATCAACATGCCATATTACACAGCTTCATACATAGATTAATAAACACATCACTGACACATGAAGCATTTTAAAAGGAACATCAACACAGTAGCAGAAAAAAAGGTTTCAAAACAGATTTAGTTGAAAGACTTAAAAAAAATACGAAAGACGAAAACGAATTAAGGACCTCACGACGCTGAACAATACATCCAATCCACAATCCACATACACTGAATTCACCTTCCTCCCAAAGTTGCACAAAATTTTCCAGAAACTGTTTCAGGATCACAACATTAAGCTAGCCCCTTACAAGAGATTCAACCTAAGAAACCTGCTAAACCACCCATTTACCTCTTGATCGCTGGCCATTTAAAACGTCCGCGACCCGAGATCTGCTACCTAACATCCAGCACAGGGTATTTAAATTGTTAAATGCACTAAAAGTGCTTTGTATATACACAGTTGTATTTTGTGTAAATATTAAGTTATTTTAATGAAACAAAAACTGGTATAAAACTCATTATATGCAGTATACATGTACGTCATCAGCAAAGTTGAGTTGTATTTACAAAACATTGAAATGGCACTATTTTGTTTCACTGTGGTGAAAAGTTAACTTTGCTCTGTCGAACGCATCTAATATAAGTTCTCTGAAAGAAACAGTAGTTGACCCATTGTATGTGTGGCTTATGCATCAGCAAAACAAGGCATAATGTGAAATAGAGATCACGCATACACTAGTGCTTTCAGTCATCAGAATAGAGCATGTTTGAAACTTTGCTTACGCGTGTTTTGTAACTTAGTAGAGTCTGTGTCTTTCTTTCTTGAAATACATACATATACTTTCCTGCTTGTAGCTGAAGGGAGAAGTGGTATAAAAAGGTATTTTTGCACCAACTGGATATAACCATATACAATTATTTGGTAATTTGGAGAGCTCTAAACCCACACAGGACAATGACCTACCTGGACTTGCGACTATCAATAGCTCGCAGCCTAATTGAACAATACCACGTTGGGGGTAGAAAATCCAGAACCCCTGCACCCCTCAGACTTCAAGGAAAACATTATCCTAAAAGGATACTACCAACAGCAAAGAAGTCCCGCCCATCTCGAAAGTGTTTCGTGTGCTGCAAGAAGGGAATTCGCAAATGTGGAGATGTACCCTTGTGTGTTTATCCCTGTTTTGAGGCATATCACTGCACAAGGAACATATAAAGATAAGGCAGTAAAGTATATAGACTTTACTTAAATGTTTCATAAAGGGAAAATTAAAATAAGTTGAGTTAGATAAGGGATAAATAAGGGTTAAATGCACAAATGCACAGGACGTGTATGTTGTTGTTAGCTAATGCTGGATTTCTGACAATGAAGTCATTAATCCTCTTGCTCTCCAATATTTTTCACTGATGGATGGGGCATTAGAAGTGGCCGGGCATATTTGAAGGTGGTCTCGATCCATTTCCTCTTGCAGATCACATAGAGGACACAGTGGTGAAGAATATATCCCAATTCTGTTTAAATGTTTTGCCAGACAATCATGTCCTGTAATCAACCTGAAGGTTGCAACTGCCGTTTTTCGAGGATACTCAGGAATTACTGTTTGAATGTTTGGTAGTTTCCATCTTTTATTCTTTGATTTTGCATAGTAATATTTTGCAATAATTTTTTTGAATTCAGAGTTGACTAATCTTTTAGCTGCATAAAATGGTAGATTAACTATAGATTTTTGTACACCGCTGGTACCCTTTTTTGCAAGAAAATCAGCTTTCTCATTACCACTCAGTCCACAGTAAGCCGGTATCCATTGGAAGACTAGGTGTTTTTGAAGTGCTGTTAGATGGCTAAGCATCTTCCAATATTCTATAATAGTTTGGTTTTTTGGTGACAACTTGGAAGTAATTGCTATAATTGCTGCCCTGGAATCTGAGAGAATAACTGCTTGCTGAAAATGTGAAATTCTGTACAAAAGATATTGTAGGGTCATTCGAATTGCTTCAATTTCTCCATCAAAGTTAGAAGTTCCATAACTTAAAGATTTGTAATAGGAAAAGAGGTGACACGTGACTCCAGCACCTGCTCCATCTTGGTTTGATATCAATGATCCATCAGTATAAATATGGAGCCATTCGTGTTCTGGAAATCTAGTATGGATTGTCTCTAATGCCAATAATTTTAGAACACTAGTTGGAGTATCAGTTTTCTTAACTTCTTCTGTCAGGTGTAAATAATATGTGATGTCTAATGTTTGTGTCGGATTGACTTTAGATATGAAGTTTTCCTTTGAATTAGGAAGTGTACATTCTTCCTGATGTCTTGAATTTTGGAAAGAGAGCTCTCCTGAGTCTTTAGTGGATGTGTAAAATTTCTCTTGTGCCATGTATTGAATGGGAGTCTGATCAACTTTTCGTGTTGTATACACGCCCATATCGCTCAGCTGTCATTTTAAATGGGCATGATTTCACGTCCATAACACTGAAGAGGTTAAAGGGCACAATACCAACCAACTCAAAATCCAGGGTTTATTAGATAAAATGCAAGGATTGCCCAAAAATATGAAGAAATCTTAAAATACGACTGAAGAAGCACATTAGAAACATAACATTCAAACAGATCAATAAATCAGCCGTAGCCCATCACTTCTGGTCAACTCAGCACACCATAGAACATGATATTAAATTACTCAAACATGCGAAAGTAGCAGAACTGATAATTTGGGAGAAAATACATATTATGAAGAATGTTCACATACCCATGAATTTTGACATACCACAAGCAGACGACATACTACACTTTATATCCAGCAATCCAGATAGCAGCACAGCCACTACCACAACAGATGTTTTCTCTTCAACCGCTAGTCGAGAAACGGTTGAGAATGAAGACGGTCTTCAAAATGTGTATGGGTAAAATAAGTGTAAGTGAAACTATAAGTGGCTATAGGTCGACTCATATACTTCTAAAATGTATATATTAAATTTTCTTTCTTTATATGTTAGCCGTGCAAAGAGAAGAGAATCTCAAGGTTTTAAAAGATTTGACTATCGCTCAAAACCTACTGTACTCTCATATTCCCTTGCACCTACAAGGAGATAAGTAATAAGATAATTTGTGCAAATGTTTATCTCAACTAACACGAAGAAGATATAGGAATAAGAGTTTGTAAGAATGGTTAGTACAAGAGTAGAGAAAGTCATGTGAATGCAACACATCAGGGATACTCTGATTTCTCTAATTTTTTAGGTAACATTACATTCCAATTTCCCTTTGGCTTGGATAACTGAAATTGAGTCATATTAAGAGGTAGAACTGGAACTTAAAAATTCAATGCCACAACTGGGATTTGAACCACAGACCTTCCGCTTGCCGGGTGGACGTTCTAACCACTGAGCTATTGTGACAAACTGCCAGAATGGCATTAAATTCTCAAGCCAGTTCGTATTTCTCCTGGTAAACCACAAAGGCAGTCTCACATCAGAGACAATTACCCCAATGGTGACTTACTATTGCAAGCACTTTATATCCCAGGATTAAATAACCTTCACATGGTAATTATTATTTATTTATGCCAACAAACTTACTGTTGGTGTTTTTAAACACACAAGCCGTGTGTGGGCAAAGTTTAAGAGGTAGAACTGGAACTTAAAAATTCAATTCCCCGGCAAGCGGAAGGTCTGTGGTTCAAATCCCAGTTGTGGCATTGAATTTTTAAGGTCCAGTTCTACCTCTTAAACTTTGCCCACACACGGCTTGTGTGTTTAAAAACACCAACAATAAGTTTGTTGGCATAAATAAATAATAATTACCATGAGTCATATTACTTTTTCAAGCACAGAACCTACAGGTTTGAAGTACACATTGTCTTCTTCATTTACAAGTACATGGTGCTAAGCTCCTGAAATTGTTCTATCCATCTCCTTTATGCTTGTCCTATGTTTCTCTTCCTTGTGGTCTCTATCATAACCTCATAGTTTGCATTCGTGGCATATGATCCTTCCACTGTTGCTGATATTGTTTTATCTCCTCTTGATAGACCCACACCTCATCTGTACTGCCTCCAGTCTTACTTCTCACTATTTTCAATTATTTGTGTTTCAATGTGGCTTAGCTACTATCCTATAGATCCTTAGTTTTATTTCCTTCCAGTTCACCTACAAGGTGTGATCAAAAAGTTTCCTGAATGGTTTAATAATTTTTGCCGTTAAGCACCTTAAATTCTTACTCAAACTTTACATGCGGCACTCTCTTCTGATAAAAATGAGAGGCCACATGCCCTTCTGCATGCTGGCAGTGCAGAGGTGGAAGCTCTGAAGTGAACCAATGTTTTGTCTATTGAAAATGCTACATTATGAAGAACAAACATCAAATGTTGCCTCAAGTTTAGCTTTTCTCAAGCCAATATCTTTTGCTATTTACAACCTTTTTGCTAAGATTTTATTCAAAGAAACTGCTTAAAATTTCCTAGTAAAGGAAACGCTGAATTTTATTCACTTCACCCCTTTTTCTAAAAATTCTTTTATTGGATTGTTTGTTGAAATCTCATCAAACTTTTGGATGAAATACAATATTTCCTCTACTTACTGTGTGTACAATAATTTTAAATAGTTACAAAAGCCTTGTATTTTTGGCTCAACTGTCAAATGGTATTGCAGCACTGATCCTGACCAGAAAGCTTATATTATGTGCTAAAACAGAGAACATATCATACTCACTTAAACGTAGGTCTTTCCCACTGAGTTGAACGTGCAATGTGGTTTACATAATAGGTTCTTCCATTGGCGTCTTGTCTTTCCTCCCAACCTGGTGGTAGTGGTGGTAACTGCTCCTGGTTCTGCACAAACACCGGCTAGCAACAATAAAATCTTCTACTCATTTTACATGCAACAGCCATGCATTCTAGTTAACAGCAACTAAATCTTTGCTGGTGACAAAGCAACTCTGTATTTATACCTAAAATACATGCATTAACATACTGTCCAAATGTTTGTGGCACTAGCGCCAAAGTAACCAGGGAGACATTCCAGCTTCAGATGCTACTTTTACACCAGAAAGCCAACAATTATAATTCTTTTTATTAAGAAACATAATGAGTGTGATTAGATATAATTCGGTAAGATGTAAATGTTTTTTATTCATATATGTAATTTTATTTGTAATTTTAATTTTATTTGGAAGCCTGGAAACTACAAGATGTAAAACGTTCATTAAAACACTGTCACGGACCGGAGTTTTAAAAGCTAGAATGTTGTACATTTTAGGAAAACAAGCCAGTTAGAAAGTCTCTCCACCCACGTATCCATTGCTAAATCTTGAAGGGTATTCCTCCTTTGTTGCATTGCACGATAACGTATCGGAACAGAAAGAGTCACTGAATATAACTCAGGGAATTCCCTGATCCCAGATGGCAGTTTAAAGGAGGGGATGGAGAAGCCCTAATGAAAATCCACGAATTAGGTACAAAATGTTAAGGTGCGTAAAATTGTCTAGAAAGCCTACCAATCAGAATTAAGTAAATTGCAGGGACCTGCATACTTAAAAGTACATGACATCACAGAACTCAATACACCCTACATATAGTCGCCATACCGTATCACACAATCTTCATACAGTCTTCATTACTGTCTTCATACAGCTTCGAACAATTTCACATACGCTACCAGTAAAAGAAGGTGTCAATGCAAACTAAACAAACAGCAGGAGTTGGTGCGCCAAGTGAATCAAATATGATTGTTGCAATTAAGAAGTGCAGTTTGCACATAGTGTAGTGAGCCTAGAGCTAGAGACTCAAAGAAGAATCGTGCAGAGATAGTTTCTTTTTAAGCGTATCGGTCAGTGCTGTCAATGGGAAGCAAAAGACAGTGTTTTAACAAGGACACAAATGTTCAAGTAGTGGTGAATAGAAATGTAAAATAAATTTAATAGAATTTGGGAATGCTACTCCTGAATCAAACCACACCAATTGTTTTCGCTGCTTTTCCCACCACCTGAGGTCATCGCTCCTTTTACCAAAGGATGCGGCCATGTTATACGCACAAGCCAATGGTGACACTAGCCGATGACAGGCATCAATCCCAGGTCAGAACGACGACGAGGTAAGAAGCTAGATGCAGCAATCAAAGAGGAAAGCAATGACCACTACAGCGAGATTCAAACCAGGTACTACCTCAAGCTCTTTATTTTAATCTTGTGTTCTATACACTTCACCTATTAGCCCAAGAATACTTGTAATTACGAAATAGTCTAAAACTCTCTAACACAAGTTATTTCGTACACATCTCAATCTTAATTCTGTCATCAACTTCCAGAATATTAATTCTCTGTGTTTCTATCCTAAATATTCTCAGTGAGAACATTTTAATTTACTGCACACGGCTATATAGAATTACATTCGTGCTGTGATATCTACAGTTAGTATGTTGTCCTTGCACCAGATGGGAATATAGACAATTTAGGCCATTTTTTACAATTAAATAGAGAACAAAAGGTACTACAACTTTCTCACCAAACCCAATCTCAAACATTATATAATCTTTTGAGTCTTACCACAAAACGTCCGGACCCTGAATCACCAATTCTGCACTTGTTCACCAGAGAGCACTCCCACCAATAAGATAGTGTCTTCCTCTCATGATTAAAATATGCTTTCTTGCAATGCAATACTATTACAACCTATTGGCAATAATTTTTCGTTGGCTGAATAAGCCAGGGGAGTGGAAGTACCTCACCGCATCTACGCCTATGCCCAAGAACACTCCAGGAAGTAGAAAAGCATTAAAATGCATTGTTATTTCTACTCATTGTTGTGTGTTTTTAACTGATTCCTACAAATAAGACCTAAGTAATAATAAGTATTATAAACTACTAATAAAAACATTTGCACAAAATTTTACCATTCCTCAGAAAAGAGTTAGGGTATGAAATAGTTAAACCAAAATTCTTAAGATATTTTGAATTGTTAACCTCTTGAGGGATATCGACGTGAAATCACGTCCATTTAAAATGACGGATGAGTGATATGGGCATCCTGTGCATTTAAGCATTTAACCCTTATTTATCCCTTATCCAACTCAACTTATTATAATTTTCCCTTTATGAAACATTTTAGTAAGGTCTATATACTTTATTGGCTTACCTTAATATGTTCGTTCTGCAGTGATTTACCTCAAAACAGGGATAAACACATAAGGGTAGGTACATCTCCACATTCGCGAATTCCCTTCTTGCGGCACACGAAACACTTTGGAGATGGGCGGGACTTCTTTGCTGTTGGTGGTATCCTTTTAGGATAATGTTTTCCTTGAAGTCTGAGGGGTGCAGGGGTTTTGGATTTTCAACCCCCAACGTGGTATTGTTCAATTAGGCTGCGAGCTATTTATAGTCGGTAGTCAAGGTCGGTCATTGTCCTGTGTGGGTTTAGAGAGCTGTCCAAATTCCCAAACAATTGTATATGGTTATAACCAGTTGGTGCAAAAACACCTTTTTATACCACTTCTCCCTTCAGCTACAAGCAGGAAAGAATACGTATGTATTTCAACAAAGAAAGACACGGACTCTACTAAGTTACGAAACTCGCATAAGCAAAAGTTGCAATGTTGATCTATTCTGATGACTCAAGAGACCACGCATACAGTAGCGCTTTATTACACAGTATGCTGACACATAAGCCAAACATACAATGGGTGTTTCTTTACTATTTCTTTCCGAGAACTTATATTAGATGCGTTCAACAGAGCAAAGTTGACTTTTCACCACAGTGAAACAAAATTGTGCCATTTCAACGTTTTGTAAATACAACTCAACTTTGCTGATGACATACATTTATACTGCAAATAACGAGTTTTATACCAGTTTTTGTTTCATTAAAATAGCTTAATATTTACACAAAATACAGCTGTGTATATACGAAGCACTTTTAGCACATTTAACAATTTAAAAGCTAGCAGTTCTCGGCTCGCGGACGTTTTAAATGGCCATCGCTCAAGAGGTTAATTGCAGGTAAGTTTTGTTTGCACTATACTTCACTTTATTTTCGAAAATTAGGACAGGTTTCGGGATCGTTCATTACCATCTTAGCTATTGACCAACTAATTGATTTGATGTCTTGTCGTCCAGTACACTACTGATGGTGGAGGTCTCTGGTGGTGGTGATTTGAACCTGCTAAGCTGGTCCGTTGATGGTAAATCAAAATTCATAATTCTATTTTAATTTAAAAGGTGAGTCAATAACACTGAACAACACTTACAACATAATTTTCCGGAACGCATTTCAAAGGTTAACTTTTCTCCATTATCAACCAGACAATAACTGGGTTTCCATGGTGTTTCATGGTGCAGATCGTGATGCTTCTTCTGATGTTGCTTCTGTTAACGGTTCAATGAACTTGCTGAAAATATCTTTCTGAGGAATGTCGAAATTAAATACTCAGTTTCTATTTTTTAAAGTGAAGATTTGTTCCCATGTGAACAGTTCTTGTTTTCCGATTATGTGTTTGAGAAGTTTCAGAAAACAAGAACTGTCCACATGGGAACAAATATTCATTTTAAAAAACAGAAACTGAGTATTTAATTTCGACATTCCTCAGAAAGATATTTTCAGCAAGTTCATTGAACCGTTAACAGAAGTAACATCAGAAGAAGCATCGCCATCCGCACCATGAAACACCATGGAAACCCAGTTATTGTCCGGTTGATAATGGAGGAAAGTTAACCTTCGAAACGCGTTCCGGAAAATTATGTTGTAAGTGTTGTTCAGTGTTATTAACTGACTCACCTTTTAAATTAAATTAATTACAACACTGTTTTCAAACTTCTATGAAAGGAAGATCATAATTCTATCCTTGTTTTTTATAATGTGAATGTTTTACCATACTGAGAGCTCAGTTGTGTATCTCACTGTCCTGTGAAGGTTGGCTTCCTGAATAATTCCATGGTGGTGGTTACAAAAATGTGCTGCTACAGCTGATTTTGCAATATTTTATGTATCTGAACAAAGGTTCCCAAAACATAAACATAATAAGTTGAGGTATGGTGTGAATAGAACTTACCTTCCATTAATTTGTTTAACCTCACTTGTTCAAAAAACTGCCAATCATAAGTGTATTTTATGTAACATTTTTCTCAAGTGCTTACAGGGAAAAAAAAAAAAAAAAAACAGAAAAAGATCAATGAAGACTTTATCTCCCTGGTTGTGCCACACTTTTTCTTAATAGAACTGAACTGCTCTTTACAACATTGATAATGAAATACATATTTGATTGCACTTCAAGTGATTCTGTACATCCCTGAAAACTGGTTATTTCAGCTATAAGGAATTTACCTTAAAAAGATACTTGCATATTCTACTAAGTTTTTGACTAAGGTTTCCATACAAACTTCCGATGACATCTTGGTAATACATTTTTGGATGTAATGCAATACCTTCTCTGCCTAATGTACGAGCTGCAGTCCGAAAGTAATGCATTTATTTTTGTTGTGGATGTACAATTGTTGCTGCAGAAGAAACGATGGTGGGAGAAGAATAAAAGGACAAACAGTTAGGACAATACAACCCACATCCTCCAAACCATAGTATATATTTGGAAAACTGAGGAGACTTTTTCATCTTTTTAGTCCTGAAGATGGCCATGGAGTCTACAATGGCCGAAAGCTCGACCTTCTTAAATTTAACATGGCTGATCACCCGTGAAGCATTGACCAAGAATAAAACGACCTTGGACAATCAGCAAACCATTAGTTCAATTCCAAAAATGAACGCATGAAGGGACAGGGGCAGTTTCCTTAAGAGGCTATTTCTGTACTGCTTATTATGGGATTTTCATGAAAGTAGCGAGTAAAAGATGAAAACTGAGTTCAATATTCACGTGAACTTGTCTCCGTTGGTGGGGATGATGCACTGGGCTAGAGTAATGTGAATAGGTGGATGATAAAGCTCAAAACAGGAAGAGTGACCAGCAGATCTTGCTCATATTGCCCATCTGCAAAGCAACCTCTTACTAGTATTGTAAGGATAATATTGTGTCATATCCTCTTCCAAAAGGAATGTCAATCAATGGAGAATGTTACACATTTGGAAGAACCAGCTATTGCCCCCAATTGGAGAAAATTGACCTGAAATGGTGAGAAAGTTCATCCTCCATTAAGACTCAGATTCTCACCAAATTCCTACTGCAAAATAGGCTGAGACACTTAAATATCCTCCCTATTCACTTTAACTTGCTCCAGTCAATTTCTGGCCGTTTGACACCCTGAAAAACACCCTCTGAGGAGACAATTATTCTCTTTAAGATCAAGCCTAGGATTTGAGGTATACCAGTGTCTAAAACATATACCCAAAGACCCTACAAAAATGCTTTGAAAAATGGGTTGAGCATTGGCAACTGTGTTTAAAAAACACATGGAAAAATGACGTGTCTTTTGGATGATTTTGTGTGAATAAAGAATATTGAGAATTTTTTATGAGTTACGTTTGGACTGCACCTCATACATGGTAAAGAAAGACAAAACTGAAGCTATTAACATGAAGCAATGTATAATTTGTGAAGTTGTTACAAACTACTATTCACTGTCTTATGTTACACCCCCTAGGGCTAGGGTCAGATGCCTATCATGGAGTGGCATGGGTGTCGGCAGAGTTTTTTCAGTGGGGGGCCGCATACTCAAAGTGTGTAATCAAACAATTATTAATTCACTTCTGTTGTCAAAAACTGTAAAGGATGGCATTTGTTTAATCATATTAATTTGTTTTAAATGAAAATTGCTCTTTACATCAAAATTAAAAGAACAGTCTAACAGTAACTGACTGCACATTACATTCATCAATTTCCCAGGTGAGACCACGGCCCCCTCTTGACCCTGCCCCCCTTCGCGACGCCCGTGTGGTCTAGACAGAGTGAAGTGAGGTCAGTATGAGGGTGAGGAAGAGGATAATATGAAATGCAGGCAAAATGGATGAATGGAAAGGTGATGGAGCATTTGGTGGAATGAGTGGCAGAGAAACTGGAGAACCAGGAGAAAACCCACCCAGATGTTGCTTTGTCCAGCACAAATGCCACATGTGGCTCCCTGGAATCAAACCCAGGCTGCCTTGGTGATAGATGAACTGTAACCGCTCAACCACAGCACTGCCGGTTGGTAATACAACAGGAAAAAATGTTACTTCGCATACGTAACGATGACCACAATAAACAAAGTAAAATGAATGATGTGAGAAAGTGACCCATGAAATTAGTCTTGTCATTTGAAATATTTACAACTTACCAAAGATAAATGAAGCTTAGTCTCTAATATTTATTATATTTGTTGATGGAATATTTAATTGCTTTACCATGTGTTACAAACAACAACAACAACATCACAAAAATAAAGAAAACAGGACTACCAGGATTGTAATGGGAAGTAATTTAATGTTAAATTACTTATGGAACAGTTCTGAACTTTATTTTTGTAGATATGATTACAATGCTTCAAGCTTCTTAGAACTGACACCAACATGCAATTATTCTCACTCATTACTAATCAGATGATTCCTTGAATTGATTCAATATAACAGTTTCAAAAACTGCAATACAAAATGTGACATTGTTTAGAACAATCTCTTAAGCCATCAAAATACATATTTGTATCTCTAAACCAAAACTCCTGCACATATCAAATATGTATTCATATCTACTTTCTATTAATTTGTTCACTACACACTGCAATACAAATTATACCTGCAGTCATTTTGTACTGTTTATACTAAAACATTTATTCTAAAACGGAAAAGGTTTACTAATTTCATACCTGAGCAGCAGATTCTACGTTATTCTGTTGTGGTGCCTCATTCTCAACAATTTCCCAATCCGCATCTGTATCCTGCTGTATTATCGTGGGTTCTTCTGGAGGTCTCATGATTTCACTGCCGTGCTGCTCACGAACAAAGGCATGGTAGAGCTCCAAATGGCCTTTAACACGGGACCTAGCACTGTGTCATAAGACAGTTTATATAGCAGGTTGTAAAAACTAACAACTTCAACAAACTGATATTCCCTTTCATTTCTAAATACTAGGCACTATCCTATCCTAAAGTTCCCAGAAGTCATAAATAGTGCACAACCAAGCAGTAATGTGAGAAAATGCTGCTATACTTGTTTCAGTGAAAGAATTGGTCATGATGTAAACAATGCCTAGAAATGTGTCCTTCCGCTTTCTCGCTCTGAGTGGAGCAGTAACAGCACTACTTTCATAACCACGTGCTGCTAAGAGAGAAAACCACGTGGAGCCTGCAACTATCATCGCCTGCCTTTGACCCACCAATCCTTCATGAGGTAGTTTAAAATACACTACTGATTAGATAACAATCAGGTGCAGTACTCTGAACTAAAAACAATAACAAAAATAAATTTAAAACCACTATAGAAAAGAAAGCTTTAACATGCCTAATCTGAATCTGAAAGAGGTTGTATTGCATCTAGATCGGAGTTCTGCTCCTCCCCTCTTTTTGGTATACTCAGTGGCTGCTAATTAACCTAAATTTATAAATAAAACAAACACTAAACTAACCTCCCGAGAATCAGAGATGTTGTTGTTGTTGTTGTTTTCTAGTGCCTTGCATCTGGCAATGAAGCCATTAGCATTCGTGCTTTCCAATACTTTTGAACTGTAGTTTCTTCTGATCTTAATGCTTCACAGGTCTTCAAGTGGTGTTCATTCATTTCTGCTGGATCGTTACACAGGACACATATTGGTGAAGCTGAGATACCTATTCTGTAGAGATGACTTGCTAAGCAGTCGTGATTTGTCAATAGTCGGAAGGCTGCAACCGCTGTTTTCCTTGGTCTCTGGGGGATTATATCTGGGTTGGAAAGTAGTGTAATCCATTTTTTATCTTTGGCATTTGTTTCTATTTCTTGTAGGTATGAATGAGAAAATTTTTTAATGATCAAGCGTTTTATTGAGGAATATGAGAAATTGAATTTAGACTTTTGTTTTATTGTTGTGCCTTTCTTTGCAAGTGAGTCAGAGATGTAAGCTTGTACAAATAGTGGATTATAAGCATATAGCGAACACACGCTTACGTGATTTGGTGTGACCAGTGGTAAACTCAGAACCTTAACGGCTATAGGCGTGATTAACTTCCATTTTCAACCTTTCACTGCACGTGGAATTTATGCTTAATGCAAATACACCTGTGAACTCTGCAGTAAGGTTAACAATATCTTTGATAGCTAAAGTGGGACATTTCTCACATAGTTTGTGGAACACGAGAATTATAACTTTTTCACCATTTAATCGATTATACTTTGAGTTGAGCTATGAGATTCTTTTATTTATCTCAGGTCGTGGTACAGGGTGAAATGAACGAACACAGGATGTAACTTCACTATATCACTTTTATTTACACTTTTTTCGTCGAATATTACACTCGTTACAATTGAATTATCTTTTGTTGCACCTGTATATACTTTCTTGACAGTCTTTTCACTTTATTAAATATTTTAGATCCACATCTACGCGCATTATAAAAACGTGTCTTCACTTTCTGAACTCAGAGACACTACTAACTAAACAATTGGCACCTCTTTACATAATGTTTTTGTATTCATGTGCATATGTGCTCATTTTTGCCGCAAAGTACACTTTGAAATTCTCCTACGCTAAATAGTTCCTGTAATGTTAGGGAAGCGATCTTTATCTATCCTCCCTACACTTTTAACGTTAAATATATACGGTTCTTATATTTATACATATTAAATTTAAACATGAAACCCAATATTTATGACATTTTTAAACAACTCTTATTAGCAATAACTGATAAAACAGCAAATACGTTTTCATTACTCAACTAATCCTTACCAACATAAAAAATAAATTACATTTGCAACAAATATTTACATAAATGCTTTCCTTTCGGGGTCTAACCATATATTCTGTCTCAACTCGTTAGAGGCTTCCCTCCGCAAAGTTTTATAAACTGAGATTGTTCAGCCAAGGTGGTTCCTGCTTCCATAGCTGACCAGCAAAAGGTAGTCTGCGCATGTTCTTCACTCATTTACTGATTAAGTGCAATTAATTACGTTAGATTCATTTTCTTGCAGTTCTACACGGTACAATAACACATTAATCATACCATTGTTACAGAATACAGAGACGATCCAGTAGTTTTTGTACTATTGAACAAACTACTTTGTAGCCGATGTACCTTGCAATACGCAGCATCAGCCAATGAATGTACACTTTAATTCTATTTGTACACGTGCTCCTGTTTACATCGCGACCAATTCTTTTGGTGAAACCAGTATAGGTGACACTTCATTTGTCTCTTGTGCAACAGCTGCTTTGTTCTTAGTGCACACGTTTGGTATTTGTAAGCCTTTCCCCATGTTGCTACATTCTAATTTCACAACACATGTCTGCATCAATTTTTTTTTTTTTTTCCAACCTGGGTAAATTGCCATAGAAACTCATGAAATGTTAAAGCACTTGGAGATGATGCTCTAAGCTATATGCAAACCTAAGACTGGTTCAAGCAGTTTAAAAATGGCAGAACATCAATTGATGGTTGTTTTCAATGGTTATGAATTGGCACTACATTTGAATTACAAATTATGTATTGGCAACAAATTTCTACAGTCAACATTGTATGTACTACTCTATGTATAATAAACTTATGATATAGATAACGTTAGCGTGTGCAGGATAATCTCCGAAATCATTCAATCAATTTTGATAACTCATTCACAATAGAAAGGTTATTTTCTTCACGAATGGACATAGATTATAAGGCAGCTTCTAATTTAACTCCCAAAGCACTATAATTGCTCCAGCCTTAGATCCGCACTTGGTGTAAACACAAGCCGTCAAGATTTACGAGTGTCAAACTGAAAGTCCAGGCAACAATTTTTAAAAAATTTAATCTTTATTTTCTAGACAAACCAAGTACATCATTTGAATTTACAGACTTTTCTTTCACTTTTCAACAGAGTCTCCATTTCTTTGCACAGATGAAAAATCTGTGCTCTGCAAATTTGAAAATACTCATATAATGGAACTCCATTCCAGCTGCCCAAAGACTGATACACTGCTTTCTGAATATCCTCCTCCATCTTGTAGCATTGACCCCACATATGTTCCTTAACAGAACTGAAAAGAAGGTAGTTGGAGGGTGCCAAGTTGGGTCTGTAGGGAGGATGTGGAAGAGCTTTCTACCCATATGTCCTGATCTTCTCCACAGTGACACAACCAGCGTGAGAATGCGCGCTATCCTGTTGTACAATGATTTTCTTTCTAGAGCACATATTGCGCAATGCATGATGGAGCTTTAAAAATGTATGGATATAGCAGGCAGCATTTATGGTTTATCCATATTCAAGAAATAATATAATATAATAATATAATTATAATGATATAATTTAGTCAATTTGTAAAAAACACTAAGAATTAAAATGTAAAAAGAAGAAAAGAAAAATAAATGCTTATACAATGTGGTAACACTTTTCATGCTAAAGAGTGACTGAGGCACGTATAAAATGATAGTTAGGCCACTGTTGCAATGGTGTGACTCCAGTTTAAAATACAGGTGTTTCAAAATGAATAGAGCGGTTTTAAGGCTTTGTAGTGCACCTTGCCTGGAGTAATTGTTGCAACAAATGCTTGAACCCTTATTAAACTCTGGTGGTAGTTTTAAGAACTTGTACAATGGATCATCTTGTAATATATCAAAATTGGAAACTCTTTCTTTGTTTTTCCAGATGAAGATCTGTTCCCATGTTGACAATTCTTGGTTTCCTGATATGTTTTAATAATTTTAGATCCGGATTAATGTCAAATTTTTCTTTCCAAAACTGGGTGGCAACTGTTCATTTTTCTAGATGTTTATGTTTTATACATCCTCACTGTAACTTTTCTGTCTGACCGTACCTTGGTCCTCTCTTGTTCTCTTCCGACCCCGATGCTATTAGGGTTCCTGAGGGCTAGGGAGTCTTTATTTTTCCAACCTCTCCATTTCTCTAATTTCTCTATAAAATCTTAACCCCAACATGCTGACCTGTCATGGCATGTAATACGTCCTCTGATTGGTAATCAGAGGATATGGTCGATGAATTTATTTTGATAATTCTCCCGGTCAGATCGGTGAGACCCGTAAACCAACGACAGATGTGGTCCTCCAGACATTCTGGGGGTTGTGAGAGAGCGATGTGACCGCCAAAACATAAAAATATGGTGCTCTCTAAAAAGCAGTTACATTTACTGCTGAGTCTCTTCAATGTGAAAAATATTGGAGAGCAAGAGGATTAATGACTTCATTGTCAGAAATCCAGCATTAGCTAACAACAACAACAACATTTGAATTACATCACGAAAATTTAAAGCTACACATAGCTTTCATTGTGGATAATTCCTGGGGAAAAACAAAATAACAGCTAATTAAGGAAATTGAAGCTATTAACAGTGAAGCAACAAGATTCTAAAGTAAGAACAAATTAGAAACTAAAAACTTTTTGCTTTGCACCAAGAACTTGCAACATTACTAAGATAAGCGAAGTTTTTAGTTTCTAATTTGTTTTTACTTCAGGAAATAACAGCTGTTACTTGTCCTCCGTATTTGCCAGATGTAGCCCCAACTTCTCCTCTAGGGTAAAAATAAGGTTGAAAGGTCCCATATTTGGGAAATTGAGGAAATTCTAGCACAATTGGAGGAAGCACTGAGCAAGACTTTAAAATAAGAACTTCCAGATGCTGTTCAATACTTAGAAGAAGTTCTGGGAGTGCATATACACCCACATGGAGATTATTTCAAAGGTAACAATGGTGCTTAAGATCCATGTGCAGTACAAACCCATTTATTTAGCAATTATGGGAACTTTCAGGTAGTGACTCATAATAAATTATTGTATCACTACCTGTCAAATGACTGAACACTTCATTTACTTACATAATGTTGCCCTTTCTCATATTCAGAAAGAAAAAAGGGGAAGGGATTGCATAAATATTAAAAAAAGAAGTCTGTTACATTCACAAGACTTTCTCTACTCTTCTACAACTGACTCCATGGTAATTTGTTTGCAAAAGTAAAAGCTTATCTCTATTCTAAAGTAAGAACAAATTAGAAACTAAAAACTTCACTTATCTTAGTATTATTTGCTGACCCTGGGTTTCAAGCTGTGTCCAAATTATAAAAAATCTGGCATTTATCAATTTAGCTGGTTAGAGTGTGATAAAGTTTATATTGATAAAACTAAACGTCATCTAGAAACCAGAATAAAAGAACATTTTAGAAATATTAAATATAAACAAACTGATAAATCAGCTGTGGCAGATCATTTTTGGTCATTTAATCATGAAATTAATCCAGAAGTTAAATTATTAAAGCAATTAAGTAATCCTATAGATTTAATGGTTTGGGAAAAAATTTTTATTTTAAAAAACAGGAACCGTGTCATGAACTTCGAATTACCATCTATAGATTGTATTTATAAATTTTTGTTTTCAGAGATTGGTCAATAAAAATTGAATAAGAGTATTTGTTTTTCAGGAAAAAATAAAAGATTGTAGCTTGGTAACGAATTTGTTTATATGGCTTTGAGAATGAGCTGGACACAGCTTGAAACCCAGGGTCAGCAAATAATACTAAGATAAGTGAAGTTTTTAGTTCCTAATTTGTTCTTACTTTAGAATCTTGTTGCTTCACTGTTAATAGCTTCAATTTTTCCTTATTTAGCTTATCTCTATTTAACATGTCGAAAACAGTCCAAGAAGTCATGCATAGTACTAAGCAAACAAAATCTGGGGGTTAATCTAGACAGCTCATTGAAATGGCACAATGGTACCAGAAAGCTAACAAGGTTATCCAACACTGATAATAATACATAAAGATTGAAATGCATAATTTCACTAAATCTGTACATTTACTTTCTGTCAAATTTAAAAACATGTTTTTGGGGGAGTTACTCCCCCTAACCCCACAGCTAGCTTCTGACTGCAACTAGATTCACAATAAAACAGTAGTTTTAATGAAGTACACTTAAGCCCGAGTCAGGTTTATTATTATTCCCAAATGACCTAGCTGCAGACGGGGCCTTAAACGTCACTCATTATTATTATGATGGTGGTGGCGGTGATGATGATGACGACGACGTCATCGTCATCATTATTAAGCTCATCTTATTAAGTTTCCATGCTTGTATAACAAAACCTGCTATCCTAATTATAAATTTAGCATACTGCTTGCTTGCAAAACACATGCGATGTTGGAAATGTAGAATCAACTGAAAAATTCAATGTCATTGCTGGGTCTTGAACCAGGGGTCTTTTGGTTTTCATCCGGCTGCTCTAACCAAGCCACCAATACAACATGCTGGTACGACATTAAATTATCCACTGACTCGCATTTTCCTGGTACACCACAAGAAGGTCCCAAATTCATTTTCACATGACATGCCCCACCGGCAATTTACTATATTATTAGTACTGTGACACAAATTGTGTGAGAAAATTAATAGAAAAATTCAGGCTAGTATTTATTATGTCAAATTTATCTCCATCAAAAACATGTTAATTTATTATCATATGAATACTTTATTTATTTTTTATAACTTTTACAATTAAGTCTGAAGCTATTCGGTGAAATAGGACATGGCCAAAATCAACTATAAGCAAGAATTACGGAAAAGGACAAAGAGTGAGACAATGGCTGCTAGCCATGTAACCAAGTGAAATAAATACTGGACCTTCAACACTTTTGCAATACCGACATCTTATGGTTGCAGTGGTTTGCGAATGCTTTTTAGTGATGTGGCGATGTAGCAATAAGTTTTATCTACAGGACATTATGGGTACAAGCAGACAAATAAGAGCAAGGTATTATTATTTGCAATTAAATATTCAGGTCCTCCCCTAATTCAATTTTATTGCCATTAACTCGCAATAGATTCACAAATTAACTTCACACTTTTATAATAAGTAACACTTTGAGTACCGAAGCTACTGCATCTGAGAACTTTCTGGTCTTGTAACCTTATTTTTCTTTTTGTTTAGTATTTAAAAATATTCACGATAGAGCTATACGTATCAAATATTCCTTGTGCTGTATTCAGTCTGACGTTCTTTAGTGATATACCCAATGTTGTTGGATTACTGACAAATTTCCTATTTGGCAGCACTAATATGCCACCATCTCTTGCAACGCATGTATCGCTAGTAATGATTCATTACCTCTCTATAAGGCTAATTGTTTATTTCTCTAGTTATGTGCATAGCAACCACAATTGATTGGCTTTTTAGCAATTCGATTGTGATGCATCGATCTTATAGTCATGATTGACCTAGAACATATTTCCTCTCAATCACAATAACTTCAGGACATGGATTAAGAAATACAATTTTGATAGTTACATTGCGTATACAATATTTTCATGTATATATCTAAACAACTTGGCATACTGAATATTGGCATTGATCTTTTTTCTGATGCATTTTACACACAATTCTTGTCACATGGTACAGATGTATATTCCAGACGACTAATGGCATGTGAGCGTTTCAATATCGGACAATGCATTAGTAATCTGAAATTGATAATTGGAATACCAAATATCCTGATAGCAATTACACAGAAAAATAGTATTGCATAATTTATATCCACGTGGAAGAAAATACTGACACTTACTGATAAAGTGCTACCATCTTGGATTTGCTTGTGGAAAAGTTATGAAAAGAAAACTTTACAATCAGCAATAACCCAAATAGCATTGGATATTGACAATATGTACAAGTTTAAAAAGTGATATAAATTGTGAATGTATATGTTGTTGTTAGCTAATGCTGGATTTCTGACAATGAAGTCATTAATCCTCTTGCTCTCCAATATTTTTCATTGATGGATGGGGCGCTAGAAGTGGTCGGGCATATTTGAAGGCGGTCTCGGTCCATTTCCTCTTGCAGATCACCTAGAGGACAGAGTGGTGAAGAATATATCCCAATTCTGTTTAAATGTTTTGCCAGACAATCATGTCCTGTAATCAACCTGAAGGTTGCAACTGCTGTTTTTTGAGGATACTCAGGAATTACTGTTTGAATGTTTGGTAGTTCCCATCTTTTATTCTTTGATTTTTCATAGTAATATTATGCAACAATTTTTATTTTTCAAATTCAGAGTTACTAATCTTTTAGCTGCATAAAATGCTAGTTTAACTATAGATTTCTGTACACTGCCGGTACACTTTTTTGCAAGAAAATCAGCTTTCTCATTACCACTCAGTCCACAGTGAGCTGGTATCCATTGGAAGACTAGGTGTTTTTGAAGTGCTGTTAGATGGGTAAGGATTTTCCAACATTCTATAATTGTTTGGTTTTTTGGTGACAACTTGGAAATAACTGCTATAATTGCTGCCCTGGAATCTGAGAGAACAACTGCTTGCTGAAAATGTGAAATTCTGTACAAAAGATTTTGTAGGGCCATTCGAATTGCTTCAATTTCTCCATCAAAGGTTTTAGTTCTACAACTTAAAGATTTGTAATAGGAAAAGAGGTGACATGTGACTCCAGCCCCTGCTCCATCTTGGTTTGATATCAATGATCCATCAGTATAAATATGGAGCCACTCATGTTCTGGAAATCTAGTATGGATTCTCTCAAATGCCAATAATATTAGAACACTAATTGGAGTATCACTTTTCTTAACTTCTTCTGTCAGGTGTAAATAATATGTGATGTCTAATGTTTGTGTCGGATTGACTTTAGATATGAAATTTGCATTAGGAAGGTTGACATTCTTTTTGATGTCTTGAATTTTGGAAAGAAAGCTCTCCTGAGTCTTTAGTGTATGTGTAAAATTTTTCTTGTGCCATGTATTGAATGGGAGTTTTATCAACTTTTCATGTTGAATAAGAGCTGCTTTTTCTATTTCATATTCAATGGGGTATTGGTTGGTTAGTACTTCCATAGCTGGTATTGATACCACCCGTAATTAGTCTCAGTATTTGGTTTTGTAAGATTTGATTTTTTTTTTTTTTTTTTTTTTTTTTTTTTTTTTTTTTTTTTTTTTGTATTTGCTGTTACAAAAACTCTGTTGCAGCAAGTATAATGGCTTTATATATATATATATGAGGGCCGTTCAGAAAGTAACCTCCGATCGGTCACAGTGTGAGAAGTGGGGGGAGTAGCGACGCCATCTGTGCATTCACGCACTCAGCAGGTCAGTCGGCATCAAGCCGTGGTCGAGTGAACGTCGTACCTGCGCTAGTTTAGTGTTTGTGGCCGTTTGAAATGTGTGCTGCAATAGAAAACCCCGCCAAATGTGAAGTGCGTGCTGTTATAAGGATTTTTACAGCCAAAGGATATTCTGCAGCAGCTATTCATCGTGAGTTTTGTGCCGTGTACGGACCAAGAGTTATGAGTGAAGGAGTGGTCCGTGAATGGGTACGTTTATTTAAAAGTGGACGAGAAAAAGTTCATGATGAAGAGAGGAGTGGTAGACCATCATTGGTGATGGACGAACTCATTCAGACAGTTGATGCAAAAGTTCGTGAAAACCGACGTTTCACAATGTCGGAGTTGTCTACTGATTTTCCACAGATTTCTAAGACTCTCTTGTACGAGATAGTGACAGCAAGATTGGGTTACCATAAGTTCTGTGCACGATGGGTGCCCAAAATTCTTACCGACCACCACAAAACTCAAAGAATGGCCTCTGCATTAGACTTTCTGTCACGTTATGAGGACGAAGGTGAACCATTGTTAAACAGAATCGTGACCGGGGACGAAACCTGGATTAAGTACGTGAACCCTGAGACAAAAGAACAATCAAAGATGTGGGCACATTCAAATTTGCCTACCAAACCAATAAAAGCCCGGCAAGATTTTTCTGCCCGAAAATTGATGGCAACGGTGTTATGGGATGCAAAAGGGGTGTTGTTGGTTGAATTCATGGAACGTGGGACGACCATTAATCAAGACGTGTACTGTGAAACACTAAAAAAATTACGACGGGCTATACAGAACAAACGCCGTGGTATGCTGACTTCCGGTATCGGTTTTTTGCACGATAACGCCCGTCCTCACTCTGCTCGCAGAACAACAGCCCTTCTTGAGTCCTTCAAGTGGGACGTTGTCAACCATCCACCTTACAGCCCAGATCTGGCGCCAAGCGATTATCACCTCTTCATGCATATGAAGAAATGGCTCGGGTCCCAGCGGTTTGATGACGACGAAGAGCTCAAAGATGCGGTCACAGGCTGGCTCCAGGCACAAGCAGGTGATTTTTATGCATTAGGAATTTCAAAGCTTGTTAACAGATACGATAAGTGCCTCAATCGTTATGGAGACTATGTAGAAAAATAGTGCAAAGATGTAGTTGTAAGATGTATATATTAAAATATTTTTATTTAACTTGGTGAATTTTTTGCAATCAACCGGAGGTTACTTTCTGAACGGCCCTCGTATATATATATATACATTGTATATTGTGTTAAGAGTTGCTCTGGAACATCCCTACTTCATTTGTGTTAGATGTTTTAACAGTGAAAGGCGCCTCTCTGCCCTTTGTATTACATTTATTTGTTCGGTCCACGTAAGTTTGGTATCAAATATAACTACCAAATACTTTGCTTCCTTTGTTTCTGGCAATTGTTGACCCTCAAAATTTAGTTCTATTTTTAGTGGATTTTTCTTAGTGAAAAGATGTGGTAGTTTGATTTTGTTATATTAAGTTTTTAAATTTTCTTTGGTTCACTTTTGTAGGTTGGTTAAGGATTGTTGCACGGGTTTTTCTAGTTCTGTACTTCAGTTTTTTGGTTTTGAAGTCCACATTCTAAGTCATTGTGAATGTATATTATTTTCATTAAAGTTAATTTTGGCAGAATGAAAATTTTAATTAACCTCTTGAGCAATGGCCATTTAAAACGTCCGCGAGCCGAGAACTGCTAGCATTTAAATTGTTAAATGCGCTAAAAGTGCTTCATATATACACAGCTGTATTTTGTGTAAATATTAAGTTATTTTAATGAAACAAAAACTGGTATAAAACTCGTTATATGCAGTATAAATGTATGTCATCAGCAAAGTTGAGTTGTATTTACAAAACGTTGAAATGATACAATTTTGTTTCACTGTGGTGAAAAGTCAACTTTGCTCTGTCGAACGCATCTAATATAAGTTCTCGGAAAGAAACAGTAAAGGAACACCCATTGTATGTGTGGCTTATGCGTCAGCATACTGTGTAATAAAGCGCTACTGTATGCGTGGTCTCTTGAGTCATCAGAATAGATCAACATTGCAACTTTTGCTTACGCAAGTTTCGTAACTTAGTAGAGTCCATGTCTTTCTTTGTTGAAATATATACGTATTCTTTCCTGCTTGTAGCTGAAGGAAGAAGTGGTATAAAAAGATATTTTTGCACCAACTGGATATAACCATATACAATTGTATGGTAATTTGGAGAGCTCTAAACCCACACAGGACAATGACCGACCTTGACTTCCAACTATAAATAGCTCGCAGCCTAATTGAACAATACTACATTGGGGGTTGAAAATCCAAAACCCCTGCACCCCTCAGACTTCAAGGAAAACATTATCCTAAAAGGATACCACCAACAGCAAAGAAGTCCCGCCCATCTCCAAAGTGTTTCGTGTGCCGCAAGAAGGGAATTCGCGAATGTGGAGATGTACCTACCCTTGTGTGTTTATCCCTGTTTTGAGGTAAATCACTGCAGAACGAACATATTAAGGTAAGCCAATAAAGTATATAGACCTTACTAAAATGTTTCATAAAGGGAAAATTATAATAAGTTGAGTTGGATAAGGGATAAATAAGGGTTAAATGCTTAAACGCACAGGACGTGTATACACGTCCATATCGCTCATCCGTCATTTTAAATGGACGTGATTTCACATCGATATCCCTCAAGAGGTTAAATGAATATTAGCTCTCGCCAACTTTATCCACTACCCACCATAGCCCTGAAGTAAAGAGCCCATAGCAAGCTGCTGATATATATAATACTACCACAGTACTTTAATCACTGATCACAATACTTTAAAGTTCTCTGTTTTGTCATCATAGACCACATTTTCATTTAAAGTCTGGTTCACAATGACCAAGAACAGTAACCAGAAAGAAAAAGCTAAAATACGCAAATTAAATGTGAGGATTCACAATTAGCAGGAAGCTTATCTAGGTGCTGGGAATAGGAAAGAAGACTTGGTCAAGTTCTTGTTCCTAGACATGGCATATTAAATCTATATCAGGTGCTTCATTGTAGAAATTACAATATCTCATCGCACAATGGTCACAATTTGATTTATAGACAAGCAATTAGGATTCGAGCATTTCACTGCTCACATAAATATTCCAAATATTCCAAAAATAAATATTCCAAAATATTCCATCACATAAATATTCCAAGTGTTCACTATCAAGAAATATTGAAAAACAGATGCAACCTCTCAGGGTCATGTGAGAGAGCACAGAGTATGCATTATTGTCAATGCCATCAGTTTAGCAACTGCTGAGATGGTGGCTAGACCGCCTCCGTAGCGCAGTTGGTAGCGCGCTTGCCTCTGGCGCGGAGGACCCAAGTTCGATCCTTGGTACCAGCATGGGGATTTTATCCCCTCTGGGAGGTCTGGCACGGGGTGCACTCAGCCTCATTAGGTCCCGGGAGGACCAATTGAGGAGCTACTTGATGGAGAAGTAGCAGCCCCAGGTCTAGAAGACTGCATAACTGGCCGGGAGGGCTCAGGGCACTTACCACGTCCCACTCTCCAGTACAGCACCTCGCCAATGATGCCTGTAGTGGGGGACGCAGCGGCTGGGCAGAGGGCCTTGGCCCCTTGTAGGCCGTCACGCCAGGGTTTAGTTTAGTTTTAGAGATGGTGGCTAGCCCATCAATGAATATAAATAGTTCAAGTACATAAAGCATGGGAATTAGCAGATGTGATTAAGTGATAAAGGCATCGCTGTGACTGAGTGGTCAGACCACTTGCCTATCACCAAGGCAGCCTTGGTTTGATCCCAGGGACCAGCATCTGGACGTGTTTTCTCTAGGTTCTCTGGTTTCCATTGTCACTCATTCAACCAACTGCTCCATGACCATCTTTTCAATCATCCATTCCACCTGCGTTTCATATCACCCTCTTCCTCACTCTCATACTGACCACCCACTTCCAGGTCTTCACTGTCTGTCCATAGGTTTGTCTACTCCCAGACAAGTATCGGCTTGTAAGTCCTAGGGGATGGAAGTCCTACATAAGGGGAGAGTAATCAGATGAAGAAGAAGACCAAGAGATAGGCAAATGAAGTGACAAAGGATGTGAGCTGTTTGATTAGCACTGTTCCAAATCAGTGTCACCGCCTGTGGTGCCGTAGTAGTAAAAGTGGGCGTTAAACACTACACACACACACACACACACACACACACACACACACACACTGTTCCAAATCAATAACCATCTTATTCTGTATGGCTGTTAGTTTCTATAGTTATTGTAATGACTACTTATTTTGTGAAACACCAGTTTGTCTAGTTGCTCTTCATCATCCTCAGAGGTCTAGGGGTATCATGCTAGCCCCTGGTACCTGAAGTCACAGGTTCAAACCCAATGGAGGGCGGTGGATCTTTCCAGGTGTAAAAATCCTTAGCATGACTTCCTTCAGAAGGTAAGTAAAGTTGGTGGTTCCATGTTGTAGATTTACTACACCTCAGGCCTGATAAAGAGGCCTCTGAGCAAAATTAAGCTATCTTTCATACCCAATATAGAATGGGATGCTCAGAATCACACCAGTTTAAGAGTGTCCATTATAAAAACTCAATTTTTATTCAATTGCACTTCTTCAACATTGTCATGTCGCAAATGCAGAGCTAATTCAAGTTGTTATCACACGTCATGTAACTTGTGCATTCCAGGGATTGTATGAAGAATGGGCAAATTCAGCAGCATGGCTTCCGTTGGATGCCAAAGTTGAATTTTCCAATATGTGTAACCCCAATAATGATGGGATATACCGAGTGGAAGGGAAGTCATTACATTAATTTAAACCAGTGGTAGATCTCTGTATTTGGAACACATTTTGTATCTTACGTTTTTGTCTCCGACCATTTCCTAGATATTCTAGTTTTATCGAAAACAACTTGGCAACACTGCAGATTGTGTGGGTGGTCGCTTTCTCTAGCTCCATACATAAACAAACAGCGTAACGGTGCATTTTGAAAACAAACTCATACCCTGCATTGTCCTTCCGTGTATACTGTAACAATGTAGACCAATCACAAGTGTTAGCTCCCAAAACATTACCGATAGCAAAAGCTGTTTACATCCACAAACCAGGTCAATTCCCTGACCAACCTCAATGCAACGTTGTCAAGTTTCATCATCTCTGAAATAGCAGCTCACAGTATTCCTTCAATTCTTTTAAGTGATTAATTATTTTGAAACCCTATGTGATGTGCCATAATTACTACTGAAGTTATGTCAGAAATAAGTTGCTCTACACATCTTACAAGTAACAAAGTGTTATATTTGCACATTCTTGTGGAATTACACATCCAACTTGGGTAAAAAACTATTTATTTTTTCGAAATTGGCTAATCAAAGAACAAAATGCCATTTGACTTTTTTGTTTGTAATGCTTCTATGAAGCAAATATTAGAAGGAATGTAATGACTTCCCTTCCACTCTGTATTTAAGGACAAACAGAATATAATCAGACATGAAGGTACTGGCAGTTAGTCTTTCAAAATGGCAAAGAGCAGTGCAAGAAAAACAGATGGCGGCACTTTCTGGATGCACCACAACTGACAGAGTATAAAGGCAACCATTCAAAATGCCCTGTCAAAGAACATAAAAGTGAAAACAGTGCTCTACAAAATTTTTTAACAAGATATTTTATGTGGATTTCATTTGTGCTAAAACTACTGATACCATCAAATATGCCAATATTGTTATGAGATCTTTAACCAGAGTTTAAGTCTGTTGGGTACACAGCAACTCATAATAAGAAAGCATGTGCACCAAGTGTATAGGTTTGCACTTACATCATTATTTCATGTGTATCCTGAATTTTTGCTTGTAATATTACAATGGAATTGACCAAATAAAATACAGAACATCAAATTTTTATGACTAATGATGTAATTCAAAAAGGGATCATGAAAATTAATCCTGCATTTTCAAAAGAGAGAACTCACATTGCAAATGTCTTTTCTTCTGCTTATGAGTGTGTGTTACAATTCTTTAATATGTTTTCAATTACTTTAAAATGGAACATTTTGAAATCTGCATATTTCCATTTTGGACATCACAATTTTTTAAAATAAAATCTTGTCTATCAGATTTGATATTGAAAGAATGCAACATTTTGACAAATTGATTTCATTAGCATACAATAAAATACAGTGTATACTTATGCATCACAATAAGGTACTTCCCCAACAGATGCCACACAAGAGGAAAAAATTAATAAAACTGAATGGCTGCAATCACTATCTCAACTCTTAACTTCAAACAGATAAGATAACCTGTGCCGCTTATCACTCAGAAATAATATTTCTGTACATGTAAGAAAATGTGAATCAAGGATTTGCAAAGTTTTACAGTTAACAGGTTTTATACGATAATATGCTATATTGTAATATTTATTATACACATATAACTTTCTGTAACCAAGTAGATATTGTTTTAATATTATGATATGTTTAATTTCATAGATATCAAATTATTAGACTAAAGATTTTCACTTAACTAATACTTGAAAATATGTTCACGTAACGTAAATCATTAATTATTATAGTTAAGGCACTTTTAAATATGAGAAAATATTACATTATTAAAATGCAATGAATTTTGGTATCTGTATTTTGGATAAATGTTTCCCAAAATTAAGCTACACTGTAACTTTGCTAAATGTTTACTAAAAGTTTCTGTGATGGTAACGTTTCTGGAAATGCCAACTTTTTAGGAAACTGATATAATAGCCTTGTACAGCAGAGTAACAGTTGTTGGCTCACTAATAACGGCTCTGATGAAACAATCAGAAGCTCTGTAGTTCTAGCAGCACCTTCTTCAAAGATATTGTGCGCAGTTGTCTTGGACATTAACAAACTTAACCAATAATTTGCTTATAATGAAAACTGAGTTGGATTGAAACGCAGAACGTCACTTACGTATAATTAGTCTTGACCAGTTTCAAGAGCTTAACTTGCTCCCATCATCGGAATTAAGCACTGGTTCTTGTTGATATTGTTTGATGTATGGTTGGTTGAGATGACATCTAGCGGTGAGCCGATAAACTTCCATAAAGGGTTTTGTGGAGGCAAATAAAAGTTCTTTATGCAGGGTTTGTTTTTTATCATATGAATTTTTCCCCAAGCATTCAACTCTGCAGTATGTTTTGTAGCTTTTAAAAGTTTTATGTTCGGCGTAATGTTGTGGTTGGATGTCCAAAAATGGCATGCAACTGCGAATTTATCCATCTGTTTGCATTTGATGCATCTCATGTGTTCTTTTATCCTGGTTTCTAAATTCCTCTTGGTTTTCCCTATGTAAATCTGGTCACAATTGGGCAACTAATTTGACAGATTCCTGCTTGGTCCTTTGACTTATTGCACAGTCACTTCTCTATGCTGAAATTATTTTGTGGGGCCAAATTAATGTTGTATTGTTTGAAAATGTGGAATTTGTAGTGCTTACTTGGATGGCAACCAAATTTTTTGAAAATCATATTGCTTTTTGTTGAGGGAGTTTAGTTAATTCTTATGATGGGAGCAAGACTAACTCTAGATACCAGTCAAGACTAATTACATGTAAGTGATGTTCTGTGTTTCAATCCAACTCAGTTTTCATTATAATTTAGATTCACATCACTGTTACTAGCTTATTAAAAGATATGTAATAATTTGCTGTTAAAGCTTGATCAAAGGCAAGAGCTTTAATTCCCAATTTTAATTTAGTCACCTTCGAGGACGAAGAATATATTGCTTGGGTGGTATTACTCTTCCTTCCTGTTCTCTTGGCAAATTGATGAGCGGAACCTCCACCATTCCCAAGAAGTCATCACGTGTTAGACGGTTCTCATCAAAAACTTGTAGCACCAGTTTATGTTCTGCAGGCTTCACCTGCAAATACATAACATATGACAGCTGCTACATTTCAAGAGCTACTAATCAAGTTGGCAAAACATGCACACAAATTTAATTTTCCATCATAGTTTCAAAGAATTTCTTGATGTTTACAGTATTCTGAAATGTTACCTTGCATCAAAGATGTGCATTTTCCACTGTTTGTTTAAAATATTACAACACTTCTAGTTTAAATTAGCAATACTAGAAAGTTACTCCAAAGCACTACATTCTGAAATAACCTGGTATAGGTCGCGCGTTACTTCTTGACGAATGAAAATTTTATATGAAAGGTTGAATGCGAGTCTCTACTCAGCTTTTGCGGGAACGAGAGAGAGGAGGTACAGTCTGCAGTGAGATGACGCGCATGCTTCTGAGCTGAAGTAGTGCAACACTACAAATCAATTTATGACACTTGCAGTAATATCAGCCACACGTATTATACACTATACCTCTATAACTGTTTCCACTTAACTTTCTTGCATTTATTCTATTCCCGACATCTCTCCCTTGTCTGAATTGCTATTTTCGTTGCATGCATACACACATCCGTGCCGCACAAAACTTCTGCAGTCGACTGTATACACAAACACAACAGAGGAAAACAGAGGAAAACAGAGGTGTCTGTTATCGTAGCATAAACATTTGCTGACCTGTTTATTAAGGGTAGGCTCACTCATTGGATTTCTGCTCAAGGTCATTCGTCAAGAACGAACGCGCAACCTATAGCCATAATATGCTCCAGCTATCCTTGTGAGTTCTCAACAGGACTTGTTGATCTTGGGGAAAAACACACATTAGATTAAAATATATAATAAATGTGACTATTGGAAATAGAGGACCAACATTATGATTAAGTTGACCAATTACTTAGCTACTTTTCTCCCCAATTAAGTCTTACTAATTCAAGACTAGTTTCTGGGAACCTTTTCTCCCAATATCAGTTGTGAACTTGACCAACATTCCTGTAGATGATTTGGTTCTGCTTGGCATTGCACTGCCCTCTAATCTTCTGGCTAAACAGATATTTCAACACTCATCACTTTCTCATTGTTCTTGATGATAACGCTGCTTTTTCAAGAGTTTAATTCTAATGGCTTCTTGATGAATTTCAACAATTTAACTCCTAAAGTAAGAACAAATTAGAAACTAAAAACTTCACTTATCTTAGTAATGTTGCAAGTTCTTTTTGCACAAACTGACTCGAGTTTCAAGTTGTCTCCAACTCATTCTCAAAGCTATACAAACAAATTCTAATTTGTTCTTACTTTAGAATCTTGTTGCTTATCTGTTAATAGCTTCAATTATCCTTATTTAATTTAACTCCTGTTTTATGTTGTCATTTGAAGACCAAAATGACAGACTGCAGCAGACTTGCCCATGTACTTGATTTTTCTGTTTCTTCTTTATGACTAGAGAAACCAACCCAAATTTAAGTACAGTAAATTTTCCCTTCACCTGACATTTTTCAAGAACTTGAGAAAGTTTTCAAGGAATTATACATAATACATTAAATTAAAACCCCTAGCGCAACAGATCTTTGCGGGCCAAGGTTTACCGCCCGGCCGCTGCGTCTCTCACCTCTGCCCACCACAGGTGTCATTGGTGGGGTGCAGTATTGGAGGGTGGGACGCGGCCAGTGCCCCAAGCTCTCCTGGCCAGTTATGTGGTCTTTGTGACCTGGGGTCACTACTTCTTTATTCAAGTAGCTCCTCAATTGGTCCCTCAGGGACCTAACGAGGCTGAGTGCACCCCGTGCCAGACCTCTCAACAGGGGAAAAATCCCCATGCTGGTACCGGGGATCAAACCCAGATCCTCTGCGCCAGGGGCAAGTGCGCTACCAACTGTGCTACAGAGCACCATAAAATAGCACACCAAAAGCCAAGCTATCCAAACTCTACCAAATGGAGTGCCAAAATTGTGAGAGAATATACATTGGGAAAACAAAAAGAAATCTGGAACCCATTTTTGGAATTTAAATCAAAACATAAAATACGAGATAAAATTGAATTATCAGTTGTTGAAAGGAACTAAGTCAAGATATTTTTTAATTTGAATTTTTTATCAATTCATAATGTAGAAACCAAGCTGAATCTATTGGTTTTGAAACGAACTAATCAGGTGCATTGCTTGTTCTTTATTTGAGACGATCAATCTTGTCATTCAGTGTTGAATGTGTTCACTTACAAAACAGTTATTTGCAATGATCTCAAAACTTTAAAAGTGAACTTGGTTCTCTTTAGCAAAAACGATTCAGCTGTTGAAACATGTCAAGAAACCACTTGTACTAAGCACTTGGGAAACATCAAGAATGAAGAAAAAGTAATGAATTTGGAAATTCCCGACTTAGAGGCAGAGGGCAGCACAATGCCAAACACGACCAAACCTTCCACAGGAGCAACAGTCAACCACACAACTGATGGGGAAGAGCTTACTAGCTTAGCTAGTCGTCAATATAATACTTTAGATTTACTTAGAAATGCATGGCATTTTGAGCTCATATTGTGACTTTGGTGGGTGTAAAGTAAAGAAGACAGATGTAGTCGAGATAAAGAAACACTTTTATTTTCGTAAAAAGTAACTTTGTACACTCGTTGCAACAGCAAGAAAGTCTTTTCTGATTCACCAACAGCACGGCTCCGAATTCGTAACACAAAAACTGTCCCTTCTCACACTTTACCGCTATTTATATCTCCCAGGCACTATTCTGGAAACTTCAGGAAAGTTCAGTTATTATTGCGGTCAAATACTAGGCAGAAAATTCCAGAAGTCTCTATCCCTTTCTCTCTTTCGGCAAGCATCCAACAATGCGGCCATTCTCTGTCTCTTCCCTTTGGCTCCTTTGCGGTAGTGCCGACAATAATGCGATGGGCAACACTGCTCCCTCCTCAAGGCTGGTCGTCCCGAACAGCACCATCGTAATGCGCCAGACGATCCAGGTGTACCACTAACATCTTTCCTCAGGGCACCTTCTGGATGCGGTAGACTACGTCGTTAATCCTCTTTACCACTCGGTACGGTCCTTGCCACGGTTGTTGAAGTTTTGGGCAGCGTCCCTTGGTCCGGGTAGGGCAGTACAACCAGACCATGTCACCTTGCTGGAATCCTCAGCTGTTGGCTTGCCTGTCGTACCAGGTCTTCATGCGGTCGCTCGCCATCTGGATGTTCTGACGAGCCATCTCGTGCATGTCGTGGAGATGGTCTACTAGATTCTCCACATACTCGGTTGCCAGCTGTTTCGCTTCCGGGGGGCTCCCAAAAGCCAGGTCACAAGGGAGGCGTAGCTCTCAGCCGAACATTAGGCTTGCTGGTGTCATCCCGGTGGTATCGTGTGTCAACGAACGGTAGGCCAGCAAGAACAGTGGTACCTTGAGGTCCCAGTCTCGCTGATGGCTGGCCACGACCTTTCTCAGGTGCTCCTCTAGGGTCTTGATGTATCTCTCTACCATGCCGTCCGACTGTGGATGTAGGGGTGTTGTGCGGGTCTTGTTCATCTCAAGTCTTTCCAATGGCTCCTTCATTAGGTGCGACTCAAAATTGGTGCCCTGGTCGCTGTGGAGCTCTAATGGGACCCCAAAACGGCAGAACAGCTGTTCCACGAGGCAGTCTGTAATCGTCTTCGCCTCTTGGTTCGGGATGGCATACACCTCCGGCCACTTGGTGAAGTAGTCCACAGCTACCATCAGGCACTTGTTGCCTCGATCGGACACTGGGAATGGTCCAGCTATGTCAACGGCGATGCGTTCGAAGTGCGCTCCGACGTTGTACTGCTGCATGCGACCGCGCACACGTGACATTGACGGCACCAGTTCTCAGCGTCTGCTCGGAGCCTCAGCCAGTAGTAGCGCAAGACACTTCGGCCCAAGGTCAACTACAGCAGGGCCTCACTCTCCACAGGCAAGGTGTCACCCGATGCCGTCACTAGTTGGTACGGTCGGCTCGGTTTTCTCGACAGCAAGCCCCTGGCTACGTCAGGTCTGATGACAGTCACGGCTGCTCCAGTGTCAACAAGCACGCGGCACGGCTTCCCTCTCACCCAACCGTCCGCGATGAGGCTGTCATCCATCCGTCGGCTGACGGCGCGCAGTGTCATTCGAGGGGATGATGGTGATGGCGCCGACGTGCCCCTCGCCACGCCGGCCATTACTCGTTTTCCGGCTGCTCTTCTTGGTGCCGGCAGTCTCTCATCAGGTGTCCCGGCTGGCCACACCCCCAACACACGCCACCTGGTCTTCGTCGGCGTCCCTGGACTGGTCTGCGGTCTTCATCGTAGCGGACACTCCTTGTCTTCGAGGTCGGGGTAGCCGTCACTTTGGACGCTTCCATCCTTAATGCGGCCGTTAGTGCCTCGTGGATGGTCTTGAAGTCGCCGAGCATCAGGCGTTGACGTATCTCGGCATCGCGTACCCCGTCGACGAAGGTATAGGCGGCTTCTCGGGATACGAATTCGGAGGGGAGGTCGACCAAGGCTTTGCTGGCCAGCTGTTCGATTGCCAGGGCGAACTCCTGCAGCGTCTCCGCTGGCAGTTGCATCCTAGATTTCAGTTGGCTGCGGCTAAGCGGTGGTTTCCGAACCGGTTCTCCAGGGCCTCCCAGATGTCCTTGGGCGCCGCCGCTGTCTGGACTGCGTTCAGCACCTCTGCGGCTCGTCCCTGGAGGCTGGCTATCAGCTGCGCGGCCTCTTCTTCTGGCGACCATTTGTTGTGCTTGGCCACTGTGTCGAATTGACGGCGGAAGACCTCAAACGTTGACGTGCCATCGTACTTCGGTGGTTTGACGCACGTCGATGTTGTGTCGCGTGCTGGAGCCTCGGCCTTGTAGTTCTGGAGCTTTTCACTAAGCATCCCTTCCACCATTGCATTTAGCTCCTTGGCGCTACCGTTGACCCTGTCTTCGAGAACGCTAAGCCGTTCCCCGACATTCTCCAGGGCGTCAACGCGTTGGCCGAGGTCCTCCATCTTTCCACCGAGCTCTTCCACCTTTCCACCGAGCTCTTTCACATCCTTCCTCACGCCAACCAGTTGCTCGTCTATTTTCGCCGATAGGTCCGTCTTCATCTCTTTCAGCTCGGCAGCGAGGTTGTCGTTTGCCGTCTTCATCTCTACTTTCAGCTCTTGTAAAAAGCTCACCAATGTAGCCTCCATCGTCATATCCCACTTCTGACACCAGTGTGACTTTAGTGGGTGTAAAGTAAAGAAGACAGATGTAGTCGAGATAAAGAAACACTTTTATTTTCGTAAACAGTAACTTTGTACACTCGTTGCAACAGCAAGAAAGTCTTTACCGATTCACCAACAGCACGGCTCCGAATTAGTCACAAAAACTGTCCCTTCTCACACTTTACCGCTATTTATATCTCCCAGGCACTATTCTGGAAACTTCAGGAAAGTTCAGTTATTGCAGTGAAATACAAAGCAGAAAATTCCATAAGTCTCGATCCCTTTCTCTCTTTCGGCAAGTGCCCAACAATGCGGCCATTCTCTGTCTCTTCCCTTCGGCTCCTTTGCGGTAGTGCCGACAATAATGCGATGGGCGACAATATTTTGGATTTCCAAATACATTAAAATAAATAAATATGATAATATAAGCTTGCTACACATTTCTAAACAGGTAATTCCATGTGCATTTGTAAACCGAATGGAAGGGAAGTCATTACATTAATTTAAACCAGTGATAGATCTCGCTATTTGGAACACATTTTGTATCTTACGTTTTTGTCCCTGACCATTTGCTACAGAGATATTTTAGTTTTCTCAAAAACAAGCTGGCAACACTGCAGATTGTGTGGGTGTCACTTTCCCTAGCTCAGTACATAAACAAATGCAGTAACGGTGCTTCTTGAGAACACAAACAAATACCCTGCCCTGTGCGTCCGTGTTTATGTGCGAGTATAGGCCAATCATTAAGTAGTAAGCATACATCAAGTAAGCATTTTACTTTGCAAAATACCTTAATGCAGAACAGCTTAAAGCTATATATTGCGGAATAATATACGTGCACTTGGAATATGGTATTGAAATTTGGGGAGGGTGTGGGGTAACAAAATTAAACAGGATACTATTGCTACAGAAGAGATGCATACGTCATATTTTTCAACTAGAGACTACAGACACGTGTAAGCCACTCTTTAAAAAGAATAAAATATTGACAATAGTTGCTATTTATGTATACAAAGTAATTATACTGATTCAAAACAAATCACCTACTAAAAACACAGATATTCATACATATAACACCAGAGGGAATGAAAATTACCATAGAACACACTTAAATAAAGCTTCAACCAAAAAGGATCCGATTATAATGGGAATGATATATAATGCCCTTCCAAGAAGTATAAAAGAGCACTCAAGAAAAAACTCCTTTGCTAAAGAGTTAAAGAATTATCTAATTGAAAAGTGCCCATACAGGTTAGAAGGGATGTTAAATTAATGTGTACTGTTAATGTATTTTTGCATATTCAATATTCCATGTTTGTATTCCATAAGTCTAATTATGTGCCATGATGTACTTTTTATTCATGTATTAGCATTTGACAATGCTCCATGCTTGTATTACAAGTTTTATGAGCAATAAATTTGAATTTGAATCACAAGCATTAGCTCCCACAACATTACGCGAAAGCAAAAGTGCCCAACCTGTTTACATGCACAAACCAGTTCAATTCCCTGACCAGCCTCAACGCAACGTTGTCGACTTACTGCACGTGTGAAAAAGCTGCTTGGAGTATTTCTTCACGTCTTTTAAGTGATTAATTATTTCGAAACCCTGTGTGATGTTGCATAATTACTACTGAAGCTATGTCAGAAATAACAAGTAACAAACTGTTATCTTCATACATTCCTGTGGAATTACGCATCCAAGTTGGACCAAAAACCATTTATTTTTTCGAAATCGGCTGATCAAAGAACAAAATGCCATTCAAATTTTTGTTAAAATGCTTCTATGAAGCACATATTAGAAAGAATGTAATGACTTCCCTTACAAATACAATCTGTTAGCATAGTTAGGGCTGGTTTTACAGAACACTTAATTTTAATACATGTTAACACAAGTTCTGTTTCATCAATGTTATCTGTAACATTGTGTTCAACTTTGTGATAATTCAACATCACTGTACTACTCTCTATTTCTTTTTTTTTTTAAGCTGAATGTTCTAAAACCTGGTAGGTCACCCTGGATGATGAATAAAATGGATGAAATTATGCTCAAATGATGCCACATTCCATAGAGCTTTAAGTTGCATGACATTTGTCTTCACAGGAGTAGTGTAAAGCCAGGAAAAAAATCTTATCCAGATAACTCATGCTAATCGAGATTTGAACTTGGGACCTCTCGAATGTGAGGCAGACACGCTACCATCACACAACAGAGACAGGTTGTATTCTTCTGTTAAGGCATTTAACAAGTGTGAGAAGTTCGAAAATGGCTGCCACAAACCAAGCTGTAGATTGTAGCTGCTGCATACAGAATGTCATTTATAATGGTTTAGGCATGATGATGAGCATGTTCCACATTTTGTCAATATCGTCAATAAGAGCAGTACATCACAAAATGGTTTCAAATTCTCTACCTCCTACTTGATCACAAGCCAAATCAGCTGTGCTGAGCCTGACACCTATCAGCTAATAGGTGTGGTGTAGTGCTAAGTTGTTCTATTGCTTCTATTCCTCTGATGTTACAAGAGTATTGTACACGATAAAATAATCTAGGAGTGTAAGAGCTGGTGAGTATGGTGACCATGGAACTGGTCCTCCTCTATCACTCCAGCCATCTGGATATGTGATGTTCAGATTATTACAGACATTCATATCAGTCTGCTAGAGATCCACTGTGTTGCAGCCACATTAGCCGTCAAACCTGTGGTTGGCATAGATGAAACATCTCTTGCAAATGTTAGATAGGTCAATCCTAGCAGATGACCCACATCGTCCTTCCATGTTACATTCATGGCTAATGGCTTGCATAAGTACACCAAAATTAATCTAAACAAATTGTTGTTGTTGTTAGCTAATGCTGGATTTCTGACAATGAAGTCATTAATCCTCTTCCTCTCCAATATTTTTCACTGATGGATGGGGCACTAGAAAGGGACGGGCATATTTGAAGGTGGTCTCGGTCCATTTCCTCTTGCAGATCACATAGAGGACAGAGTGGTGAAGAATATATCCCAATTCTGTTTAAATGTTTTGCCAGACAATCATGTCCTGTAGTTCCCATCTTTTATTCTTTGATTTTTCATAGTAATATTTTGCAATAATTTTTTTGAATTCAGAGTTGACTAATCTTTTAGCTGCATAAAATGGTAAATTAACTATAGATTTTTGTACACTGCTGGTACCCTTTTTTGCAAGAAAATCAGCTTTCTCATTACCACTCCATCAAAGTTAGTAGTTCCATAACTTAAAGATTTGTAATAGGAAAAGAGGTGACATGTGACTCCAGCACCTGCTCCATCTTGGTTTGATATCAATGATCCATAAGTATAAATATGGAGCCACTCATGTTCTGGAAATCTAGTATGGATTGTCTCTAATGCCAATAATTTTAGAACACTAGTTGGAGTATTACTTTTTTTAACTTCTTCTGTCAGGTGTAAATAATATGTGATGTCTAATGTATGTGTTGGATTGACTTTAGATATGAAGTTTTCCTTTGAATTAGGAAGGTGTACATCCTTCTTGATGTCTTGAATTTTGGAAAGAAAGCTCTCCTGAGTCTTTAGTGTATGTGTAAAATTTCTCTTGTGCCATGTATTGAATGGGAGTCTGATCAACTTTTCGTGTTGAATAAGAGCCGCTTTTTCTATTTCATATTCAATGGGGTATTGGTTGGTTAGTATTTCCATAGTTGCTATTGATGTGGTTTTGATAGCACCTGTAATTAATCTCAGACTTTGGTTTTGAAAGATTTGAATTTTTTTTTTTTTGTTTGCTGTTACAAGAACTTCGCTGCAGTAAGTAAATAATGGTTTTATATATACATTGTATGTTGTGTTAAGCGTTGCTCTGGAACATCCCCACTTCATTCCTGTTAGACGTTTTAACAGTGAAAGGCACCTCTCTGCTCTTTGTATTACATTTTCTATTTGTTTGGTCCATGTAAGTTTGGTATCAAATGTAACTCCTAAATACTTTGCTTCCTTTGTTTCTGCTAATTGTTGACCCTCAAAATTTAGTTTTATTTTTAGTGGTCTTAGTGAAAAGATTTGGTAGTTTGATTTTGTTGTATTAACAGTCATTAAATTTTCTTTGGTCCACCTCTCTAAGTTGGTTAAGGATTGTTGCATGGTTTTTTCTAGTTCTGCACTTTTGCTTTTTGGTTTTGAAGTCCACATTACCAAGTCATCAGCAAATAGTGCACACTTCACGCCTGATTCTTGTATTTGTTGTGGTAGATCATTAATAAATATATTAAAAAGTGTAGTGCTGAGCACTGCACCTTGTGGCAAGCCACGGTGTACTTGTTTATATTTAGATATATTTCTTCCATATCTGGTTGCAATAAAGCGTTGTGTTAGGAAATGACATAGCCATGAAAACATTGGACTTTGTGTCCCTATTTTTTTTACTTTCTTTAGTAGTTTTGTTCTGCATATAGAATCATATGGACTTTGAAAATCAATAAAAACTGCTAAATTATCTTCTTTTCTATTGAAGGAGTCTTTGATTTCTTGACTGAGAAGTAAGACTTGTTCATTTGTAGAGTGGAACTCTCTGAATCCAGCTTGACATGGGGATATTACATTTTGTGATTCTAGGAACCAATTTAACCTGTTTGACACCATTCTTTCCATCACTTTTGCTATTATGCTGGTAAGAGCTATTGGTCTATAATTTTTTATTTCTGATGCTGTTTTGTCTTTCTTCAAGAGTGGGACAATTATTGCTTTTCGCCATTCAGCAGGTACAGTGGTTTTCCAGGATAGATTGTAGAGTTTGTCGTTGTTGTTTTGCTGTTTTTCCAAGGTTTTTTATGAACTCTGGATGTATGTGATCTGGTCCAGGAGACTTTTTGTTTTTTAGATTATTTATTGCAATGTTCAATTCTTGCATATTAAAATTTTGAAAAAAGATATTGCACTGAGTGTTAGGATTACATTCTCTTTCTTGTTTAAAATCTTTCTTAAATTCTTTATGTTCCTTTTTATTATTTCTTGTTACTTTGTGTGAATTAGCATAATATTTATTGAATGTTTCGGCTATGACTGCATCATTTACTAACATTTTATTGTTGTGTATGATAGGTGTGCTGTTGTTTTCTTTCCTGTCCTTGACATTTTTTATGAACTTATGAGCTTTGTTAGCATCTGTCCTATAATCCATTTTTTCTAAGAAATTATTAAAGTGATTCCTTTTAGCAGTATTAATTTCTTTTTTTTAGTGAGGCACATTTCTTCCGCCATATTTGTGTATCTGATATGTTTTTTGTTTGTTCAGCTGTATTTCTAGCTATATCCCTTTGCTTTTTCAGTTCTTCTAACTGGGGGTTCCAAAAGGGTTTGAAATTTTTAATTCTTCCACGAGGAATATGTTTTTTTGCAGTTTCTAGGATGACTTTACAGAATTCTTTGTTCATATGATCTGGTTGGTCATGCAGCTGTGAGTTTGTTTGTTCTTTAAATTTATGTTCTAATTCAGTTTTATATTTGTTCCAATCTGCTTTTTTGAAGTTCCAATACAGATTCGTAAGACCTTGACTGTTATATGTATTCTCTAGTTTTATCAGCAATTACTGCTCTGTGACCAGAACTTGGATCTTCTATAACTTGTTTTTTTAATTTTTGAAACAATATCTGTTGTAGCTAACAAGAGGTCTGGGTTACTGCCCACTCCAGAATAATGTATGAAGGTTGTGGGATCTTCTTTACTATAAATCAGTTCAAAAGTTGTGGTATTCAAAAATTCTTCCACTATCTTCCCTGTAGAATCCACTTTTTCATAACCCCATCTTTTGGAATGTGCATTGAAATCCCCAATTACGATTGTTTTATTTAATTGGTCAACAAGTGAAAGATCTGGTTCATTCCTGGGAGGATTGTAAATACTGTATAAATGAAGATGTGTTTTATTATCCCAAAAATTTAGCTTTATTAATTCACTTTTATCTGAGTTATCCATTTCTTTAACAATTTCAAAGGAGGTTTTAATATCCTTTTTGACTCCAACTAATATTCCACTACTTATCTGTCTATTTTTGGGTAGTAAGTGCAGTAAAAATCCAGTAAAATTGAAGTATTTAAGTTGGTCATTTGTTAGATTTGCTTCTTGTATTACAAATATATCAATGTTATAATCAAATACAACTTTATTCAGTTCTACTCTTTTTGTTTGTGTGAGACCACCCGCATTCCATTGTAGAAGTCTGATGTTAGATCTTCTATTAGTATAATGTTTTGGTTCTCGAGAAGTAGTCTCCGCCCAGAGATCCGAATGGGGGACTATTTTAACTCCGGAACATTTTACCCCTCAAGTCATACTATAAGAAAAGAGAGCAATAGCAGTAATAGTAACAAATTGTGACACCTCATATTCACTTCAGCACTCCACAGCTCCCAAACCGCACTTTTCCAGACATGGGTTTGTCCATGAAAAATAATCCATTTCCCATCCCAAACAATATACTAAGTGTCATCAGTGTTGTTTTGGGACACCCTGTATAGGGCTTTTTAATGCCGTTCTAAACTGAAGAAGTGGTGTCCACCAAAGAATTTGAAAACCTCCTACTATTACCGCACTGACAGATCACAATGGAAACATTTCTTCATTTATGTTCTAATTTCTGAAATCTAAAGCTCCTTGTACATATAACATTTTTGTCAAATTCAATGCTTTACAAAACTTTCCAAGTGTTTTCGCAACTTCACAACTTTCCTTGTCAAATTGCTTTGAATACTTTTAGTCTTTGAAAGTCTTGAAAGCAAATATGGATGTGCTCTAAAAAGTAAGATTTGACAAGTTGTAATGGCTTTGGCCAATAAAATGCAAGTATTTACAGTGTGTCATGAAAACTACAAGATGGCTCAAAGTAAAAGTAAACAAAAATGGCTATCAGGCCAAGGAATGTCAATGTGAACTGATTAGGTTATATGAAAGCTGTACATTGTGAGTTCTGTGGATTACAAGATGAATAAGATGAGGGCATACGAAGAAATCGCCAGCAGATTTTCCAAGTATACAATAGTGCATTGATGCAATGTTATATACTGTAGTTAACCTACAAATTTGTATTATATCTATTGCATTCCTTTATTGTAATCCGATTTCAGGGGCCATAATATATAAAAGAAAATATAATTATATAAAGAACAATATTCCACATGCTGATAGTCAATCACTTTGCACGTGATAAATTGTTAATCTGTTCTGAAGACCCTCAGTTTGACAAAAACAATATGCAAATATACATTTATTATGTTATCCAGTTTTGCTAGGTCTTGTCAAGTCTTGTCCAACGTTCTTAAATATTGAAAAATACTTCACAATTTTTTGTAAACTCTTGAGTTGAAAAACAAGTTTGATCATGTACAAGGAGCTTAGGTGAAGTGTGTTAAAAAGTTTATCTTTAATAACAAAGTAAAGACATTATCAACATATTTTATTAACAAATATTATTAAATATCAGTGACTAAAACTTCACTTATCTTTTGCAATAATACAGTATCTGGGTGACCGAGCTTTGCTCTGCATTTTTCCCCCTTTTGTGAAATCTTGTTTTTTGAGAGAAGATACTTATCGAGATAAACTTGAAAAGCAAAACATTGACTAAATAAATATTTTTGTCGCAATTGTTATGTCATTTCCGAGATACAAGAGATATAGAGATACATATAAATATTTCATAAGCACCATCACTTCAGCTGTAAAATGTATTACATTGTATTTATATTTCAAACATATAGACGGGATGAGCTGTAACACAAACTAATATAGCTAGGTCAACTTTCTTGCCTGGAAGATGGCTCATTTGCTGAAATCGATTAACGGAGAAATTATGGCCAAAATAAGGTTTAGACTAATTGTGACTGTTAAGCACAGACTAAGACAGCTAAGTCAACTTTCTTTAGGTTTTCTGAAAACTCTTGACAAGACCTTCAATATCCTGGCCTGTTTGTTGAAATTGGCCCATTAACAGAGAAATTATGGACAAAATAAGGTTTAGAGTAATTGTGACTGTTACACGTAAAATCATGTTTTTTCAGGAATTACTTCTATATAAACTTAAAAAGCAAAACCCTATCTGAATACAAAATCTGATCAAAATAGAGCCATTTCCAAGTTGTGCAGAAAATATTTCTATATACATACAAGAATTGCTCGTTTAAATATATAAGATTTTCCAACACGACATTGAGACAGAATATTAAAAGACCCCAAAAGAAAATCGTTTATGTGAATATTTGTTAAGAGTGTAATTTGTTTTTGATGTTGGTATGGGTTGATTAAATGACGAAAACGTGATAATGTTCATTGTTACAAACAATTAAGTTTGTTTAAAGACGTCAAATATTCCCATATTTAATTTTAATATATATGTATAAATAAAAGAATTATATGTGTTCAATATTGAAAGCGAAGGGAAAATGGCTAAAGATCGCTTCCCTGACAATGCGGGAACTATTTGATGAACGCATACGCGGATGTACACAATAAGAAGTGTAATGCGGCGCCAATTGTCTAGTCATTAGCGTCTATGGCTCTGGTGTAGATGGACGCATTTTTATGTGTGTGCGTCATAAAATAGTGAAAGTAAATTTACTAAGAGTTTAAAGATCGTTAATTTGTGTAAAATAAGTACGACATTAGCTAACTTTAATAAGTTAGTTAATACGAAGTGCGTGATTAAATAAAAGGACGTAAAATAGACGAAGTGTAAAGTGATAGAAAACACTTTTAGAGAAATATCGCTAAATTTTCAGACATTAAATTTCGGCGATGCTAGGGAAGTCGATCCACTGAAATAAAAGACTTTCTACTGTGATACGATTTAAATACTGTGAACAAGAAGGTGCAAATAAAATGTTTCACTAAAGTTAAACCCGAGTGTATGTTCATTCCATCCAGTACCACGATCCGAGATAATGGTAGAGTCAAAAGCTCATCACCATCACAACTTCGTAATACATAAAAACAGCACCAACATGTTTCACAAATCAATTATTTTCATCTTCAGTGTGTTGAAGTCTGTTTTTTTTAAATTGCTTATGTTTACTTGAGTATTTCCAATCTGTGGAGATCTCAGTTATTTTATTTCTGCCAATAAAAAATAAAGTGTAAGCTTTTGAGGCCAGACTCATGCTGATAATAACCACATTATAAGTTCCTGCCTCACTAACTATAACCTGGATAAGAGAAAAGATTTTGAGCCAAAATTTCATACAGGTCACACGCCAAACTAATCAAAATTTAATGCTGAGTAGTTTAAAACAGTAACTTGCTAAATACGAACTGATTTCAATCATTAAATTAAAATGAGCATCCAAAGAAAATGCCTTCATTTTATGGATGCAAGTCAAATGAATTGTTAATAATGCCTTTCATATTTCAATGTATATATATATATATATATATTTTTTTTTTTTTTTTTTTTTTTTTTTTTTTTTTTTTTGCAGTTTGAATGTACAAGAGGACAACACAGAAATTTTTTAAATGCCATGTTTCTAAAAATAAATGAAATTGATGTGTATTTGACAGCTAGTTTATACTCGTAATGTTTAGCAAGTTGATTGCCATATAGTTTAATTTGCTCTAATACTTTGTTAATTATCATTTAAAGACTGTATGTTACCCAAATACCAAGGCACTGATTTATGATTTTAAATTGTCATTAAATGTGAAGACTGGCTTAGAAATGCATTGGCGAAGAAACCCTGTCTAAAGTAACAATTTATAATTAGTACAGCAAATTAAAAGATATTATCTTTTTTCCTAAATGATGAATTTAATGAAGAATGCCCAAGAACTGTTGTTACTGTTGAAAATATTGCCACGGTTCAAGCAGTTCAAGCAATGCTAGAAGAGGAATGACGGACATCTTATGAATTTATTCGAGCAACATTGGGTGTTGGTATGAGTCAAATACAAAACATTTTACATCAACAGTTAGATGTGAGAAAATTTTGTCGTCAATGGATTCCACATTCCTGATGAACAACAATGCACTGATTGGTGCAGAAAAACTGCAGAAAAATTCCAAGGTGGCACTTCAAATTTGATTTGGAATATCATTACTGCTGATGAATCTTGGATTTATTGCTATAATCCTGAAGAAAGAAAAAAAAAATGGTCAATTGGCTCAATATGTCTTTTGAGCAAAACCTTAACCTACCAAAGTCTGGTGAATTCGCAGTGCTGTTAAAAGATGGTTGCTAAAATGGGCCATACTGATACTTCAGCTTTAAAAGTAAGAGTAATTATTACTTCTGACTGGTACATAAATGTTCCCATTATGCATTCTTTCCAGGCTTGGTTTTGAACTAATGCTTCTCAGGGCCGGGATCCAAGATTTATTTATCTGCTGCCTCTCTTCCTTACGGTTGAAAGCTTCCCGTGTCAATCTAGGCTGGTAGTGAGCCATCCTGGAGAGTACAACAGTAGCTGACGTCGTGGCCAAAGAGTAGGGAATGTTCTGCTACTGCTGACTTTTCTGTCTGTCCTAACCGGCTGTGTCATTAACCGTAAGGAAGAGAGGCAGCAGATAAATAAATCTTGGATCCCGGCCCTGAGAAGCATTAGTTCAAAACCACATCAAAGGGGACTTTCCCCTCTTATACCAGAATTGGAGCCAAGACACCGACCGATGACAGCCAATGGGCAACCATACCCCGCCCCCAATAAGTCATGCCCTCCTCCCTCGCATGGCAATAAATAGAACGCTACTGGACAGAACGATCATTTTGTTTTGAACACCGGAGCCTGTTTTTCACAGTTTTGACTTCCCTGAAGATGCCAGACGAAGTTTTTGGCGAAACGTTGGAGAATAAAACTACTGAAGTACGGCCTACAAGCCCGGAAAGAATGCATAGTGGAATTAGCAACGCCGGCCGTGAAACTCTTAGCATTTATGTACATAAATGTTTGTTTACCGCAAATTTTTTAAAAAGTTCTTACAAAACTGCTCAAAAGGAAAAATAATTTTACATCACAGCGCACCATCACACACAGTAAACAACTCAGTTCTAACAACCGAGTATCTGGATACCCTAAAGGTCAGCACCACACTCCTGACCTAGCACCTTGTGATTTCTTTTTGTTTGTGAAAATTAAAAATATGATGCATGGAATCACTTTTCCGTCATCAGATTAAGCAGTGGAATATTATAAAAACCTGGTTTCTGAAGTGTCTCAGGAAGAGTGGCATCACTGCTTTCATCAAATGTATTGATGTTAAAGCGGAATATTTTGGTTAAGAATAAAATTGTTCAAAGGTTTAAAAACTAAGCCTCGTTTAATTTGCCAAAAATTTTCTGTGTTGCCTCCATATGAAATGACCAAGATGCGATAAATTTTAAAAAAGTAAAGAAAATGCTTTTGCTGAAGTACTTACACGAAATATAAATTCTTCATTCCACTGTGGATTGAGGGTCTGTAAAACAAAACAAGATGAAAAGTTTGATCCAAGTTTGAATGAAAACTTTCATACTCTATGAAATCCCTTACAGAGTATGACACACTTTTTAACCACATAAATTTACTAAAAGTACCATTGCTGTTTTCTTTAATGGATTCTTCAAGATGTCACAAGGAAACTTTAAGATTCCAAGATCAGTTTCTGGGGGCTATATGCATGCTAAGTACCAAAATCTAAATTCTGAGCAAACAAAAGAGAAACTGTTTCAACTGAAAATCAACTATATTTCCAGCAACATTTTCATTACAACTTTTTATATGTAAATAATTACTGTATTAAAACAAAATTTAGAGTAAATTCAAATTTACTTGAAAAAACAAAAAACCATTTTGATGGTGCAATGTTGATAAGAGAGGTATACCAGAAAACCTAAAAATGAAAGTGGGCTAAGCACTAATTCTTAAACCAAATAACAGGTCAAATGCTGAGTTAATAAATATAGAGATCTTATCAAATTTGAAGTTAGAAACAGCCAAGTTGTAATAACATTAAATTTATTCAAGATGCTCTCGGGCTTCGAGCCAGGTGTTGTGATGAAAAGACATTGACGTTTCGGGAGTGTACATCTCTTCCATCTTCAGGATGAATGACTAGCAAGAGTGAAGGGACCAGTATATGTACTGTCAGCCAGTACGTACCGAGTAGAAAACACCCAGTCTAGTGTGGAGGTGGTTCACCGCTCCGTTGGAATCTGTGTTTTCTGAGTCGGTCGACTTCCAATTTTAAGGCTGGTTTCCAGGATAGACTAAACTGCAATCCAGCGTCCCGGCTCAGTGTACTCTTCTCGGAGGAGATGGACAGAGCCTCCTTAACCCTCCGTTCCCATAAACTGCTACATTTTGCCACAATGGTCGTTTCTTTGAAGTTAGCTCTGTGGTCTTTTTCAAAGCAGTGCTCCGCCAGCCCTGACTTGTCAGGCTGCATTAATCGTACGGACCGTTCGTGCTCCTTGACTCTGGTGGAAATGGTCCTGCCGGTTTGCCCTATGTACGGCATCCCGCATTCACAGGGGATACGGTATACCCCTGGTACATTAAGGTGCAGTTTGTCCTTTACCGGCCTCACTAGGTGTTGGATCTTCAAAGGCGGCTTATGGATGATTGTACTGGTTCCTTCACTCTTGCTAGTCATTCATCCTGAAGATAGGAGAGATGTACACTCCCAAAATGTCGATGTCTTTTCATCACTACACCTGGCTCGAAGCCTGAGAGCATCTTGAATATGTTCGTCGCCAGGAAAGCTTCAAATCATATTTTAACATTAAATTTGTATTAAAATGAAGCTTAAATTTAGTCCATGTATGAAGTAAAATAGAGAAATAAAGTTGACAGAAACAAGTTCACTTTAAGAGGTAGAATCAGAACTGAAAAATTCAACGCCACAGCTGGGACCCGAACCACAGACCCCCCACACAGCTTGTGTGTTGGCATAAATAAATAAGAATTAAGTTTGCTTTACATTATCACCATTTATTTAATCTACAAAAAAATAGAACCTTTGAGAGGTAGAACTGGAACTTAAAAATTCAATGCCACAACTGGGATTTGAACCACAGACCTTCCGTTTACCCAGTTGTGGCATTGAATTTTTAAGTTCCAGTTCTACCTCTCAAACTTTGCCCACATATGGCTTGTGTGTTTAAAAACACCAACAGTAAGTTTGTTGGCATAAATAAATAATAATTACCATGTGAAGGTTATTTAATCCTGGGATATAAAGTACTTGCAATAGTGAGTCACCATTGGGGTAATTTGTCTCTGATGTGAGACTGCCTTTGTGGTTTACCAGGAGAAATACGAACTGGTTTAAGAATTTAATGCCATTCTGGCAGTTTGTCACAATAGCTCAGTGGTAGAGCAGCCACCCGGTAAGCGGAAGGTCTGTGGTTCAAATCCTAGTTGTGGCATTGAATTTTTAAGTTCCAGTTCTACCTCTCAAACTTTGCCCACACACGGCTTGTGTGTTTAAAAACACCAACAGTAAGTTTGTTGGCATAAATAAATAATAAATAGAACCTTATTTTGCCATGAGGCACATTACAGCTGTAGCTACTTACAACTTTACATAACGTTTACAAAGCTGATAAAGTAAACAAACTGATGAAGTTATGTAACATTATTTAAAGAGTTAAGAACCTAAAAGAAAGAGACACAAATGAGATAAATACACAAATTAAGACCTACAAATTAACCCCACTTCAAATTAAAATATGATGAGGTCTACAAGTACAAAAGTATATTCAATAATCTTAGTGAAATCAGTAGCACAGCATTTGTTACCAAAAATGTAACATTTATTGCACATGTAAAAACTTGTTACATGATATGGAGCTGTCATGTAAGTAAAATACATGAAAAAAGATAACATTGTTTTAGAATAGAAAGATAAAGAACAAAATGAGCACAGTTTGTGTAACTAGCACCAATAACGAATGTATCAGTACACTCTAGCAAGAGAATCAAACAGTTCCGAACCGGCTGCACTGTGTTTTGCCTGTAAAGTCTTTAACAGTAGATTTAAAAATGTTGTATGGTTTCATCTGTGCCTTTCTACGATAGCAGCAGATGGCAATTAAAATTAAATTATTTTGTTGTTTAATGACGCTGTCAATTGCCAGGATCACATCAGCGTCGCCGGTGTGCCGGAATTTTGTCCCGCAGGAGTTCTTTTACATGCCAGTAAATCTACTGACATAGAGCTGTCGTTTTTAAGCATACTTAAAAACCATCGGTCTGGGCCGGATTTGAACCTGCGACCTTGGGAACAGTAGGCCAGCGTCTAACCAACTGAGCCACCCAGACCGACAGCAGATGGCAATGGGCACCAAGGAGGCGGACAGGCAAAACCCACGCAGCTGATTCGGAAATTCTTTGTTCTTCCAGTACAAGATAAACAGCAATGGCCTTAACACTCACGGTACAACAATTGAAAAGGATGTGTTCCATAGTTTATCTTTTGTACAAGTAGCATATGGTTTCTGCTGTGCTGGGAACTTTAAATCTCAAGTATACATGGTGTTTACCATGTCCTAAGAGTATTTGGCTTAGTAAAAAATTTGCAAATGCTCTCTTCTGTACTGATGGAAAGAACATTGTTTTGTCAGAGATCCATTTCTGTTCTGCCATTGTGAATTCCAACAGTTATGCATGTTGTGCTATTTCCTACTTTGATGAAAGATATTGGGCATTTTTCATAGCTTCTAGTGAGATTCGAGCTAGTGGTTCGTTCAGCAAGCTAACGGGCTCTTTCATTACCTTCTATGTTAGAATGTCCTTCAATCCATTTAAGGCATGTGTGATTATTGTATATATCAATTATGATTCTAATTGCTGTTATGTTTAGATAATATTGCCATCTATGCAGTTAAGAGCAGACTGGGAGTCACTTATGATCCAAGCACTGATATTATTCACGCTCCTTGCAGCCACTTACAGAACAAACAAGTTTTCTGCTTGAAAGACAGAGAAGTTCATTGTAGGCCTCTGACTTGTCACCTTAAAAAACCACAAAAGCAGCACCAACCACTTTCTCATTGATAGTTCTACAGCTGTCTGTGTAGATGCAATATCTCTTGCCTACTTATTATCTTGTGCTGGCACAAAATATAGTGCCCGCCTCTGTAGCGTGATGGTTAGCGTGTCTGCCTCATGTTCAAGAGGCTGCGAGTTCAAATCTTGCTTAGGATAAGTTATCCGGATAAGGTTTTTTCCCGAGGTTTTCCCTTATCCTGAGAAGACGAATGTCAGGTAACTTAAAGCTCTTTGTACCTCGGGATCTTTGAGCATCATTACATCGATTTCAATCCGAAAAAAGCTTGCTACATGTTTGCACCACCATCACATGGCCACAAACAGGTTTGTCTGCTATCACAGCCACTTTAGGAAAATTTCAGTTTATATGTTATCTGCATAGTGTGAATTAGAATAAACGAGAAGATGCCTAGTTTTATGGGGGTAAAATTCTATAACGCTTTACCAAAAGGAATTAAACTTGAAAAAAATGTTTGTAAATTTAAAAAAGCTTTGCAAAATTTCCTGATAGATACTATTGAGTATTTATTGTCAATAGTTGTTTGATTGTTCTATTTTATTTGTGTTTTAAGCTGTAACGCAATCCAATGTATATATTATTGACATGATTCAATTGTGAGTCTCACTGTATTGAATTGCAATACATTATATAACTGCTGCTGTCATACAACAGTGCAGATCAAACCTTAAACAAGCACATCTTAACATACCAACAATAGGTCAAATAGCTTCATAAGGAAACTACACTGCATGCTACATATTCACAACAAACAGAGCTGATTCGTGTACCACATAAAAATCAAAATAATACTGTTGGTACTCTATTGCACACTTAACAGCGAAAGAGGATAAATTTATAAGAACAAAGTTTTGCTCACCTTTTTCTTCGTCTTGGTTAGAACTGAATCAACTGTTTCATCTCCATTTATTGTACTCAAGTCTATCCTGACATATGGATCACTGAAAAACAAATTTTAAGAAAGTGTGATATATTGCATTCATATGACTTTCTCTACTCCATCTTCTACAAGCTATTCTTACAGAAGTTTATTTTTCTGTCTACCTCTTGATAATCAAAAGAGACACCTTTCATCACACACTTGGTTGGTCATGGGTATAAACAGAATACAGATGGCTGAAGCAAAAGTTAGATTTTTACAGAGTGTGTTTCTATGTGGCTTTGAAATTCTACGCTTTTTCCATTATCATGAAAAAAAATTAACAGCCACTTACCACTTGGAAAGAAAAGCTTAATTCAAATCATTTAAAAAGAATATCTTAAAAAAGGTTAAGGCCACAGTAAATGTTGATATAAATTATACATTAGAAAGATATACACTTTTGGTGCAGTAAGATTGTGCCTAATCTCGTATGTTTAGCAAAGACTTCAGAGGCTAATAACAGAAAATTCAAGATAAACATTTTGTCATTCAAATATCTTACACATATGATAATTTCACTCCAATTGTGCCACAGTTATTCAGAACAAACAAAAAATGCTCTACGTAAATAGTACTTTGGGGTGGGAATTTTATATGCACAAGCCCATGCCCATGCCCATGCCCACACCCACCCACACACGTGCATGCATCTGGATCAGGGATGCCTCAAGAAATTTATTTCAGATGAAATTTCCAAATCAAATTTTTCGTTTAAGTCCAGTCCTTCCACTACTTACAATAGAAAAGCACAAGAGGATGTAAAAATACACCAAAACCTGGATTACGTTATGGAATATTCTTAACAAATTTTTAGCCTCAACTGAGCCTAACTTTGTGTTTATGTTTTGTTACACTTCATGCTAAAAAATATTTTAACAAGAGATAGTTGTGAATAAAACAAATGTTATTTACCTGATATCTGATGATATAATATTTCAGAAATGCATTGGATTTTAATGTAAGCTATTTATTAAAGATATACTGGCAAAGACTAATTCTTTTCTTTATTTACTTGTTACCTAGTTACATCATGTACATGATGAAATGATACTGATATGTCTAATATCATTACTAGAGCCCGGATTTTTATGTAGTATCAAGGTGCGAAATATGTACATATTTATGTAACAAAAACATCAAAATATGTAACGAAATATGTAATATCAACAAAATATGTAAAATTATGTAATAATCTATATGCTAATGTTACCCCTCAGGTCTAAATGCAGACTGCAAAATACCCAGAATTTTGTAATTTGATGGGTCTGTGGGTATGTAAATTAATTACAATGAGTTAAAGTTTACTAAATATAGAATTAATTATAGGGAAAATGTTTATGCAGAATTTACTTAAAATTTATTGTCAAGTAGGTAATTACGAAATAAAAATGTGTTTTGGATTATATTTATTAAAATTACTCATTTCACATAATTATTTTACTTAAATTTTAGACGGTAAAGCAATGTTGAAATACGGAACCAATTTATCAATGAGTGAAACAATCAATTCAAAATAATTAAATTTTATAATGAGGATGCATTTTCAGTTGCCTATCTCTTCACATCATTGTTTGTCTCCTATCGGATAAAATGTTCTTATAAGCAGAGAAGCTTCTCTTCACGTCACACGAACAGGAACATATTTTAGCATAGGAATCTAATTTTCAGAGAAATGCTTTGGTAAATCGACATTGTCACCATTTAGCACTTTAGACACTATGTTGTTCCAATTGAGATTTCATGGAACAGCCAATTCTTTTACCGAATGCTCGACAGACCATTACTTTTCCGTCTGTTGTAAAGGCGCTATCTAATTTCACCCATGAATTCAACTTGCAGGATAGCGAGGACGCAACTGGTGCCATTTTACTAAACCTTGCAAGAAACTAACTGCACTATTATCGCCTCGCTATATTGATGATTGTCCAGCGGCTCACTTTGTTTCCTCGCCGCTATTATATTACAAGATGCCAACTATTGCAACAATGGTAATAATCAATTTCTTCAGTCCTTGTAAATGCCCAAAGCGTTACGAGAAACGTGACACTGGAGGTCAACATTGTCGAGCAGCACCTCCTTGGTATAAATGGACAACAATCAGAACGAGGCGAGGTGGTTATTATTGCATTCTTAATTTAACTTGCATCCTATTTCGTAGACTGATTTTTGTTGCTTTCAGCAAAACTTGTGAAAACAGTAGTTCATAATGTGACTACAATATTCCTTAAAAATAATAAAATTGTAACGAAAATCAGAAAATATGTAAGATTTAAGTAACATCATTCAAATATGTAGAAATGTGCAAAATATGTAAAAAAAAATGTAAAATAAAAATTTGTAAGGGAGTCCCAAATGACGCAATTCACCAACATTTTTACTTCAAAATATGTAATTACATAAAAATCTGGGCTCTAGTCGTTACCATTACCACTACCATTATCATTCCCATTATTATTATTATTTCAATAATACATATTAGACACATCAGTCTCATTTCAAATAGTAATTGATCAATCCCTTATCATTATTCTATTTCACAGTATAGTTTTCTTTCTTCACCATTGCTCTTTGCCAATAAAAGAAATGGTTTTAAACAGTAAACAAAAAGGTTATTCAATTGAAACAATGTTTTATGCTTAGAGATTTCTGATTGATTTTTCTGAGCATTTTGTAAGGCAGGTTTCAACTCAATGTAATTTGAATGTACTTTTCGTTGAATGCTGAACAAGCTTTAGTAACAATTAGATATTTGTTCTCCATTAACACTCCACTGACCAAAGAACACACCAGATCTTTTGTTCAATCATCCACACAGTTCTAGTTTTATAAATAACCCCTAGCGCAACAGCCCATGAAGGGCCAAGGCTTGCTGCCCAGCTGCTGTGTCCCCTACCTCTGCCCACTACAGGCGTAATTGGTGGGGTGCAGTACTGGAGGGTGGGACGTGGTCAATGTCCCGAGCCCTCCTGGCCAGTCATACGGCCTTCTCGACCTGGAGCCGCTACTTCTCCATCAAGTAGCTCCTCAACTGGTCCCCGCGGAACCTAACGAGGCTGAGTGCACCCCATGCCATGACCTCCCAGAGGGTATAAAATCCCCATGCTGGTACCAGGGATCAAACCCAGGTCCCACACACCAGAGACAAGCACGCTAGTTCTAGTTTTATACTCGTGTTTTATTTTTCACACTTATGCCATGTATAGATTAGCTTATTGACAGAAAGTGGAAGTCAATATTGTGCATTGGGAACTCATTTGTTTCTAACTGACCAATCATATTTTTTTCTAGCTTGCAAGTAGAGAGCTCTAGCAGTTGTTTTATGGCATGGCTGCCCTTAATTATCTGTACAGTTAAAAGTCTAATATGCACAATATGAATCCAACTACCATGCCCGGTGAAAACGAGAAAGTTAAAACTTGGTAAGTCTTCTTTCCTATTACCAGGCCTGGCAAAGCTTCCTATTGGTTGTGAACACTCCCATTAAAATACATATATTTCAATTTTCCTGTTTTGTTTATTGTTACCACTATCGGTGACTATCAAGCAGCATTAACCTTTTATTGAGCAAATGAGTAATGTTTAAGGGCCCATCAACTACTACAGTAATTCCGGCGTAAGGAAGCCATTTAACATCAGCACCACTACTGTGCTTTTCAAGTGGTAAGGAGTTTGTCCTTGAGATCTCCAGGCCGGTAACCAGAGTCCTTCTATGTTGTCATATTGCTATCCCCTTAAGTGGGGCTTGACACGCGCTAAGAAATATGAAGAGTGGGGGTAATGAGCTTGCAACGCTGTGCATGTAAACGTATCTCATTGGCTGCAGAAGAGAACTCTTTCCATCTGAAAAGCACAGTAATATATTAGTCCGCACAGCACATGGGGAAATGAATGTGACTTCGCATGCTGTTGGTAGCGAGAGATATTTGTCGTTTATGTGTTACACGAGATCGGTTATATCTGTTGAAATAGCTTCCATTTAAAACAGCAGCTTTAATTATGGTGTCTATGCGTTTACAATCATGCATGGTGCCTATTAAACCCAACAATTTAACATTTAGAAAGTTAAACACATGCATGTGTACTTATAAATCAGACTGGTGGTTAATTTTCGAAAACTTACGTACTTTAAACAGAATTACACACTTCACAAAATCATCTACTTTTTTCTAACACTGTTTTAGGCTTCTTTCTCTTCGTACACAGAGCTTTAACACAGCCAGTTTCTTTGAACATGCACAACATTGGTTTCTGTTTCTTCCTCAGAGTGCTTCGGTCAGGCTACGAGCATTTGTGTATTTCAAGTAGCTTGCTTATTTTGGCGGCACTATAGGTCATTAGGGCACGAAGTCAAAAGATAAACACTCACTTTTAAACCTCACCCATAAAAAGCTAAAAATTAAAAGTAAAGATAGCTAAAAATTAAAACAGGAAAACCTATATTTAAAAATGAGCCATAAAAAGCTAAGTTGTTAAAATGTTAGAAAACTAAAACACACTAAAATGCTAAAAAGGTTAGAAATAAAATACCAGCTAATCCTGCCTACCAAATCCTACATTGGCAACAAACCTCAGCACTGTATTGACAGCTACTGGGTCATTGCCTAAAATTGAAGGTAGTGTTAGACCCAGACCAAGGGACTGGTTTTCATGGGTGGATTGCAGACAATCAAGAAGTACATGTTCTATGTATGGAAAGTGGAATGTAGCATGTAGCACAGATAGGCCCGGGTCACCACACAGAAGGTGCTCATGTGTGGCCTATCCTCAAGCAGCTTAAAATCACCTCTTCCCACCTGGAATCCCTGCAGGTCTGCCAGGGTTGTACAGTGTATTTGAGTGTCTGCAATTAGTGCCAGCTAACACTTCACAAGACTGCTGCCTGATAGTAGACGGTAACAGAAATACTGCTGCACATTTACATACAGCAGCATATGGGTGGAAAACTCTGGCAGGTGACATGCAGACTTTTGGGGTTTTATTGATTTTTTGAAGCAGAGCGTCCAGTATATCAGCCATTAATTCCTTCTCTACATTGGCCATTATTTACTTTATTTCAAACAGATTATTCAGTCAATGGCATGCATATTGTTTTCAAATTGATCCAACATGCAAGCTTTAAATCTGACAATGGATTATCTATCTAAACCATCTATACACTCTACATTCATCTGAATAAAAGCAAAATGTTTGTGTTGTTACCTTGCACCAAAGATGTCCTTTTTTGCTAGTTGATGACCTGCTATAACTCTTAGCCTAAGTTGACTTGTGCCTTCTTCCATCTGTAAACAAAACACATCACTGTTAAAACTCCCTGTGGCATTGCACCGTAAGAATCAGCTAAAACAAATGTGACAGTCCTATATTGCAGGCAAAAATGAATGGCTCTGTTACAGCAGCTGCCTGCTCCATCTAAAAGAGAAATATAAAAACAAAATCTATGAGGTACATTTACATTACTTTCTCTACCCATTATTGTTAGTTATTATTATACAGGTTCCATAAACTATTCTAATGAAAACTTATTTGCCCATCTACTATTTACAGAAATATAAGGTGATTAAAATTTATGGTAACCCATTCACAAGCTCTATCCACTGTGCAAGAGAACTGAGAGTTGTTGGGGAAATGGTGCAGGCAGAGACATTCTAAAGTCCTCTCTCAAACAGACAACATATCCCTTATTGCTTCATTGAACAAAATGGGTCATTATTCTTCTATTATCATATGCCACACTCCAATTTTTAGACCTTAGTGAGGTGTTTCATGCAATAGCCCAGGTTTTTCTGAAGCCCAATACTGTGTTTATGATTGTTTAGCAGTTTTCAAGGTGATTATCCAAAACTGGCAGCAATTTCATATAGTTTATTTCCTGTTAAAACTGGTTTAGAATGTTTGACTAACACAGAACCTGAAGCTTCAAATTTATTAATAACCATGTAAAACTACTCACTACAACCCGAAAATTGGAGTGAGTGTGTGACAAGTGGTAGAAAAAAAATCTGATGTGTTGCACTTGCATGACTTTCTCTACACTTGTACTAACCATTCTTACAAACTTATTCCTATATTATTATTTATTTATGCCAACAAACTTACTGTTGGTGTTTTTAAACACACAAGCCGTGTGTGGGCAAAGTTTAAGAGGTAGAACTGGAACTTAAAAATTCAATGCCACAACTCGGATTTGAACCACAGACCTTCAGCGGAAGTTCCAGTTCTACCTCTTATTCCTATATCTTCGTGTTACCTGAGATAAACATTTACAGAAATTATCTTACTGTTTATTTCCTTGTTGGTACAAGGGGGATATTAGAATACAGTAAGCTTTGAGCTATAGTCAAATCTTTTAAAGCTTTGAGATCCATTCTCTTTGCGTGCTTAACATATAAAAAAAAATTAACGATGTTGCACTTCACGAAAGTTTTGTTTTCTGAAACTGACACAAATAACGAGGAATATCTCCGAAATGGTACACGCTACAAAAAAATTTATTCAGACATAAATTGTGTGTTTTAGCAAGATCTACTACTACTACAACAACAACAACAACATTTTTGGTACAGTAAGATTTTGCCTATCTCTTACGGTTTATGAGTTATTCAAAAGTCATCCAGAGTAAATAGGACTACATAGGCTATAGTCAGAAAATTCAAAATATACTTTTCATTTGTCATACAAATATCTTAAACATATGTCATTTTAATCAAAATCATTAGAGCCATTTTCAAGAAAATCAAAATTTTCCATATACAGGGTAGTTTAGGGTGGGGTTATTTTCTTCAAAATCGCCATGTCGCATCCCTGAAAGATATTAAACTTTTAACAGACTTTTTGTTTTTGAATTATGCTGTACACACACACACACACGCACGCACACACACTAATTAAGAATTTTAGTGCGCCTCTGCCAGCACCATTTTGCCAGTGATTCTCAGTTCCTTCACACACTGGAGCAAACCCATCAATGGGTAGGTACAAGTGAAGTAGAGGGAACCAAATCAATAGTCAAATGTTTAAACTGCATCACTATTGCTGACATTTAAATTCCATTCTCTGTCCATGACATCACGAAAAACAACAGCACTTTATAAAAATGACGAAGTATTGAAAAATTGATACCAAAACTAAAATATGGCTCAAAAATGTTGATCGCACAAAGATTGTTTTTTGGGGAGGGGGTTTTGTTTCTCTAGCCCCCTTTAGGTACTATGGTCATATTGAGTACTGTGAGAAACATTTGATAGTGCTTTTTACTTTTTGAACTTTTAGAAAGGTTTTCTTCTACTGATCACCCAACCCTTATGTAGGACTTACAAGCCAGTGCCCAAAGGTCAGACGCCTGTCAGGGAGCATAGGAAGACACAGAAGAGCACAGTGAAGACCTGGAAGTAGGTGGTCAGCGAAGCACCAGGTATAAGAGTGAAAAAGAGGATGACATGAAATGCAAGCAAAATCGATGATAGGGAAGGTGATAATAGAGCAATTGATGGAATGAGTGGCAGGGGAAACCGGAGAAACCCTGCCCTGATGCTGCGTTGTCCACCACAAATACCACATGTGGGTCCCTGGGATCAAACCTGGGCCGCTTAGGTGGTAGGCAAACACTAACCGCTCGGTCACAGCACCACCTAGAAAGGTTTTCATCACTTTTAATTCAATTTTCGCATGCAGATTCATTCTTGCATCTACACTTCCAGGTTCTGTGAAGGGTAGGAAATAATTCTATGAAGAAAAATTCCTAATTCCAGACCAGGAATTGAACCTGAGACTTACCTGATTACTCTACTCTTAGGTAGGACTTACAAGCCAGCGCTGAGGGTCAAACGCTTGTCAGGGAGCACAGGAACCTATGGACCAGACAGAATGAAGACCTGGAAGCAGGTGGTCAGCCAAACACTCACACTGTCAACTATCTACTAAAAAGAAAACTGTCCATCGGACACTAGTCACCTCCTTATGCCTGGACAACACAAAAGCAAATGTTCTGGAAGGGAAATTGGTACACAATGTCTACTGTTCTGCAGCATCTGCAGCCAGGTAGCCAGGCAGGGCAGTGTGTGCTAGGTACATTTGCGCCATGGTGACAATAATAAACAAGTTTCCATATACCACACTAATCAGTGATAATTTATCCTTCTAACACACACAAACTGAGCATGAGCAAACTTTGCACGGTAAAATCAGAACCGAAAATTTCAATGCCATATCAGAGATTTGAACCATGGATCTTTTACTTTATACGCAGCTGCTCTTGGCCACAGTGCTACCATGGCAACATACTGGCACAGCCCTAAATTCTCCAACTATTTGCATTTTATCGCTAGACTGCAAAGGAATCTAATATTCGAAACACTTACACAAATGGCGACTTATGTTAGAACAAGGAAACGAGTATATAAAAATCTTAACTAGCCTGGGACTTAACCACTTATGATCACAAGATGCCATAGGGGTATGTGTCTCAAATATAAGATTCCCTTGTGGTCTACTGGGAGAATGCAACATGGTTGGAGAACTCAGTGCCATATTGCCAAAGTAGCTCAGTGGTTAAGAGCAGTTGCGCATGGAGCAGAAGATCCATGCTTCAAATCCCAGTTGTGGCATTGAATTTTTCATTTCTGATCCTATCTTTCAAATAATAAATTCACAGCTATGCAAAATATATCCAACTATAATCTATTTGTCGTTAGAATAAAGTAACATATTCATCTGCGCTCCACATTGAGCTCCACCTCTAGTACGCTATTGGTTAATATAATATCTGCACAGGTGCATGTAAACAACAATATTAATGAAAGGATAAGAACCGAATGCTCGGGGAATATGACACGATACGCAACAAACACCTCTGCCCTCTGTCACTGTTCGATCACATTATCAACATAGGCAAGCCAGAATTAAACATTCAAGAATACCTCAATAATTTAGTGCACTGACATTGCTGGCAGGGGGATGAAGGAAAGCACATGCTACACTACACACTCAAATTCTCCAGCCCTCACAAGTTCTTGCACTACATAGCCAAGGCGGACCCTGTGAGACAAGGGCCTCCCCGCTAGTGGCACAGGCTCGCTCCTGCATCTCAGACAGACAGCCCGCCATGTGTGCACTATATACGACCAGGCACGAATAGGTACATGACTAATGACAAAGCCTCCAGCTTAGTATCCACATTTGAAAGCAGACATAACAGATATAGTATTAATATATTACATATAAATTCAAAGTAGGTCGTAAGCATCAACTCACTATACACTAAGCCTAGGTATATAAGTCTTACTATAATACATCTAGTATAGATCATAGATAATAATAAAGAAAAAAAAGAAAACAAAAAATAAATAAAAAAATACATATACTCTCAGGACAAACAAATGAAACCTTCGGGTGGAGCAACTAAATTTCAAGCATGTTTATATCAGACACCCTTCACGTCCATCTACACCAATCACCAATTAACGACGCCATCTGGCTGACCAATCATTACAAAGTTCATCACTAACAAACATGTCACCATTGCCAGCATGCCAGTATTCAGGGCTTACGTCATATTTGTCCCCCTGCACTTCAGTAATATACTCACTGTTACTGCCACTGGCAGGTAGCATTCATACATCACCAAAACTGCGCAGGTTCTTTTATGTGGTACTGCAACAGTAAGGTATGGACCTCAGACTCCCAGTGGGAGTTTTTTGTGAGTAGTGCTGCCCTGGTTCGAATCCAGGGTAGGAGTCTTACATTTGCAGGCTTGCCTGCGGTTAGAGCATAAGTGCCTTTTCCCCCACCACAAAAAAAAAGTAAACAATATTAATATTGTCACCATGCAATTTTACCTCCAGATAACCTGAATTTAACCACTCCCTTTGTTGTTACATCAATTATTGTGTTCCTGGACATCTGAGAGCCATTGTTATTGCAGAAATCACATAAATCACATTGTAAGAAAGAATTCTTAGTTCTCAACCCTTAGATTTTTGCCATACATTGTTTGGAATGCGCTCCACTCTTACTAATGTTAAGAGATATTTATCACACCTTATCAGATTGTTTATAGCCATGGTAGGATATTTCTCTGAAAACTTATTGAATACATGCAATATAATAACCTTTTCACCACTCCTTAAAGACTTTCCTTGAACGTGTTTAAGAAAACCAGTTGTAGCTGTCTTGCTTCCATTCTGCACAGTAAGATAGCGCTTTAAAAATTAAAAAATTATTTTGTTGTTTAACAGCTCTGTCAATTGCTAGGATCACATCAGCATGCCGGTATGACGGAATTTCGTCCCACAGCAGTTCTTTTACATGCCAGTAAATATACTGACATGGAGCTGTCATTTATAAGCACACTTAAAAACCATCAGTCTAAGCCGGATTTGAACCTGCGACCTTGGGATCAGTAGGCCAGCATCCAAACCAACTGAGCCACCCAGACCGACGCAAGATAGCGCTGAGGCAACAGGTAAGTGCTATGGCATTCAAAAAACAGAAATCAATGTTCTGCAATTGGCAATAAGATATAATGTGTGTTATTGCAGTATATTACATTACATTATATCCTATATTGTTAGTGGTTTATTGAACGCAGATAAAGCAAGAAGCTAAATAAGCCGTGGAACTACATGGTGGAAGAATACGTAAGTATTAAAATGCACCAGCCAATGAGGTTCACCACCACATGCTTCTGCTTACATCTACTTCATGTTTACAGTAAATAGAGTATACAGAAAAAGGTTGAGCCCTTTACAAAGTAAGATTATGCAGTTTATAGATCTCTTCTTGCCTATGAGTGCCCAGCTTCTCAGAAATACTTTATATGCACCATTTGGAACATTTGTAATCAGGATCTAATAGAATTTGTTTGCTATATTTTCCATTATAACTGATTTTAAAGCAATTGTGATATGATGTGTAACATTCCCTAGCATTTAGTAGAAACACCTGTTCTTGTAATAAACTATTTTAATAACATACAATTTTATTGATCCTCTACAGTTGAAATCTAAGAGTTATTTAGAAAGGAAATAGTGGACAGCTGAAGAAATGTTGCCAAAAATATCACTTGCAGCATTAGAGAAGCAACTTAATCATTTACTCTGCCGTAACGGTGAACTGAAGGCTTAAGAATGTAGTGCACACATGCACTTCAGTTGCTGTCATCCTGCACTTGAATGGGTTCTGCTAACTTATTTTTATTGTTCAAATATTTTACCAACAAGCTAAAAAGCTAAAATTGAACATGCTTTACATTCTTTCACTACTTCCACAAGGGTCCCATTGAATGCAGAAGTCTTGCTTTTCATTATTTTCTAAATTAAAAGCATTATGTAATGTAGTAATCAATCCCCTGTTACATAAACAAAACTCTCCATAAAAAATCAAATTCAATATATTTTAAAATGCTGTATAGTTCAAAATCTGATGGGTTGCACTCACACTACTTTCTCTACTCATGTACTAACCATTCTTACAAACTCATTCCCATATATTCTTTATGTTAGTTGAGATTAACATTTGCAGAAATTATCTTATTGCTTATTTTCTTGTAGGTACAAGACGAATATGGGAATACAGTAGGCTTTGACGATAGTCAAATCTTTTATAGCTTTCAGATTTTGTTCCCTTTGCATGGTTAACACATAAAAAATGAATAACTATCTTCCATTTGACGAAACTTTAAGTGTTGGGATGAATTTTCATGATTTTTTCCATTTTAATGTTCCAATTGCACATGAATATTTCTAATCTTCTGCTTATTTTTGGTGTAACTTTCATAGAAGTACGCTAATTGTAAATAGTTTACAAATATTCTTGAAAATAATTCTGTGTAGAGAATTTTAGCACATTTTTACCACTATGTAAAACTTCAATAATTGTAAATATTAGTTTCCGAGAAGAGATTTTTTTTTTTTTATTTTGATTGTTTAGTTTTACTTTAGCTATTGGTTAACTGTTTGTTTTTAATATTTTGATGGAGTTTTACGTTTGCTTTCTTTTCTTTTAGTTGGCATCCCACTCATATTTTCTTCATGTGAGAGTTTTGAAGTATTACGAAGTTGTGTTTGTAAAGTTAGGTTTATCTTTTGTACTATATGTGCATTTCAATGTTTTATGGCATATTTTGCAAATATGATGAAACCAAATGGAGTTTTCATGAGAATAAAATTTACAAGTAACATATACACCCGTAAGAATATTAAAAATGCTATTTCAGATGAGGTTATGTCAGCAGGTGAAGTAAATGGAACCTAAACCCCACTTATCAAGTGTTTCACAGAAGAAGTTACAAACAGACCAACATGTTTGTGATACAGTAAATAATGATTCTGATGACATAAACGTAATAATAAATTTAAAGTTGCTTACTAAAGCATTGTTTGAAAGTGGGAGTTGCAGTCTTTGTGGTGGAAACATATACATTCTAGAGGATAAAGGTAAAAGAACTGGATTGGTATTTTTTTTAAATTTTATGTTTGAAAGCAATTTCCGAAGAAGTAAATTTTCAATACAAATGCCCCATTATCTAAGAAACTAATTGACAAAAACGGCTGAAATTTTTACCACACATTTGCATCTAAACTTTATTTTAAGGAGAAAGTTTTTATGTACATGTGTAAGTATGGATTAGTTATTTTAAAATTTAAAAACCATTTTTCAATAGAATTTTAAGAGCTTTATTAAAAATATTGGTGCTGTTTTTATGATTATAAAAGGTGATGGTGATGAGCTTTTGACTCTTTCGTTATCTCGGGTCGTGGTACTGGATGGAATGAACATACACTCGGGGTTAACTTTAGTGAAATATTTTATTCGCACCTTCTTGTTCACAGTATTTAAATCGTATTACAGTAGTAAGTCTTTTATTTCAGTGGATCGACTTCCCTAGCACCACAGAGATTTAATGTCTGAAAATTTAGCGATATTTCGCTAAATGTGCTTTCTATCACTTTACACTTCGTCTATTTCACGTCCTTTCATTTAATTGCACACTTCGTATTAACTTATTAAAGTTAGCTAATGTTTCACTTATTTTACACAAATTAACGGTCTTTAAACCCTTAGTAAATTTACGTTCACTATTTTATGACGCACACACATAAAAATGCGTCCATCTACACCAAAGACATAGACGTTAATAACTAGACAATTGGCGCCGCATTACACTTCTTTTTGTGTACATCCGCATATGCGTCCATCAAATAGTTCCCGTATTGTTAGGGAAGCGATCCTTAACCATTCTCCCTTCGCTTTCAATATTGAACACATATAATTCTTTTATTTATACATATATATTAAAATTAAATATGGAAATAGTTATGACGTCTTTAAACAAACTTAATTGTTTGTAACAATGAACATTAGTAACACGTTTTCGTCATTTAACCAACTCATACCAACATCAAAAACAAATTACACTCTTAACAAATATTCACATAAACGATTTTCTTTTGGGGTCTTACAATATCCTGTCTCAATATCATGCCTTTCCTTCTGATGAACAGATATATTTTATTTTTCATCAATCGACTGTAAAGGTACTGCTTATTATCTTAGATAGTTACTGGGATAATGGGCAAAACTTAAACATTGGCGAGATATGACATTCCGACTCCCCTTAAGTAGTAACTCTATCTGTAGGGACCTTGGGTTGCCAAAGGCTATGGGGTGGAAGCCTCAACTCCAGATTGGGACTTATGCAGTTAGGTTGGTAGCTCACTAATTTAAAAATGCTATTATTCCTCAACCTCAAAGAAAACAGCCTGATAGAATGGAATTGAGGCCACAACATGTTGACAGGCCTCATCTCTGAAAGGCACAAAATAAATTTAGAAATCTGCAAAATTACTGCTGGAAACCAAGCTGCTCACATTAAGTTGCTATATTTGGAATTTTTTTAATACCATTCTTAAATGAAGAAGAGCTGTGGATCATACTGAATTTGAAAACCTGCAAACTGATGCAGACAGTGGTCATGGGCAGTTTTCAAGGAAATACGAGGGTGATTTGAAAAGTTCACAGAATCACCACAACAGACCAGCACTAGTGCTACGAGTTGTTCATGTGATATTCATTCGATTGTTGCCTGCAAACACGTGTCATATAACTGCCCTTTGAAGATTCTTGCGACGGGGACGTGGTTCTGTTGTTCCTAAGTAGTGATTTGCAAAGATGGAAAAAATTGAGATTAGAGCAGTGAATAAGTACTTGGTAAAGAAAGATATGAAAGCAAAGGACATTCATGACAATTTCCAGAATACACTGAGGGACTCTGCTCCTTCATATTCAATTGTTGCCAAGTGGACGAATGAACTTAAATTTGGTCGGGAGAGCTTAGACGATCACACAGTGGTCAGCCAAGATGTGTTGCTGCCCCAGAAATCATTGAAAAAGTGTTCAAAATGATCATGGAGGATCATCAACTGGAAGTGTGACAAACTGCTGAACCTTTCCAAATGCCATCTCAAAGGATGTATCATATTTTAGCTGAAGAATTAGATATGAAAAAAGTATTTGCAAGATGGATGTCGCGGCTCTTGATGCTGGATCAAGAATGCATGAGAATGGAAATATCAGAACAAAGCTTGGCCCATTTTAGGAGAAAAGAACATGTTTTGCGCCAGTTTGTGACCACAGATGAAACTTGGGTCCAGCGCTATACCCTAGAGACAAAACACAGTCAAAGCCATAGAAACACGTAGATTCTCTGCCACCAAAGAAAGCAAAGACAAATCTTTGAGCAGGAAAGGTCATGTCATCAGTGTTCTGGGATTCTGTTGGTAGATAATTTCCTTGCAGGCAAACAATTACTGGAGAATACTATGCTAACCTCCAGGAGCAATTACAACTGAAGATACTTGAAAAAAGGCCAGGTTTAGCAAAGAAGAAAGTGATCTTCCATCCAGACAATGTGCACCTGCACACCTGTGCCATTGCCATGGCAAAATTACACAAACTAAGGTATTGTCACCGCGCTCGCCGCATCTAATTGCCGACAGCCGCAATTGTCACCCATCGCATTATTGTCGGCACTACCGCAAAGGAGCAGAAGGAAAGAGACAGAGAATGGCCGCATTGTTGGGGCGCTTGCCGAAAGAGAGAAAAGGATAGAGGCTACTGGAATCTTCTACTTTGTACTCCAGCGCAATAAATGAACTTTCCAGAACAGTGCCTGGGAGATATAAATAGCGGTAAAGTGTGAGAAGAGTCAGTCAGACGTATGTGAAGGTTGAGTAGTTGTGCCGACGGAGAAGAGTTAGTTCTTTGTGTTACGAATTCGGAGTCGTGCTGTTGGAGAATCGGAAAAGACTTTCTTGCTGTTGCAACGAGTGTACAAAGTTACTGTTTACGGAAATAAAAGTGTTTATCTCGACTACATCTGTCGTATTTACTTTACACCCACCAAAAGTCACACTGGTGTCAGGAGTGGGATTCGTCGAATTGCTTCTAGTTTCATTACATCGTCAGAAGTTGCAACGTTAGAACCAAGATGGAGGGAGATTCGGAAACCAGGATGATAGCAATGATGAAAGAATTATTCGCCGAAATGAAGACGGAAATGGCTGAAATGAAGACGGAAATGGCTGAAATGAAGACGGCAAACGACAACCTCTTTGCCGAGCTGAAAGAAGAAATAAAGACGAGAAACAACCTCGCTGCCGAGCTGAAAGAGATGAAGACGGAGCTATCGGCGAAAATTGACGGCGAACTGATTGGCGTGACGGAAGGCGTGGAAGAACTCGGCGAAAAGGTGGAAGACCTCTGCCAGCACGTGGACGTCGTGGAGGACGACGGGGAACGTCTTGGCGCCCTGGTAGTAAGAGTTGACGAGAGCGTCAAAGTACTGGATGCCAGGGGCAGACGGAATAGCGCGGAGCCGGGGAGGGAGCACCTAGTGGCCGAGGCGACAGTTGCGCCCGTTTCGGATGATATGAGGGAAGACGTGGAACAACTCGGCGAACTGATTGGCGCGAGGGAAGACGTGGAACAACTCGGCGAACGGATTGGCGTGACGGAAGACGTGGAACAACTCGGCGAACGGATTGGCGTGACGAAAGACGTGGAACAACTCGGCGAACTGATTGGCATGACGGAAGACGTGGAACAACTCGGCGAAAAGGTGGAAGACCTCTGCCAGCATGTGGACGTCGTGGAGGACGACGGGGAACGTCTTGGCGCCCTGGTAGTAAGAGTTGACGAGAGCGTCAAAGTACTGGAAGCCAGGGGCAGACGGAATAGCACAGACCCGGGGAGGGAGCACCTAGTGGCCGAGGCGACAGTTGCGCCCGTTTCAGATAACGAAAGTGTACGTCTCGGGGAAGACAAAGGGGCAGTTCAGGGACGTCGTCGGGGATCCTCTGGAGGAGTGTGTCGGGTACGTAACCAACCAGGATACGACGTGGAGGACGATCAGCAGGGAAGCGCACAAGCAAACGAGCATCACGCGAGAACCGACTTGGCGTGTGACATGGGGGGACCGTCGGAGCCATCCAATCACCTGACGCATAGTGCCGTGAACGGAAGAATGGTGGACATCATCGTGGACGGCAGGATACAGGAGAGGCCGTGCCGAGCACGAGTGAACACGAGTGCAGCGGTGGACGCGACTCGCGCGGATGTGGTGGGGTTTGTTGCCAGACCCATCGGAAGCAAGGTGGCTGCGAAGGTGCGCCAGAGAGGTCGGCGGACATGGTACCCAGTGAGCCGTTTCCAAGTGCGCAGGATGGCCCGTCAACACACCAGGAAGAAGGGCAACTGGACGAGGGACCGTCAAGACCGGCGGTATTGTTGCAGAATTTCGAAGCAGGATGGCATACATCGTCCTACCCGGACCAAGGGACACTATCCAACAGCGATACCTAGGACCGTGCCTCCTGGAGAAGAGGTTCGATGGGTTAGTCCACCAGGGCGCAAGGGAGTTGCCGCAGTGATAGTGCTGGTCGGGACGACCAGCTCTGAGGAGGGAGCAGTGTCACCGCGCTCGCCGCATCTAATTGCCGACAGCCGCAATTGTCACCCATCGCATTATTGTCGGTACTACCGCAAAGGAGCAGAAGGAAAGAGACAGAGAATGGCCGCATTGTTGGGGCGCTTGCCGAAAGAGAGAAAAGGATAGAGGCTACTGGAATCTTCTACTTTGTACTCCAGCGCAATAAATGAACTTTCCAGAACAGTGCCTGGGAGATATAAATAGCGGTAAAGTGTGAGAAGAGTCAGTCAGACGTATGTGAAGGTTGAGTAGTCGTGCCGACGGAGACGGACAGACGATGTGGAGAGTTGTGCCGACGGAGAAGAGTTAGTTCTTTGTGTTACGAATTCGGAGTCGTGCTGTTGGAGAATCGGAAAAGACTTTCTTGCTGTTGCAACGAGTGTACAAAGTTACTGTTTACGGAAATAAAAGTGTTTATCTCGACTACATCTGTCGTATTTACTTTACACCCACCAAAAGTCACAGTATGAATTGCTGCCAAACCCAGGACCCCTGGCATAGATGGCAAGTGTTCTGAGCTATGGGGCCAGCTAATTTTGACATAGATTTATTCTGAGGCTCTCATTTAGAGTAAATCTGCAAGCATACCTTATAAGATTTTGAATATTAAATTATCACCAAATGGTATACAACAAAGGACTTTAATCCTGTTTTCATCTGCTGACATGCAATCTTGGCACACAATTCATTTCTAAGCAATCCAAAGTTACTCCCAAATCTCACTGAACAAGTCTTATTTTCCCAATATTATTCAAGTGCCTATCTGTGCAAGGAAGAGCCCATTTCTCAGGAGGTTACATAGAAACTATTATGTTATGTATAGTTTACAACCAAATGAGCACAGCTATAATGACAAATTTCTATTTGTTGCGAGGTAAATTACAGCAATAAGAAGGGATTTTCTATCAAAGAAAGCTGTGGAAAATAGTGTCTATAGGTCGACTCATATACTTCTAAACATTGTGTAATTATCACAGTCAGAGCAAGTGGTATATTAATCCCCGCCTCTTCTATTATGCAAGTGGGCAGGTCTTGCTATTGCACATTATGCTTCAGGAGTGGGGGAGTGCCACGACAAACTGGACGGGCTGTAAATTAGACTTGCATCACAATAGTTATAAACAAACATCCTTTTATAATTGGTTTATATCTGCACAATCGACTGTCCATTGAAGTGAAAAGTTGAAGCAAAGTTAGATTTAAACAAAGTGCAAAAAAAAAAAGTTTTTAAACAACTCTATGTATATAATATTAATGATTTTTCTAAACTGACCTATTGGAATTTTCATTGTTATTTTCTTTGCACCTGACAATGCTTGAAAGTCTGTGCCCTGTATTGATTTTTTAAACTGTCATTTTTTCTTTCTCTACTACATACAGTAAAGTAGAGGAAGTTGTATTCCACCCAAAAATTTGATGTTGTTCACCGCAAATACATGTTTTGGGGCCCCCTGAATCCAAAAAAAATGCATTTTTAGAAAAAGGTCTGTGTGCATGTCTTGTCTGTGGACAGCATAACTCAAAAACTAAAAGTCGGTTAAAAACCAAAGTTGGTATTTAAGTTTAATGTCTTTCAAGGATGTGACATGAAGATTTTGAAGAAAATTGTTTCACCCTAAACTACCCTTCACATGGAAAATTTTTTGAAAATTTTTATTTTCTGGAAAATGACTAACGATTTTGATTAAAATGTCATATGTTTGAGATATTTTGATGACAGATGAAATGTATATCTTGAATTTTCTGGCTATAGTCCATGAAGTCCTATTTACTCTGAACACTGTTGTGTTAAGAAGGAGGTAGAACATAACAATCGTAAGCAAGTAGACACAGGCAAGTAACAATAGTGTCTTTTACTTGATAGACCGTGAAGTCACAGTGTGTCTTTTATCATTTGAAATGAGCAACTTCTGTAAGTGTGCTACAATGGTTTTATTTTGCTTATGCAACAGATATTTAGCAAATAAATCTGCCATAAATAATATTTGCTAAATATCTACCGCATAAGCAACACCTGTTGCAGCACACTTACAGAAGTTGCTCATAAATAAAAAACACCTGACTGACAAATAAGACTTTCAAAATCACAATTAGGAATACAAAATCCATAAAATGCACTATATTTCATAATTTTCTCAAGCATCCCATTTTCTACATAGTTACCTTATTTTCATTTAGTTGATTACATCAGATTACTTATGTGTTACATTAAATTATTAAACTAATTTTACTTTCTCTACTGGTAAGTAGGGAAGTATTGTATTCCACCCAAAAATTTGATGTCGAGATTTCACCAGAAATACATGTTTTGAGGCCCCCTGAATCCAAAGAAATCATTTTTAGAAAAAGGTCCGTGGGTGTGTCTGTGTCTGTCTGTGGACAGCATAACTCAAAAACGAAAAATCGGTTAAAAACCAAAGTTGGTATTTAAGTTTAATGTCTTTCAAGGATGCGACACGAAGATTTTGAAGAAAATAGCCCCACGCTAAACTACCCTTCACATGGAAACTTTTTTGAAAATTTTGATTTTCTTGAAAATGGCTCTAACAATTTTGATTAAAATGTCATATGTTTGAGATATTTTGATGACAAATGAAATGTATGAATTTTCTGGCTATAGTCCCTGTAGTCGTATTTACTCTGGACAACTTTTGCATAACTGGTAAACGGTTAGAGATAGACCAAATTATACTGTACAAAAAATGTTGTTGTTGTTTTCTAGTGCCTTGCATCTGGCAATGAAGCCATTAGCATTCGTGCTCTCCAATACTTTTGAACTGTAGTTTCTTCTGATCTTAATGCTTCACAGGTCTTCAAGTGTTCTTCATTCATTTCTGCTGGATCGTTACACAGGACACATATTGGTGAGGCTGAGATACCTATTCTGTAGAGATGACTTGCTAAGCAGTCGTGATTTGTCAGTAGCCGGAAGGCTGCAACCGCTGTTTTCCTTGGTCTCTGGGGGATTATATCTGGGTTGGAAAGTAGTGTAATCCATTTTTTATCTTTGGCATTTGTTTCTATTTCTTGTAGGTATGAATGAGAAAAATTTTTAATGATCAAGCGTTTTATTGAGGAATATGAGAAATTGAATTTAGACTTTTGTTTTATTGTTGTGCCTTTCTTTGCAAGTGAGTCTGCAGCTTCGTTCCCCATGACTCCACAGGTAGTTTACCTCAGTCGCCAAGGTAATTAGTACAAAAAAAAATGTAGATCTTGCTAAAATACACAATTTATGTCTCAATAAATTTTCTTGTAGGGTGAACCATTTCGGAGATATTCCTTGTTATGTGTGTGAGTTTCGGAAAACTTAGAACTTTCGTGAAATGGATCATCGTTGTTCATTTTTTCTTATATGTTAAGTGTGCAAAGACAACAGAATCTCAAACATTTGACTATCGCACAAAGCCTACTGTATTCTAACATTCCCCTTGTACCTACAAGGAAATAAGCAATAAGATAATTTGTACAAATGTGTATCTCAACTATCAAGAAAGAAGATATAGGAATAAGAGTTTGTAAGAATGGTTAGTACAAGAGTAGAGAAAGTCATGTGAGTGCAACACATCAGATTTTTTAATGTAGTGTTAACAATTCAATGGCAGTTGTACCTTGTGAAACAAATTTCACATTCCTTTCCTAGTATGTTAATGTGAAAGAGAGCTGGAGGACGGCAGAGAATGACACCTTATTACCTGCAGTAGAACGTACCAAAACTTGAAAGGTGATCAAAGAATGAAAAGAAAAGAAAAATGTTGAAATGCTGCCCACATTGCATGAATTCGTGTACCTAACAGGCTTCAACACTAGCAGAACTCTCTTCACATTAGAGGTGCGTACACAACCTTAGTTTTTCCCCTCATCATAAGAACTGCCAACAGCCTGCTGGAGGACATTACTGAAGAGCAGTGTTCCTAAATACATAGCAATTTATATACTTTTTTTTGCAAAAACTATGAATATAGGGAAAAGGCTCACATAAAATACTTTAACCAGCTCAATGATATACATTTCTACTTTTAATTTGGTGTATCAAATACCTTTCACTTTGATTACCCTCCCCTTATGTAGGACTAAATACCCCCTAAGACTTAAAAAAGCCATTGCCTAGGGTTAGAGGCCTGTTGGGGAGCAGAGGAACCCATGGCCTAGACAGAGTGAAGACCTGGAAGCAGATGGTCAGTACAAGAGTGAGGAAGAGGATGATATGAAATGCAGGCAAAATGGATGATTGGAAAAGTGATAATGAAGTAGCTGATGAAATGATGGCAGGGGAAAACCAGAGAACCCAGAGAAAACCTGCCCAGATGCTGCTTTGTCCACCACATATACCACATCTGGATTGAACCCAGGCCACTTTGATGTTAGGCAAACAGTATAACCACTTGGCCACAGCGCCATCGTTTCTCTCAAGAGAAGAACACTACATTCATTACTATCCAGTATACGAGCAAAAAACATGAGATACTCTAGCAAATAACAGAATGTAAAATGTACGAAAGGTTATCTTAGTAACTGTTGGGATTTCCTGAAGTTCTATGACAAAGGGATAGTATAAGAAAAGACACTTAAGTTTCACCGAGTAGAAGAACTATTTGTTACAAATATTGTTTCAAGTTTGTAAGCAGTGCTGTTCCTTAGGTAGGCAAAAATTTTATTTTAGGTTTTTAATTCTTTCTACATTGTGTCTATATGGAACTTTAAAACTCTCAAGCACAATTTTGCAAGTGCAGTTTGGTACAGCTTGCCTAAAACGTCCTGACATTCGCCCACTCCAGAAGCAAAGATGCGTAATAACACTGAGCAGTCCACTTTCCACTTGCATAAAAGAGAAGTGGGGGTCAGTCTTCCAGTTGCCGTGACAGTAACAAGTTCATATGTTGTATATATGACTGACTCTATTTTCTGATAACCTTCTAGTCACTTGCTCTCCCACCACTCACTTCTCCGTAGTTCTCCTCACTGGCGCATTCGGAGTGTCAACATTTTAAACAAGCTGTACAAATAAAATGCGATATAAAGCAAGTCAATATTGTTGTCAGTGTTTCATCAGCTGAATGCTAGCAATATGCAAGTTGCAATAATAATCAAATGCACCCTTCGAAAACGTTCCATATACACTGACGGACAAAAAAAATGCAACACCATTAAGGACTGTGTTTATCAACACATGGGCACAGTATGTGGATATTGAGGTTACAGAACTAATGATTGATGTATCATGGTTGGTGGACAATAGATGGCACTGCACAGCAGTGTCTCTGTGCCTTCTGTGTCCACAGTGCAGGCAGTCACTGTGGTACCCTTACAGTTGAATGGTGGTGTCAAACGACACCCTAGGGTGTAGAGATGCCACGACAGTGTGCATGTGTTCTTGTCTCACAGCTAGAGCCGTTTGAACGGGGTCAAATTGTTGGCCTCTGTGAAGCTAGATGGACCTATCGACAAATTGCTGCACATCTTGGGTGCAGTGTATCGATGGTGTGTCAGTGTTTTCAGCAATGGTCTGTGGAACATTCTCACTCCGGTAGATCAGGTTCTGGGCGACCACATTCTACAGACGTGCATCTGGATCGATGCATTGTACTGGCATCAGTGAGTGCCCGAACAGCAACCAGGGAGGCAATACAGGCTCAGGTAACACCTGGAGCGTCAGCATTAACTATTGGAAACCGTCTTGCTGCAGCAGGACTCAAATCATGTGTGCCCCTAGCCAAGGTACCTCTTACACCACAACACGGTCATGCACATCTCCTCCGGTGTCGAGAAAAGGCTCATTGGACAATGGAATGGCACTCTGTTGTCTTCAGTGATTAGGATAGGTTCTGCCTGTATGCAAGTGATGGTCGTGTCCACGTACGGCATAGAGCTGGTGGGCAAACTCGTCCAGAGTGCATTCGCAAAGGCCCAACTCCTGGCATCATGTTGTGGGGTGCCATCACTTACAACTCGCGCTCACCTTTGGTGTTTGTACAGGGACATGAAACCAGTGCCAGCTACATACAGCAGGTAATTAATCCTGTGTTACTACCATTTTTTCATCAGGAAGGTGATATGCTGTTTCAACAGGATAACACATGTTCGCATACAGCTGCAGCAATGCAACGTGCTCTGCATGGTATACAACTGACTTGGTCAGCACGGTCCGCTGATCTCTCTCCCATTGAACATGTATGGGACATGATGGGAAAGAAAGTGACTGGGTCTCCATGGCCAGCCACAACCATTGCCAAACTGTGACAACAGGTGCAAGATGCTTGGGACAGTGTATCACAGGATGCCATTCGCCACCTGTACGATCATCTGCCTGCATGAATACATGCCTGTATTGATACCCGAGGGGGTTACACCAAATATTGAGGCTACTATTGAGACATACCTCCTTGTGACATGTCTACATCATTTGTGCTGATTTTGTTATCATATGATACTATCATGACATATTACTGCTCACTTAACTCTGTATTAAATTTAAGCAATCCTTGATGGCATTGCATTTTTTTTCCGCCAGTGTATATATGTCAATAAACAGTGCCAATAGTTGTGCTACAAACAAACATAATTAATGAAATATCTGTTGAACTAAGCATACTGCAATGACACATGCAACATAGAAAATAAAATATTGGATATTCTGGGTCCATTTATACCACTTTCAACCTCCCCTCTGACTAAGTTGGTTCCCCCCCATTGCTTCCATGCAAACCAGTTGATTTTGCACTATTGGTTCCTTGCATACCCACAACTCTTTTCTCTCAGACCACATGACTGTCCCCACCATTTCCTTTCCCAGCACACCATGGGTTACCAATGTTAATTATTTGGCAAAATTAAAATGTACACCTTTCATGTGCAAACTAATCTTTCCTTGCTACATTCCTTGCAAAATAAGTTTTTTTTTATTAACGTCCTCCAACGTAATGTCATATCGGACTGTGAATGAATGAAATGGTGCTCAAGTGAGCCTGAGATCCATAGAGCTTTAAGTTTACCCGACATTTGTCTTCTCAGGATGAGGGAAAACCTCGGTAAAAAACCTTACCCAGATAACTTACCCTAAGCGAGATTCGAACTCACGACCTCTTGAATGTGAGGCAGACATGCTAACCATCATGCTACAGAGGCAGGCAAACAGAACAGTAATTATACAAATAAAGAAATAAAATGTATTCTTTTTGCATGAAAAGAACCCTCTCCATGCCTCATTCCTTTACAACATAAATAAATTAGATGTGTTCGTTTCATGTGCAAATTATTCTTTCTCTCTCTCCCAATCATTTAACATTCAGTAATAAATTTATGAATACTAAATGTGAGAACAGTGAACTACTGAGAAATGTATCACATTACAAATGCACCTTGTTGTGAATTTCTAGTGATTTTAATATTTTCCGTGTACACATGCCCCCACTTATCTGACCAAATGCATGACCTTTACTCTAGTTCCTTTTCCCAGCCTGCAATGTGTGGAAACATTGGTGGTGGGGGCACTAACGTCAGAAAGTAAACACTGTAGTAGGGGAGCCAACTTCAACGTAAGGGAGGCTAATAAGTGAGGTTAAGTGACAGGACCCCAATGTTATTGGTGAAATTTTATAGTTGTCTTTTATGTATAGCAGTGCACCATTTGAAGGCAGAGAATGTAGCAACCAAGTTTAACCAAATATTCTACCAAAATCTCCATATTAAATGACTAGTATGCACAAAAGAAATGACAGTTAAAAAAATATTGGCTATGTATATTATGTATACAAATGCAGTCCCTCTAATGCAAAATGTGTCCACAATGCAGCATTCCTGAAGTTATGCAAGAAAACAAAGGAACTAACCTTGTAGTGTCTAAATTATATTTTCAAACCTCACGTTGTGCTGTCAACTACAGAAGAAATTCAGAAGTGAATTTGTTCAGCAATGTTTCATAGTATAACTTTCAATATACTTAGTCCACCGTAGTGACAGCGGTTTGCAAGCACCTATAATGTACTTAATAGGTAATTAGAACTTGATGCTTTTATTAGGAACTGACCACATTTCACTAACCACAGGAAAAATTGGTTTCTTAGGGGTGATGACTTTATACATGGCCACTTGTCAAGGAAGACGTAACACTTACATGACCGTGAATCTCAACCGATGGCATACCATATTCATTCCTTCCGGCCATCAAACTATCCCGTAATTCGTCAACAGGCATTTATGCTTTTTAGTGTACAGGCAGTATATTTAATCCCATTTACAATGAAACGGAATTCACAATTTCTTGAAGAAAAATACCCTTCCACAGACACACCACCATTTCGTAACCTGCTAGTCAAAACACTATTTCAGTTTTAAGTATCCCTTACACAGCAAAAGACTATCATTTATGAGAACAGTAATTGTTTTTCGCAATAAGTATTTTTATACAATATGTTAAGTATTTGGATATTTAAGCGATGTTTTGTTTCACATTCGCAATGTCGTCATAACTTTGCACTCACTGCTGTCATATGACGTCATTTCCCTGAATATCGCTGTGATAGTTCAGGCGTGTACTGTAACTCAAGGACTAATTAACTTGTATTAAGATTTTTATCACAAATTATACGTGAGAGTGAAAGATTGGGTGTGTTCTTTAGGTACGCCCATGTTTAACTGCACAAAAGTTTAAACGCACTACCCAACTGCAAAGGACTCATTTCCCATTTTGCCTGTTTCTACTTTTAAATTGATTTGTAAGATTCTCAAATCCTAATTAAATATACAATAGTAATCACCGTTTCTACTAGTCCAGGAAGAGATCTTCTCTGAGGGTGTGGAGGTGAAATTTGGCTGGACCTCCGCCTGCTGGACCACGAATTTCTTCTTCTGGGTGGTGGGTCCGGGGGTTCCACCCTAGAGCTCTCTGGTGCAATAGTTAACATAATTCATATATATTTATCAACATCGTGTCAACTGAGCATTTTTATTTTCCCAATTAATTTTTTTGTCCTCCAAACTTCCTTCTAGCATTCCTCTAACCAAATACAAAACTTATGCACGTATTGGTTAACTCAAGCGAGCTTAACACACCACAAGAAGGTCACACAAACTAATCTCCTTTCACCGTCATCACAGACTGAATGATAGGCATATTTTCACTCCGACGAATTTCTTACGCCCGCCTGCACTGGAGGACGTCACTATGACGGCAAGGTCGGCGGGAGAAATCGTATTCATATCATACATAGCTAAACTAAGTACGCAAACGGCGGGTTCGGTAGCATTAACGCTTCCTTGGTGCCTTATTATCACATGCTTATTTTCACAGTTTGTAGATATATTTTAGCTAGCTCTAGGTGTGTCTAAACGTAAGCGTATGTTAATCTCCTGCTGTTTCCTGGTTACATCTACAACAATTATATGAGACAGAATTGCTTTTAGATAATGAAGTGGACTTTACAGGTTATTTACGGACATATTCAATTTGCTATGCTGATATCTCAAACATACGATGTTTTGGTCCAAATAATCATAACTATATTTGAAGAAATATAAAATGACGATTGTTTCATTTAAAGCGCGGTTTACCCACTCAGGTGACTTCGCGGTAACACGTGAGGGCCGAATTCGGTAGGTCGTGAGTTCGATTTCCGTGGCCTACCTCCTGATTCATGGGCTTTTTCGGGGGTTTCCCTGGGTTGCTATACGAATGCTGGGAAGGATAATTACATCCCATGAATTGCAACTCACTTTTATTTCACTTCACCTATCACCTGCTTGGCTGCTTCAGGGTTCCCAGCGTCCACGTGCATGGCAAGTGCTTGCTCTCTGTAAATGCTTGTCCTCCGAATGGGGGAAGGTCTTCGAGTTCCGGCACCCCAAGGGACCCGAGAACCCTAGGGGGGGGGGGTAGAGAAGTCGGTGTAAGAGCCGCCACCGGGGAGTTAAAATCTATAGTTAGTAGGGACTCTGTCCTCTATTGTCGTCTTTCCTCAGGTATGATCATCCTTCGTATCCTCTCACCTCATGCCTCCTTCCAGGGACATAGGCACAAGATTTCATTGGTCGAGGTGATACGTTCCCCCCGCCTCCCAACCTTATCTTACCTCTCTATCTAAAGGGCAGTTTGGGGCGGATTTTTACTTTCTCTAGCACCTATTTACACAGATAGTAGGCAGAGCAAGTTCTAGCATTCCGTCCAAAAACTCAATATAGGGATTTCACTGGAAATGCGTATTTTGAGATCCCATGCATGTGATTTTTCCACATGTCTGAGAACAGCGTAACTCCAAAGCAAAACTCAGATAAATACCAAACTTGGCATTTAAGATTTATCTCCCAAAGATACGAAACGCAGTTGTTCAAGAAAGTTCGCCACATCTAGCAACCCCTCGCATAGAATATTGTGACAAAAAGACACTTTCTAGTTACTTTTTCTTGTCACTTTATTTTTCTTCTAAAGCTGAAGCACAAAACGCAGTTCTCTTTTATCGTCGTTAACACAATCTAAAGTTCTTCATGTCCTTATAACTCACAGCTGATATGTCCTTTCGTAACCTTGACACGCTTTCCTGTCTTTCAGTTCTCTCTATTTAACAAACTGCTGGCTTCGACGATCACTCACTGAAACTGCTTCACACAACAAACAACTCCGACGTGACGACTCATAACTGTCCCTGACGATACACACATTCTCTCAACGACTGTACACACATAGTTACTAATAGCTGTCTCCACGACTCCATCACAAAAACAACTCATCCTCTCACCGCTGCGCTTGCTTATACATCCGAGAATGGCGTAACACAGATCTTTCTCGAAATTCGCCTTTTCTCGAACTTCTCGTAAATAAGCCGGCAGTCGGAAGTCTCTAGAACTGTCTGGAAGGTATTTGATCTGCCGTACTCATAGTCGTCTTTGTTCTGACCGCTACAGTGTCGTCGGGTCACATTAAGCAGTGGTGTGAGGTAACTTGACCTTGAGCATCTATGATAAGCTGCCGCTGTCGACTGATATCGCAGTATCTTTCGTTATTTTTTATTTTGTCAAAATAGCTCTAATGCTTTTGATTAACATACCACATGTTTAAGATATTCCGGTGCACGGCTATATAATGTGTATACTATTTTCTGATAACCTGTTAAGAATGCATATGTCTTTGGCATTAACCAGTTTTGAGTTTTGCGTTGTTTTACCGCCTTATCTTAGGCAGGCATGGGAAAGAAAGGTGACAGGAATGAAATCAAGTATGTACCCCCTCCACATACCCCATCAGGCCACCTCACGTTTCCGGTTCTGTGTTTATGTATATACATATGTGTCTACAAACAAGGTACCTACATAAGTTTCAAGGAGAAACCGAATAGAAACATATATTACGTCATTGTGATTACCTTACATACATTTTCTTTTATCATAGCAAATGCAGTGCTTTACTTTTACCAGAAACACAAAATATTTATCTTCCCATTCGACTTTGAGGTATCTTTTTATATTGTTATGCGACATGACTCCACTGACACAATTTGAGGGAGTGACCAGTTCTCTGAGGCAGACAACAGCGGGGGTGTAGCCTGAGAGCTAACCGTGTATAGGAGAGTGGACGGAGTTAAAACTACAATGTAAGGGAAATGACACAATATGTCGGTTCTCCCCATCTATGGTCTAAGTTCATAACAGCGGCTTTTCCTTTGGAATAGTTGTTCATCGGCAATGATTTTCACTGGTTTACTGTTGTGTACCGACCTTGGGTTTGTTTACGTTCGGTTTTCTTTACAAACATTAAGCTCTCTCTCTCTCTCACACACACACACACACACATTCATATTTCCAGATTCTAGGGAGGATGGCGAATAATCCTCGTTATACCTTCTGCGGGCTAACTTGGCTCGAGGAACATAAAAGTGTTAAGCCGCTTCCACTAGTAAGTTAGGAGTGGCGGTAGAAAACATATGTTGTGGTCACAAACGTCAGAAGTCCGCCTCTCAGTTTGTCTTGTGTTGTATTCAGTGTTGGACTACTTCGGCGTGAGCGCAGGTGATGGAGCTATTGCTACTTGTTCACAATCCACCACTGATTGCATGGAGGGGATCGAGCCTCTCCCACCTTCCCCATAACACCAACATCAGGGGTGAGTACTTGCTTCTTTTCAACATACCTAGTTCTCTTTCTTTAGGCTCGAGACAAGATAAACCGCACAGGGTATAAGAACAAAGTCCCATCCTCCAACTGTGAATCGAAGCTTGTACCTCCAAATTTGGGAGCTAGCATGCTAACCACCAGACCACAGAGGTAATCTAAAATGCGCAATGAAAACATTTCTGCAAACGTTTATTTCTTACATGTTTTTCTTTGTTTCAATTTGTTAACCTTATTATTCTCGGTGGTACTCTATAGTGGTGTTAAACATACTATATAAAATCACATGGAATGTGTTTGTCACTACCCAGAAGTAGTCCCGAGGTTGGTTGACATTTTTTGGTTAGTTCAAGAAGAGTAGAAAAAGTATTTTGTTGTTTAACGACGCTATCAATCGCCTGGATCATATCAGCAAATCTGCTGGCATGGAACTGTCGTTTTTAAGCACACTTAAAACCCATCGGTCTGGGCCGGATTTGAACCTGTGACCTTGAGATCAGTAGACCAGTGCCTAACCAACTGAGCCACCCAGACTGACATTCAAGAAGGGGGCCACTTTTCAGTCTTCTGCGGTGAGGTGGGATGTAAATTTGAGTAGCAGTGGATCGTGATGTTAGATGCAGGGCCTGTGCAAATTCTTGTACCTGGTGCGAAGAATTGTGAAGTCCTAAACCGGGATGCAGGTTACTGTTGCGAACTTATCCGGGTGCTCCAGTAACCAGTGGCGGCTCGTGCCTTACAAAATAGGTGAAGAAGTTCACTTAAGCATGCTGAAAATACAATGCAAAGCCGGTGTACCGCGGTCCAATATTTTTTACCAAACTTTTTGTATCCAATGGAGCTGTACACAAAAGAAACTGTCACACTATGATTCATTTTAGTCCAATACATATGACACTTCGCGTAGTAAGCGAGAGAAATAAACATGGTGGATGCAAATATATACAGCTTTGTTTTAAAATCAAATTTAAACGGTGAGCTAAACAATGTACAAAAACTGCCTGAGGAGCATTGTTCTTGATTCTTTTTTGAAGTCCATTCAAATCTCCTGACATAACACTCGCTCCATCGTAACATTGTGCTACTAATTTACGTTCATAATGAAATTATTTAAGAACACCATGCAGCAAAAGAAATAATGTTTCTGCGGACCTGTCAACACTCACATCTTGAAATCCGAAAAATCGTTCAACCAATGTGCTCTCTATATGCACGTATCTTACAATGAATAGAGCACTGAGACTGTTGACAAATATCTGTAGTGTCGTCAACTTCAACAGAAAAAATCTGAGACATTAATTTCAGGTCTGTAAGTATTCCGAAATACATCCAATCACCTAATTTTGTATAGATTTAGAATCACCGCTGAATATACTTTTAATTTTATTATAGTGGTTTTGGATTTCTAATTGAGTTTCAGTACACAAGCTCCTTGAAATTTCCCCGACTTAGCGAAAGCGCACTCTCATCATGACCTCAGAAAGCAAGCTCTTGTTTACCGAAATACAATGTTGCTTTAATGATCAACTAAAGGAAAAGCCTATTTAATGTCACATTTCCATTGAAACGCACATGAAAAAGTCTGCTGTTTTCCTGAAGAGCTCAGCCATTGTGTTTCTTTCTTTCTTTCTTTTCTTTTTTTTCAAAAGCGCTTAGTTGTAATTTACTTTTAAATGCCCCGCCGAATCATTGTGCTTGTGAAGAGAACGGGTTATATTAATGAAATCTGTGAATCTCTCTTTGTCCCACACGTTACTTTTGTTGCTAAAAAGTAAACAAGGCCAGCAGAATAGCGATTGCAAACTACGGCTACTGCATAACCAAAAAGAGTTATCGAGCCAAGAGCTTTTGAATTTAATGTTATAAGTCTTACCTATTTTCTTATCCTTTCTTTTAAGGGCTATATTAATGATATCAGTGGGCCGCTCAAAGTTTAAAACATCCTTCTTGTCTTCATCTTTCCACCTGGAAAATGGGGTTTCTAGCAAATTGCAAACTATATCGTTCACTGGATTCATAACAAAACAGTTACATTCCGTAATTAAAATATTAAAAGCACTGGAGTCTAGCAAACTCGTAAATTATACCTACCGTTCACAGTTATGTAAAACACCACGTTTTAAGTTTACCTCCAGCTCTTCCTCGAGGTAAACGAATACTATCTTCTAAGCGCGCGAAAACAGAAACCATCCCCTCTACCGTGTTCTGTGCCTCTACCCAAGTGAAAATATTTCTTGCTTGCTCGAAACATGTGCATGCCCGTGTTATTTCCCCGTAGTTCATCGTTTCGTGACGTCATGTTGCCATGGCAACCAAGCTGTTTAGTGCCACAGTTTCTTCCGTAACTCTGACTGATGCACTTGTCCTTGAAACCGATCTGAGGGTGCCCTCTCACCAATTTTCCCTGCTGGCTGCGGGGCTGTAAGTTCCAAACAAAAGAAGGGTTGGTCACTGACCCTGCTACGGCTCCTAGCAGTTGAAATTTGTGACTAAACTGTTAGAATGGCAGTAATAATGCCAACATTAACGAAAATAGAATACTGCTATTTTCAGGTGAAAACCTCTTCACCTGCTTCACTTGAATAACCGCCACTGCCAGTAACTAAGGTACCTGTTTTGGATTCCCTGGATTGGATTGATCTGGAAAGGGAGGGAGATCCATTCTGCCACATGGTTTATGGACGCTCTTTAATTGATGTGGTTCTTCGCGTGGCATTCTATATTGGACGTAAAATATCGATTAATTTTCCTCAGATGGCTGTTCATCAAGCTTAAGGTTCTTTTAGGTGTCGTAAATCTAAGATACCGGACGTCAGCTTTATTGCATTTCCGAAGGTAAGCCATGCTAGGATTTTTACGACCGAAAAACAACTCCATCGCCCTCCGCAGGATTTGAACCCGTGACCTCGGGTTACCTCTAGAGCATGGAGGACGACCAGGGTTGGATGAGGGATGTTTAAATACGGCGGTTGCAGTGCAGAGGTAATGGAGATTGTGCAGATGCTGGGTATCTTACTTGACTGATCCTGTGGCGGATTTCTGTACTAAAACTGGCAACATAAAGGTTCCAAGTGAGCAAGCTGTTCAAGACAAGACCAAGATATCTAGTAGATTCTACTGTGGATATTTGTATCCCTGCCAGAAAAACAGGATGTTGGACGACTTTACGTTTGTACGAGTATATGTGTTTGAGAAGTATGGGTCTTTGGGGATTCATCAGGACGCGGCGTTTCTACACCACAGGTGAACAGTGTCACAGAAAATTAAGCACTTTAGTAGCCGTAGAAGGACAAGTCCTCGTATTAGAACAGCGACATCGTCAGCAAAGTAGGCAATAAAGAAACGAGGATCAGAGGAAAAGTCAGAAGTGTAAATGAGCTAGAGAAATGGCCCTAGAACGCTGCTTTGGGAAACATAGGAGTAAATTGCCTTGGACTTGGTTGCGCAGTTTGATACTTAATTGGGAAAAAATAGTGTACTGAGGTAAGTTTGAACTATTCTATACAGCGTATCGGACAGATAGGGTTTTAGTAAGTTTATCGCAATAATTTAACACAAAGTAGATAGAAAAATTAGCTTTTGTTCTGTTCTGTAGTTTTAAACGCTCGCTTTTACTACATGCGGCACCGCAGGCGGAGACACTGATGATACATGGAATGAAGATAGAGCACCGGTGGAATAAGATGGAGGGGGAACCCGGAGGAAACCCGCCGCAGCGCCGCTTCGTCCACTACGAATCCCAGATGTGGTTGCCTGGGATCGAAACCGGGCCGTATTGGCTAAAAGCGAATTATCTAATCACTCGGCTACGGCGCGGCCTAGCTTTTGGAGAAGTTTGTAGAGCAGGTAAAAATGAACAATAGTGCGTGGAGAAAGTCTTCTGAATTTAACACACACAAGTTAAAGGCATGTGAACGCTGGCCAATGGAGCGGAGCACTGTTGCCAAGCGTAGTGTGTGTACCGGCAGAGGTTCTGTACGTAAGAGCATGTGAGATGCGTGTACCACATTCGGCAGCACTGGCAGGAGGGGCAAGCTTAGGATTCGCTGGAGTCTGCAGTACGGCCCGCCTCCATATGCCTTTAACTTTTGCAAAGATTATTAGGGTATCGTCCTTTAAGGCTACGTTGTTCAAATATGGAATGGCGTGTGTCCCTGACACTTCTATTTTCACTTACAGACAGTGGACACATAGGAACCTATTTCTAAAAGTGCGCTTTCTTAATTCAGCGGGCTTGAAAAGCATAACCGATTAAATCTGTTTTGAATTTCCTTTTTAACTTAGAATGCCATACTTTCTTTGCCTGCCAACGGATATATGATCCCTCCAGCAAAATTTTCAGGAGATTAACTTCAGTTTCAAACCAAATTCCATAGGTAAAACAGGAAGTTAGTGCATTCTTTAGGTTAAAATGAAATTGTACTGTGATGAAGCTACGTTCTTCCATTATCCGGAGAAGGTGGTGACTGACTGGGAAGAGATAATCTAATCCTACTGGTTACCTTCTAGTTCCAAACTCCAAAAACGTTAACGAGAGATAGCGGGATGTTCTAGAATTTCCTATCCCCCCCCCCCCCTCCTACCTCCAGAACATTCTAGAACTCGGTGGAAAATTCAAATGGCTATATAAGCCAGCATGTTTGCGAGTGATGATGTACATTTAAGGGCGCTCAGCTATTAGGTTAGCAGCGCCCTTATAAAACGAATTATGGAAAAGACCACAAATAAGCAACAGAAAAAAATGATTAAAGCAACACAAATTTCTCATATAGAACTGATCAAGGCAATTAAAGGCCAGAGATAAAGATGAATACAAAATAAAAGCCCAAGCAAAAGTTACAGTAAAGATCAATATACAGAAATAGTAATTGCAAAAATCCAAAGATAAGGATACATGTACAAGAAGGCCAACAGTTGCAAATCTGATATCTGCATATATATCTACCAAATTCTTAGTTGGAAGCTTATTTTTGACAAACATTTAAAAGCCCTTTTGACTGCTTTGTTATCGTTTGTCGTCCTCCAGGCCTGTACATTGACCGGCAGATGCAGAGTCCGGAATATGTGCCTGCCAGGGTAACACAATCTAGCAACATGATGAAACGATCTTTGCCACAAAGCGGACAAAGAGGAGCAAGGTTCCCTTTAAAAAGATAACAGTGCGTAGAACAGCACCGGCCTATACGCAACCACGCCAAAATCATGTCTTCGCAATGAGAGGAAGCATGAGCGTCAGCAGACTTTTTTTCAGGGAGGGGCAGCATGTTGGAAGTTTGCAATTAATTCATTATTCTGTTGCCAAAAACTGTAAAAATTGAGTTATAGTATTTGTTACGGATAAGCATATTAATTTATGCTAAATAAAAAGTGTACTTTACCTCAAAATTAAAGCAATAGTCTGACAGTAATTGATTGCACATTACATTTGTTATTTTCTAAGGGGGAGGGGGCCGCGGCCCCCCTTGCCCCCCCTTCGCGACGCCCATGAGCGGAAGTTACCTAGTTTATCGGCATGTTATGTTTGCGAGTGAGATAGTGGCACCCGCTGTCTCTGGCGCCACAAAAAGTGCTGTTTTATGAGTGGGTTTGTAACGATTGTGACATACCGTGAGTGCTACTACTGCAGGAGACTAGAGATATCGTATGTTTGGCTCCCCAAGGAAGATGCAGGGGAAAGAAAAGGTTGTTTCGCCCTATTTAATTATCCGGTTACGTCACAAAGAAAAGCGAAGTGATGGAAAATTGAGCTAGATCATATTAGTAAAGTGTCCATGTGAACTGAGTGGGGTCACAATATAAATAAAGTCAACAGTTTTATTAATGTGGTATTCATGGTGGACAAAGCGGTGTCAGGTCAGGTTTTCTCTGTGTTCTCCGGTTTCCCCCACCACTCATTCCAACAACTGCTCCATTGTCACCTTTCCAAAAATCGATTTCGCCTGTATTTCACATCATCTTCCTGGCTATCACACCTGGTGCTTGGCTGACCACCCGCTTCCAGGTCTTCACTCTGTCTGGTCCTTAGGTTCCTGTACTCCCTGACAGGCGCCTGACCCTAGACTTTGGCTTGGAAGTCCTACATGAAGGGAGGGTAATCAGGTAAAGAAAAAAAAAAAAAAGATATATACTTGCATGTTCTGTTCTGTTCTTTACAATACTTTAATAGTCTTAGAATACAAATACAAATACTACCTGCTCTACATTCCAGGCACAACCAATTGCCTACAAACACACAATTCTAATGTGCTCTCCATGTGGTTGCAATAAGCACCAACTTTGCCCGCCTCTCTCTCTTCCCCAGTCTCTCTGTTAAATATCAATTCCTTCCTTGATTGGAGCTGATTATACTGCACCATGCAGATGCTAGATGGCAGTTGTGAACATTGTGTGCATAGAAAGCCATGGGCAAGACGGAAAGGAACTATCATGGACAAAGGTAGACTGCATGGTTTTTGTGGAAGGAAGGAATCAAAACAGAAAATATTCATAAACCTGGTATGTGGTCACGATCATCCTTCACAAAACACTGTTTATAACTGGATTGTTGGACTTGCCAGCAGAAGGGAATCTGCTGGCAAGAATAAGAGTACTGGTCATCCATCAACGTCACAGTCTTCAATGAACATAGATGTTGTGTCTGAACTGATTAAGACCCATTAGCTTTCATAAACTGGAATAGCAGACAGGCTGCACAACCCTGTGCACCATTAGTGATGACCATCTGGATATGGCAAGGTGTGTGCACAATGGATTTCAGAGGATTTAGAAGGAAGCCAGACTGAGGTGTGTGTCAACTATTGGAAATGAAAATAAGGATCCAAATTTTTTGTAGAGATGGTGACTGTTGACAAATCGTGGTGTCACTATCATACACCTCAGAAGAAAGTTCAATCTGTGCAATGGAAACATCCTGGGAGTTACCCATCCATGAAATTTTATACTGCAGGTAAGCAGATGATCTCCATCTTTTGGGACACTTGTGACATATTGCTAATGGACTAACTTCCACAAGGAACAACTGTCAACAGCAGGAAGTACTGTGATCTCCACCTGTTGGGACACTTGTGACATACTGCTAATGGTCTAACTTCCACAAGAAACAACTGTCAACAGCAGGAAGTACTGTGATCTCCATCTGTTGGGACACTTGTGACATACTGCTAATGGTCTAACTTCCACAAGAAACAACTGTCAACAGCAGGAAGTACTGTGATCTCCATCTGTTGGGACACTTGTGGTATACTGCTAATGGTCTAACTTCCACAAGAAACAACTGTCAACAGCAGGAAGTACTGTGATCTCCATCTGTTGGGACACTTGTGACATACTGCTAATGGTCTAACTTCCACAAGGAACAACTGTCAACAGCAGGAAGTACTGTGATCTCCATCTGTTGGGACACTTGTGACATACTGCTAATGGTCTAACTTCCACAAGAAACAACTGTCAACAGCAGGAAGTACTGTGATCTCCATCTGTTGGGACACTTGTGACATACAGCTAATGGTCTAACTTCCACAAGAAACAACTGTCAACAGCAGGAAGTACTGTGATCTCCATCTGTTGGGACACTTGTGGTATACTGCTAATGGTCTAACTTCCACAAGAAACAACTGTGAACAGCAGTGTATTATGACAGCCTTATGTGACTTAGATGCAGTATTCACCAAGGGCAACAGGGAAGCTGGTCGAATGGAGCGCTTCTCCAGTGTGACAGTGTGTGGGTTCACACCAACAATGCCAGAACTGCAAAGTTAAAATCACTGGGATTCATTGTTGTGCTTCACACATCGTATACACTGCATCTCGCTCCATCTGATTAATTATGGTTTATCTGACAACGTGAAGGACAAACTGCGAGGTAAAAGGTTCAGTAACAACAAGAAATTTCTGACAGCAGTCCATAGATGGGTGTACAGTACTTCTAAACAATGGTTCCATGATGCAATAATGAAGTTACCAGGAAGACGGCAGTGGTGTATTGATTTTGGTGGGCAGTATATTCAGAGATACCATGGAGAATGAATCATGTTCATTAATAGAGTACAAAAAAACTACTATGTTAAATCATTTCTGAATGCCCCTTGGAACTTTATGTGGCATAAGGCATTGTACTTCACAATTTTATATTCCAGTACACACTTTTGATTATTTTCAAGAACTTGAAAAAAATTATAGAAAGGAGATTTTCACTTATTCCTGAATACTTATGGAAGAATGCACTGGCATCTTGTTGAATGATCACAGGGCACAATTGTTAGTCGAGCTTGCAAAAGATTGGAATTTTTGTTTACTTAATTTGTCCTTGTGACCTTCAGATGAAGCACCAACATCATCTTCAGCAATGTCCTGTTCTTTCTTCAACACTTACTCAGTGTTGTCAGGTCTGTCGAAGTAAAAGCAGAACTGATTTGCTAAAAGCAGGAGAAGACAGTAGATTTTTTAACCAACAACTTTGCACAGTGTAAACTTATTTATGGCATTATTATTGTTATTGGTGTTATTATTATTATTTATTAATTATTATTTACTATTATTATTAATTATTATTATTATTATTATTATTATTATTATTATTATTATTATTATTATTATTATTATTATTATTATTATTATTATTATTATTATTATTATTATTATTATTATTATTCATACATTCAGCCCTCAGAGAAGATATAATACCCAATTTTAAAATAAATTTGTTTTAAAAAGACATTGTGCTACTAGCAGTATGGTGGTGGTCCTGTTGGTAGCTTAAGTTCTATAATAAGCATTGGTATTGCTAGGGTTACGAAATGTAAATATATTTATGTATTTTTTATATAATTTCTTTTTCTAAATTAATCCTGTTATAATTTCAATACCTAAACATAGACCTAGAACTTAAACAAAATTCACCAGGATAAAATATTAAAGGGTGAAGATAAATGTAAAACTTGTAACAGTTAAAAAAGTACAATTCCTAATTATTCTTATAAACATTCTTCTAGAAATAGTTATTTGTTATGCCAACAAACTTACTGCTGGTGTTTTCAAACACACAAGCCATGTGTGGGCAATGTTTAAGACATAAAATCAGACTGAATAACTCAATGCCACAGTCAGAATTTGAACCACAGATATTCTGTGCATAAGAGGGAATATCCCTGGTTCAAATCCCGGCTGTGGCATTGAATTTTTCAGTTCTGATTCTACCTCTCGTACATCTAAAAAGTTTAAGATGTGGTCACAAATTTTATTAAATTAGGTACTTACCTAAGAACTACTTTCGAGGAACGTTTTCTTCATCATCAGCTGAATGTGACTGGATGGCTTGCCCCTGATGATCAAAGCTCTTTATTTGTCCCTCTGTTGATTGTTCTACAAATTTTCTACGAGATTTAGGTGCACTGGGATCGCAAAGTTAAGGCTGAAGGCTGATTCACAAATACTGATAACAGTAACGATAATCAGAAAAAGAAAGTTGAAATACATGTACTTAAATGGGAGTGTTCACAACTAACGATAAGCTATCCTGGCTCTTGGAATGGGAAAGTTTTAACTTTCTGTTCCTGTTACGGGGTATCGCAAGCATTAGTCAGTTAGAAACACATGAATTCCCAACACGCAATATCGACCTCCACTTTCTATTGGTAAGCTGACTGATACTGGGCTATTGTGAACCAAAATGTTGAGTGCTGCGTTGCTTCCACTGCCTCTCAACACGGGCCCTAATGACCTAGTTGTCCACGGGCCCTTAAACACAACTCACTTCCATTGCTTCCCATTCTCATTGCAGTTCTGGTTATCATTACTCGTGGTTGTGAACCAAGCTTTATTTAACTTTGATTGTTATTTCCATAGAAATACTTTTTTCCAAACATTCAGCTTCGTGGATTTTTGTGCACACTTGGTTAGTATCAATGAGTTAACTATTTTGTACCCTTTGTCTGGTGAAACTTAGGTTTCAAATAAATTTTAGAATGCAAGACATTTTCAATAGAAAAAAAATGAAAGTACACATTTATCTTTCTACTGCTTGAAAAGAGTGATAACGATTGTGCTAAATGGTTTATTACCTTTGCTTCCTTCACAAAAATAAACATTATTGCACTTTACTCTTCATCCAATAGCTCATTTCACAAAATATACTATGTAGTGAGTCTGCAATTGCAGTTAATCAATTTACATACATTTTTTCCTGTGCTTTCTTTTTGTTTCCTGCACAGAGCTTAACTTTTTTATGCTGCATGTTTGCTTTGTAATTCATTATAATTACAATTATTCAAATGCAATATTTGTGTGTTGTGGGTGAACATACAATACATTACAATGATATTTTCTAAAATAGCTTAAGTGTTGTACCTTGATTCCTGTTTAACAGTAATGATGGTTCTGGTTAAATAAATTCTTGTAAAAACATTAAAATATTACAAAATATAAATTACCAATATAGAAATTGAATATTTTATGCTTATCTAAAAAATGGAACTATAATAATTACATGCATACACAACATGCATTTTAAGTCTTCAAACTTTCAGTCTCAAAAGTCATTACTCTTAGCTTTGTTATATAATACTTTCCAGTAATGTGTACAACATATTAAAATATACATTTTCCTCGTCTTCCATACATTAAGATGTGTATACAGCAGAAGCCTGATTATCTGATTAAGACTAAAACGCTAAATTACTTTTAGCGTTAAATACTGTGACTCATAAGCACATAGTTTAAGATTACAAGCCCTGACACTTGCAAAGACATTACACTACACAGATAATCAGCTAGGTACTTAGAACAAATAATTATTCTTGTTTGAGAGGTAGAATTAGAACTGAACAATTCAATGCCACAGCCAGGATTTGAACCACAGACCTTCCACTTAATGTACAGCTGCTCTAACCACTGAGCTACTGTGACAACTTGCCACTATGACATTGAATTCTTCAAATGATTCTTATTTTTCCCGGTAGACCATAAAGGGAATCTCACATCACAGGGTGATTTACAATAGTAAGTACTATATGTCCCCAGGATTAAATAACCTTTACATGGTAATTATTATTTAAGCCAATAACCTTACACACATAAGCTGCATGTGGGTAACGTTTGAGAAGTAGAGCTGGAACTGAACAATTTAATGCCACAGCCAGAATTTGAATTTTTTAGTTCCAATTCTATCTCTCTTAAGCTAATAGTGTTATTCCTGATACAAAATAAACCTGAGCACTTATTTGTACGTGTATACTGGGAACTTAATAAAGGAGATTTGAACGCACCTGATTCTTGGAAGCACTTAATGGCTGTCAAGTTAAACCAGCACAAACCATTGACAGACCAACACAGCTGCTACAACTGCTAACAGAGTGCAGCACACATACATACAAAGCAATTTTCAACTCTACAATGAGATGAAAAGCACAGGTTGTGTTATTGTTAAAAATGAAGATGTTTATGCTTACATTTGAACACACATTTTTAAGTTCTTGTGGCCATACATATAATCTAGAGTAATCTCAGGTAACCAGGTTTCTGCTGTAGTTAAAACCTGATCACTGGGGGAAGCGGATGGGAATGCAGGTACCTACAAATATATATTTCTATAGTGTACTACATAAATATTGCTTCTTCAAGCACAACTTCGGTAAGAACCTCCTTCAAGAGTATTAAAAATATCTATAGAAGTTCAAATTACTTTAAGAAATTCTGGCAAGTTCAAAACACATTTGTAAATGCACCAGACAAGGGTGCCCTTGATAACCTTGTTCATACTCATAATGAAATGATAAGAGAATTTCATTTCATAATTAATTGATCTATCACTTGTGCAGAGATGGAAAACGCAATAACATCTGTCTAAATAGCCAAGTTGTCAATATTTTTGTTCCTGGTTAACTAAACTTTAAGTATCATTTGGATGAAGAGGAATAACAAATTTTGGGCCAAAAGGAGAACTATATTTGATGCCAATTTCCTTGAATATTTGTTCTGGATAGGCGAGGTTACATAAGTACAGCTTACCATTATCAAGGCCATGAGCTAGAGGAAGCAGAGGAACTAGAGAAAACTTTGTATCGACTCCTGGCGTTCCACCGGGAGGTGGATCAATAGCCAACACTGGAGCTCGGTTCTCATTGGCCCAAGCTGCTGCAGCTCTGTAGCGAGCCTGATGTACTTGGCTTACCTCTTCATCAGCCAAAGCCATAAGAATTAAATCCACAGCTATAGTTGGTAATTCTGAAAAACAAATTGTTTTCCATCATATCTCTATTCTAAGTACACATGCTTCATTTACAAGTAAAATGTTTAAGCTTCAAACCTATATACTATTTGTTGCCAATAAATGTTCTTTATATTTTTTAAAAAATTGGAGACTTTACTTTTGTGATCACCCTCGTATCTCAGTAACTCTGAAAGTTTTGACAATGGAATGAAATTTTAAAAATCTATATTACAATCAAATTACTTTCTTTCTTTACTCTTCCACAAACTATTTTTACAAAATCTTATTCTTCTCATGATAAATTTTAATTACATGTTTACAAGCAAGTATAATGGTGGTGCCGTGGCTGAGTGGCTAGATTGCTTGCCTACCACCTAGGCGGGATCTGCATATGGTATTTGTGGTGGACAAAGCGCCGTCTGGGCAGGTTTTCTCCAGTTTCCCACTCCATTCATTCCACCAACTGCTCCATTATTACTCTTCCAATCATCCATTTTGCCTGCATTTCATATCATCCTCTTCCTCACTATCATACCTGGTGCTTGGCTGACCACCTGCTTCCAGGTCTTCACTCTGTCTGGTCCAGAGGTCCCTCTCCCCGACAGACATCTGACCCTAGGCTGGCTTGTAAGTATTGGTATGCATTGATGAACATGGCGAGCTACCAAGGGGGAAAGATGGAAATAGATATATCTTCGTCATGTTTGACGTTTTTACAAAGTTTACTAAGATATACCCCATCAGGAACATCAAGAGCAGGACTTACCTGAACAAGATCGTTAAAGATTATATTCCAAAATATGGGAATATAAAAGCGATTCTTTCTGATAATGCAACAATGCATAGAAGTAAATTGTTCCAGGCCACCTTACGAACATTGGGAATAAAGTTGTATTATTCATCGGCATATTATCCTCAAGGAAATCCAACAGAAAGGACGATGAGGGATATCTCAATATATTTCCACTTACTTTGCTACAGAGACCACACTTCCTGGACAGAAAAATGCAGCTATATAGAGGAGGTGATCATCAATTCAGTTAACCCCACGACTAAGTTCGCCCCAATCGAGTTGATGACCAACACAAAACCTAAGTGATTGACAATTAACATCGACACTACGATGGCTGCTCAAAGGGAATTGATAGAAAAGGAAAAATGTCAATTGGCATTCAGGAGGTTGCAGCAAAAAGCAGAAAAAGGGAGAAATAAAGTAAAAAGGTACATCAGGAAATGGTCCCCACAAATTGGAGAAAAGGTGCTCCTAAGAAGGCACAACGAAACAGCTGGGTGACCATACATATGAGCTACAGAATACAAATGGCAAGTTGGTAGGAAGATACCATAAAAGCAAATTAAAACCATACAAAGAAAGGACCAAATAATCTTTACCAACAAACATGTAAGGCAGGAACAGTAGAGATGAGGAAAAACAATAAGCTTTAATGGGTTTCTTATGGCAAATTATATACAGGTTGGAAAATACAACAGGAAAGAAAATCAACATAGTCATTGGCTATAATGACCACCGAGAGCATTGTCAACAAAGACAGATGAGAATACTGATTGTCATTAAAGAAACGAATTATAGCGACGAAAAAAAATGTGTTTTTGACATAAGGATGACAGGGACAAAAAAAGTAAAAAGGAATCAATTGTAATGACAAAGAGAAAATATTTTAGACACAAGGGTGTCGAGGGTGAATTAAGAAGAAAAATAATAAGAGTTGCAGAATAATTATAAATATAGAAGTTTTCTCTTATAGAGATAAGAGATAAAGAAGTGAAAATTAGTAAAGAGAGAAAAACCATAGTCAGAAAAGCAATGCCCATAAATTAAGATGGATATGGCCAATGTTGAGCTTAAAGAAATGTCGATGAACTAAACAATAGTGAATAAGAACCCAATGTCACAATAGTATCATTAGTAACATCAGAGTTTAAGAACTGAATCAACAACCTGCCTATATGTACATAATAAGCTTGCAAGACAAAGAAGGCAAAGAACTGAATAAAATTGCCATAAGTATGATCATAATCTTTAGCTCAAGATTTGTATCCTGTTTCTCTCTCCTCATAACAAAGAACATAAGTCAAAAGGCACATAATATGATACACTTAAATAATATTTGTGTCAATGTCAAGTGTAAAAAACTTAGGAATATTCTTGGTGTTGTGTTATGTAATAACTGAATATGTTAAAATTATAAAGACATGCTGTGTCATGCCAAAACAAAAGACAAAAACATACAGCAAAGAAGACTGTAGAGAAAAAAATCTGATGTGTTGCACTCACATGACTTTCTCTACTCTTGTACTAACCACTCTTACAAACTCTTATTCCTATATCTTCTTCGTGTTAGTTAAAATAAACATTTGTACAAATTATCTTATTGCTTATTTCCTTGTAGGTGCAAGGGGAATATTGGAACACAGTAGGCTTTGTGCGATAGTCAAATCTTTTAAAGCTTTGAGATTCCGTTCTCTTTGTACACGTAACATAAAAAAATGAACAACGATGACCCATTTCACGAAAGTTCCAAGTTTTCCGAAACTCACACACATAACAAGGTATATCTCCGAAATGGTTCACCCTACAAGAAAATTTATTGAGACATAAATTGTGTATTTTAGCAAGATCTACATTTTTTGTATAGTGTAATTTGGTCTATCTCTAACGGTTTACCAGTTATCTAAAAGTCATCCAGAGTAAATACGACTACAGGGGCTATAGCCAGAAAATTCAAGATATACATTTCATTTGTCATAAAAATATCTCAAACATATGACATTTTAATCAAAATCGTTAGAGCCATTTTCAAGAAAATCAAAATTTTCGAAAAATTTTCCATGTAAAGGGTAGTTTAGGGTGGGGCTATTTTCTTCAAAATCTTCGTGTCACATCCTTGAACGACATTAAACTTAAATACCAACTTTGGTTTTTAACCGACTTTTCGTTTTTGAGCTATGCTGCCCACAGACTGACAGACACACAGACACACACACGGACCTTTTTCTAAAAATGCTTTTTTTTGGATTCAGGGGGCCTCAAAACATGTATTTCCGGTGAAATCTCGACTTCGAATTTTTGGGTGGAATACAATACTTCCCCTACCAGTAGAGAAAGTAAAAAAGGTATTGTACAAAGTAAAAAGATTGTATCATAGGAATAGGGAGAAGTGTTGTATTGTGTTTCAAGATTGTGAATGTATGTAACAACTTGAAAAACAAAACAAGGGGCATGTGAGACAGAATATTGTAAGACCCCAAAGGAAATCATTTATGTAAATATTTATTGCAAATGTAATTTATTTTTGGTGTTGATACGAATTAGTTGAGTAACGAAAATGTGCTACTATTTTTCATTGTTAAGAAAAGTAAAGTTGTTTAAAAACGTCATAAATGTTAAGTTTCACATTTAAATTTAATATGTATAAATAAAAAGATCCTATATATTTAATATTAAAAGTGAAGGGAGAATAGCTAGAGATCGCTTCCCTAACAATACGAGAACTATTTAATGCAGAAAAATATAAAATGAACGCATACACGGATGTATACAAAATATAGCATCATGTAAAGTAGTGCTAAAATTATTAAATGGCGTCAGTATGGTATAGATGTGTAGACATATTTTTGCAATGCTAGTGAATATGGATCTAAAAAAACTGTAAAAGTGAAAAGACAATCAAAATAATACAAAAAGGTGTAACAAAAGTCAATCCAATTATAACAAGTGTAAAAAGAGATGAAAAAGGTGCTAATAAAGTGATATATATATAGTGAAGTTGCATTGCATGTTTATTCATTCCACCTAGCACCACGACCGGAGAGAAATAATAGTCTCATTGCCCAACCCGAAGCCAAACATCATTATAAAAACGGCACCAACTATGAAGCCTACGTAAGTATTTATAGAATTGTAAGTCACCATCAGGATAAGAAATCTTGTGTTTTACTGGGAAAAATGTGAATCAGTTGGAGAATTCAATGTCGTACCGGCACATTACCATGGTAGTTCAGTAGTTAGAGCAATTGGACAGAGACTGGAAGATCCGTGGTTCAAACCCTGGCTAAATCATTGAATTTTTAAGTCTGATTCTACCCTTCCAAACTTTGTCCTACACATGGTTGGTGTGAACGAACAATTAATTTCCTACAATCTAATTATTATTGAAATTCTCAACATCTGCTAAACGCTCATTCCAAAACTCAATTTTTAACAGTTACTTCCAAAACTTGACATTTTCATTTTTAAACACCACATATCAGAAAATCATTAGATTCAACAGTCTTAGAATTTTAAAATTGGTTTCTCTGATTGTTTCCCTTTGAAAACATAAAAAACCTAGCAAGTTTTTGAATTTTGTGAGCCATTAAATGTTTTTTCTTTTTTCATTTTTCTCTATATTTTGAAAAATGCAGAGTTGGCTTTTGGAAATAGAACTGCACATAATCTCCAGTAATGGGCACATCAAATATCGATACCATAGAATCATCTTATGCTGATGATCCCAATGAACGTCTGAGGAACTTTCAGGAAAGTAAAGCAATAGAATGTTTAAAGGTTATCTCAATAGAATTTACAAAATTTCATATTTACATGCTACTCTCTTGCACTCACTTAAACATTAATGTAAATTAGTTCATACAGGCAACATTTAGGGGTATATATAAATGAACAACTAAAACGGGAGAAACATTTTCAATATATTAGTCAAAAATTAAGAAGCGCCTGCTTTAATAAGTACCAGACTGACAAAAATTACAAACTTAGAAACCAGAAGGACTGTATACCACAGCTACTCTTGGTAATGTTGCCAAATATGGGCTTTTGATGTGCAATGTCGCTGAACCATGCCAACCTGACTGAAGAAATACACTAATGGACAATGAGGTTGGCAATAAAATCAGAGAGGAACATAGGTCATGGAATGGAAGTGCAATCTAAAACTGAAGCAATGGAATATAAGTGCAAAATAAATAGTAGAATAATGTAAAAAATGAGACGTAACAGTAACAGAAAGTGTGACTAAGTGAAGAGTTCCTTTTTCCTCATACCCTTTAGCTGTTATTATTAGCGGAAATCCACATTTCAAATAATGTTGAAATCACCAGTAATTTGTGACAATTATTTCTGGTAAAATGTGATGCTCAAAGTATTCATTTTGTCAGTTACCTGACACATGTAAAACTCTTTATTTGTTTTATAAATGTACATTATGAAATAAATTCATATTTTACAGTTACCTACCTATGGCAAAGCTGCATAAGTTTATGATTTCATTCATGGTTATTTGGGGTTATATGGTTTGTGCCTCTAAAATGCAACTGTTTCTTTCATAAATATATATTTACCAAATATATTCCCTTTTGAGGTTATCTACCTGTTGCGCAACTGCATGAGCTTATGATTTCATAGTTATTTCAGGTTATGTGATTCATGAACTAAGTTGTTTCATTGCAATATGAAAGGATCCTCATTTATTCTGTAATTGTGGTGCTCAGTGTTACATTTGGGAGATCTTGTGGGTTGAATTGGGGAATGTATGTGTAAGTAAACTAGTTTCCCACCATCTAGTTACACAAATTCGTCATTTTGAACAAGAATAGAGTTCATCAAAGTTCTAAAGCTTTCACGGCCGGTGTCAATACTAGATGCAATAATATTAACCGGGCTTGTGGGCCGTGGTCTATTGGGTTCCTTCTTCTTCCCAAACGTTTCGTCTGCGACTACGGCAGACATCTTCAGTGGCGGCGAGGTCGAAGTTTCCTAGTGGAGATCTCAGCACCGACTGTGCTGGTCACCACCAGAGGTGCGGTATTTATGTCGGCGGCTGGAGGGGAAGTACGTTGTGATAGGTCCGGGTGGCCAGTGGGCTGGACTTGTACCAGTGGAGTACTACAAGGAGCTGGCGTCTGATTGGCTGGAGAGGGGTTCTGGATTTTTATTTTTGTTAATGCTGTTTGCCATATTTTCGAAGCTACTGCCTTGGATTCAGAACCGCTTAAACCTTCGTGCTGGTGGCGTTACGTGGACGACACGTTCGTCATTTGGAGTCACGGAGAATCAGCCCTGACAGAATTTCTGGATCACCTCAACAGCATCAATAAACAAATTCAATTCACCATGGAGAAGGAACAAGACGGCAAATTGCCCTTTTTGGATGTCATGGTAAACAGAAAACAGAATGGCACACTAGGCCACAAGGTGTACCGTAAGCCGACCCATACAGACCGCTACCTTCACAAAAACTCCAACCACCATCCGAAACAAAAGCGTGCTATGATTAAAACTCTGGCAGACCGAGCTACACGCATTTGCGAACCACAAGTTCTACACCAGGAATTTCAACACTTAGAGTCAGCGCTCCACTCTAATGGCTACGCAAAACGAGAAATTAAGAGAGCATTACATCCTAGTAAAGGTCCCAACATCACAGAAACAGCCGCAAACAATAGGAAGGGCAAGGCCTTTTTACCGTACATCAGATCAGTCACAGACCGCATAGGCAAACTACTTAAACGCCACAACATTGACACCGTCTACAAGCCCACTAAACAGATTAGTAACATACTCCGTTCCGCCAAAGACCCCAGGGATCCTCTATCCACCGCAGGAGTATATAGAATAGCTTGTTCGTGTGGCAAGGTGTACATCGGAACCACACAACGTAGTATAAAAACCCGCATTGAAGAACACAGAAGAAATTGCCGCTTGGGTCAAACTGAAAAATCAGCAATTGCTGAACATGCCATACTCGAAGAAGGGGAACACATCATCCAATATGGTAACACAGATATTCTGGCATCTACATCCCACTACTATTCTCGCTTATTCCGTGAAGCCATTGAAATACACAAGCACAAAAATAATATCAATCGCAAAGAAGAAGGACTTAAACTCAACAGAATATGGCAAACAGCGTTAACAAAAACAAAAATCCAGAACCCCTCTCCAGCCAATCAGACGCCAGCTCCTTGTAGTACTCCACTGGTACAAGTCCAGCCCACTGGCCACCCGGACCTATCACAACGTACTTCCCCTCCAGCCACCGACATAAATACCGCACCTCTGGTGGTGACCAGCACAGTCGGTGCTGAGATCTCCACTAGGAAACTTCGACCTCGCTGCCACTGAAGATGTCTGCCGTAGTCGCAGACGAAACGTTTGGGAAGAAGAAGGAACCCAATAGACCACGGCCCACAAGCCCGGTTAATATTATTGCATCTAGTAAGAATAGAGTTTCCCACCTTCTTTTATCTACATTACTTGTGTATGCGCATTGCCGGCAGTTACCTCCTTTCACATCTTTAGGCATTGCCAACTATACAATTCCAACGTCATTCAAATGACATTCTACTACTGCTTAGCTACTTTCATTTCTCATATGTTGGTGTCCTTTGTTACGCGGTCCCTAAGCCTGTATTTGGCAACAATACCCTATGTTCATTCCATTATTGTGTGCAGCATTATATTATGGGGAGCAGCTACAGGTTGGGAAAAGATATTTAAATTACAAAAGAAAATTATTCACATTATGACACATCAGTTTTAAGCATTCTTGCAGAAACCTAAATATACCTAAATATTTTAATTTAAAAGGTGAGTTAATTAATAACACTGAACAACACTTACAACATATTTTCCATTACTCCATAAAAAACCTGCTGCTTTCAAACATCAAAGATGCTATTCCACCTAACAAAAAATCTGGCATATACCAAATTGAATGCAGTGATTGTAATGAAATATACATAAGAAAAACCAAAAGAAATTTAGAAATTAGATCCAAGGAACACGTTAGAAACATTAAGAGTAAACAATTAGAAAAATCAGCGGTTGCATTTCACTTTTGGACAAAAAATCATGACATAAAGCTAGAACCGAACACATAACCGGAAAACAAGAACTGTCCACATGGGAACAAATCTTTATTTTAAAAAATAGAAACCGAGTATTTAATTACGACATTCCTCAGAGAGACATTTTCAGTAAGTTCATCGAACTGCCACCAGAAGAAGCATCACCATCTGCACCATCAAGCACCATGGAAACCCAGTTATTGTCCGGTTGATAATGGAGGAAAGTTACCTTCGAAACGAGTCCCGGAAAAATATGTTGTAAGTGTTGTTCAGTGTTATTAATTAACTCACCTTTTAAATTAAATTAATTACAACACTGTTTTCAAACTTCTATGAAAGGAAGATACCTAAATATACTCGCCTTGCCCTCACAATATCTTATCTTATATATTTAAATGAGCAATTCATGTTTATAAATATATATATTTTGCCTAACTTGGAAACGGCTCTAATGATTTCCATCAAATTTTGTATTCAGATAGAGTTTTGCTTTCTAAGTTCATCTATATAGGTGTAATTCCCGAAAAAACGCAATTTTACATAAAAAGTTGCAATTCTTGTATATATAGGCGAAGGTGGGCGAATTCTGCGCAGGAGGGTAATTCTGCACTGCTATGTTTCTCTGGTCCTGCTCTGAATTCCTAGTTCTGTCCGGTGTTGCCATCTGCTCAACAGTTTGACTAACTAGTGTGTTGAGGAAGACGCCATTACAGCTATTCGTCTGCAGTCAGTGAGCTGCAACACTTCGGGCATATATTTCTTGTTACAGATTTGCATTAAAGAGCAAGTTAGGCATGGCATGGATATGGTGTAATTGTTCTCATCTATCTATTACTATTAAATTAGAATTCTTTATGCTTGATATGTCTACAAAACTGCTTGAAATAAGCATGTTTTGAAGTATCCACGCTAGATGGAAGAATGTATGTCGTGTCGGGTAATTCTGCGCTTCTTATGGCGGGCAAATTTGCGCGGCGCGCAGAATTGTCCCTCATGTATTTAAATACTAGTAGCACCATACAGGAACTTCTATCCTTCCTCTGACAATTTGGATCTGCAAGTTGAAGTAGTTGAGGAGACTCAGAAAGAAGATTATCGACATAATATTCCAGCGGCTGCTGTCCTGTAAACGACAGTTGGATTTCTTAGATAGCGACTCTGATGCCGATGAATTCAGTGAAAAACAACTGTGTGGTGATGATGATGAAAATGAAAATGATGTCGCTCCAATACCTAAATATGACGTGTGATGAGTTTGGACGTGATAATGAGATTTGGTACAGATGTGTAGATTATGGCAGGTGGTCCGCGAAGAATGTAGCGCATGGGATTCAGCAGAAGATAACTTCTGTGATCTCTGCCTCAGAAAACAAAAACAAACTAAAAAGCAGTTTAAGTGAAACATCTGGACAGTTGATTTGAGTCTGTAATAGGAGTTAGCAATTGATATAATATTCTGTAGCATTTAGTTTATCATTAAAGACAATTATGACACATATATTCAAGTTCATTTCAAGCATATACAGCGCGCACAATTACCCATCCAGGTAGGTTAATTCTGCGCATTGTATACTTTCAGTTTTCAATACCTAACACCCTTTCAAAAGTGCAAGATGCCTTTGGAATTGCACTATTTCGAGAGCTTATTTAATGAAGTTACAGGTGAAACAAAGTCTGCAACTTAATAACATTTCTGTTAGTCAGTATGGCTGCTCGACCTTAAGTGCGCAGAATTCGCCCACTCTCCCCTATTCCCTGTATTTCAGAAATGGCGCTAAAGAATTGGTTACATTTTTGTATACATGCATATTACATTCACAGTGTTTTCTCTACTCACTTTTAGGTAACACATTCACATCTCTTTCTCTACTCACTCTTTCATAAACAATATTCCATAAAAAAAAACGTGATTTTACACAAGAAAAAAAGTCATTTTTATCCCCGCCTTTAAAATAAGTCATACCATGTTCTATATGTTTGAATTAGAAATGCTATTACATTCACGCTGTTTTCTCCTCTCACTTTTAGGCAACACATTCACAACTGTTTCTCTGCTCACTTTTCTACAAATAAGTCATAGAATGTTCTGCATGTTTGAAATAGAAATGCTGCATATTACATTCACAGTGTTTTCTCTACTTAAGTACTTTTAGATAACACATTCACATCTATTTCTCTACTCACTCTTCTATAAAAAACTTTCCATAAAAAACGTGATTTTACACCAAGAATCATTTTTATCCCCGCCTTTAAAATAAGTGGCATTGAATTTTTAAGTTCCAGTTCTACCTCTCAAACTTTGCCCACACACGGCTTGTGTGTTTAAAAACACCAACAGTAAGTTTGTTGGCATAAATAAATAATAAGTAACACCAACAGTAAGTTTGTTGGCATAAATAAATAAGTAACACCAACAAACTTACTGTTGGTGTTTTTAAACACACAAGCCGTGTGTGGGCAAAGTTTGAGAGGTAGAACTGGAAGGTCTGTGGTTCAAATCCCAGTTATGGCATTGAATTTTTAAGTTCCAGTTCTACCTCTCAAGTCATACCGTGTTCTGTATGTTTGAATTAGAAATGCTATTACATTCACATTGTTTTCTCCTCTCACTTTTAGGTAACACATTCACGACTGTTTCTCTACTCACTCTTCTACAAAGAAGTCATACAATTTCGTGCATGTTTGAAATAGAAATGCTACATATTACATTCACACTGTTTTCTCTAATTACTTTTGGGTAACACATTCATAACTGTTTCTCTACTCTTCTAGAAGTAAGTCATACAATTTTCTGTATGTTTGAAATAGAAATGCTGCATATTACATTCACAGAGTTTTCTCTAATCACTTTTAGGTAACACATTCACATCTCTTTCTCTGCTCACTCTTCTACAAATAAGTCATACAAATTTCTGCTTGTTTGATATAGAAATGCTGCATGTTACATTCACAGTGCTTTCTCTACTCACTTTTAGGCAACACATTCACATCTCTTTCTCTACTCACTCTTCTATAACAATTTTCCATAAAAACACGATTTTACACCAAAAAAAATGTATCCTCACTTTTAAAATAAGTCATGCCATGTTTGAAACAAAAATGCTTTTACATTCACACTGTTTTCTCCTCGCACTTTTAGGTAACACATTCACATCTCTTTCTCGGCTCACTCTTCTACAAATAAGTCATACAATTTTCTGTATGTTTGAAATAGAAATGCTGCATATTACACTTAAGTGGTTTCTCAACTTACTTTTAGGAAACACATTCACATCTCTTTCTCTACTCACTTCTACAAACAATTCATATCATTTTTATATATACAAAAATTTGATGTTTGTATATATGTAGTCGGTCTGGGTGGCTCAGTTGGTTAGACGCTGGCCTACAGATCCCAAGGTAGCAGGTTCAAACCCGGCCCAGGCCGATGGTTTTTAAGTGTGCTTAAAAACGACAGCTCCATGTCAGTAGATTTACTGGCATGTTAAAAAACTCCTGCAGGACAAAATTCCGGCACACTGGCGACGCTGATGTGATCCTGGCAATTGAAAGCGTCGTTAAACAAGAAAATAATTTAATTAATTTAATTTGTATATATGTAACTGTTAATCTTGAAAACCGCTTAATCGATCACCTCGAAACTTGGCACGCATATGTATTTTTTTATGGATAAAGTTTTCAAATGGTTTTCTACTCGCTTGTTTTTTTTATGTAGCACTTTCATGTATCCTCTGTTTGCCCTTCAACATACAATTGATATAATTTTCTATGATTGAAATATAAATGCAACGTGTTACATTCACACGATTTCCTCTACTAATTCTTCCTTTACGAGACACAATCAGTCTTCTTTCGCTACTCTCCCTTCAAAATACAATTCATACAATTTTATATATGCTTGAAACAACAATACAACATATTATATTAATACTATTTTCTCTACTCACTTTTGTTTTACATAACAATTCATAACAATTCACATGTTATTCCCTATAATTTATCAACTTCATACATAGAAACACCTATGCATATCGTATGTTGAAGAGTGAGTAAACTCCAAAGCCAGTTGACCAATCACCATGAAAAATGACATATCTAAGTATTTTCATGTCGAACGTTGTTATGGAGTTCATTTTACCATGCAACGTATTACGTTCAGTATTGCCTAACATACTACCTACTCCTTATTCTACAAACAATCCATACATTTTTCCATACACTTTAAATATAAGTGCAATGTATACATTCACACGATTTTTCAACTCACTTTTCTTTACTAAGACAATATCATTTCTTTCACTACTTCCGCTTCGACAAACAATTCATACAATTTTCTATGTGATTGAAACAGAAATGCCAAGTACATTCTCGTGGCTTTATTAACTAGCTTTTCTTTCTGTGCTATTTGTTATTGTTCAATAGTGCTTTAGTGTCGCTCCGGTGTTTTAATAAAAAATAAAGAAATAGTTAAAAAAGTAAAGTAATCACAATTGGTGTCAGGAGTGCGACGAAAAGCACGATATGGAACAGTTGATGAAACAAATGCTAGCCAAGATGGACATAATGGGGAATGAAATGAATTCTGGAATGCGGCAGAGGAAACAAATATGAAAGCCGAATCGTAAAAATGTAAGCCAGGGAATAGAAAATATGGGAACAAAAATGTACAAAATAGAAACAAAAACGGAAGCCAAATTGGAAATGTAAACTCAGAAACGGAAAAGATGAAGACGGGAATGTCCAATATGAAGACAGATCTATCGGCGAATACTAACGAGCAACTGGCAGGGGTTAAGGAAGCCATGGAAGAACTCAACAGAAATATAAATGACATTGGTCAACGTGTTAACAACCTGGAGTCAATCACAGCACCAAAGAACTGAACTCCATAATGGAACAAATGCTGGACGAAAACCTCAAGCTAGTTGGATATCAATGGGGCAGGTCTGCGTTCAGCAGTAGACATTTTACAGCTGAAATGATGGTGTTTATGGAATATATGTGTGTATCTCTTGTATCTCGGAAATAACTCTTAACAATTGCGACAAAAATTATTATTTAGTTAAAGATTTGCCTTTTGGATTTATCCAAGTATCTTTTCCCACAAAAAAAAAAGAAGAAGAAGAAAAGATTTCACAAAAACAGGTGAAAAATGCCGAGCAAAGCTCTGTCGCTCAGGTACTATCTATGAATTAGCCAAACACATAGGTATATGAAAATTAATAAAACACAATAGGCACAATCATGGAACCAGAACTTAAAATTGCCTTAAAGTACCAGCACACAGACTTGCATTATTTGAAATGAGTCTGCTCTATAGAAGAGTAAAAATATATAATAAACTGCCAAAACAATATAGAGAGATAAAGGACAAAAATCTAATGTGTTGCACTCACATGACTTTCTCTATTCTTGTACTAACCATTCTTGCAAACTCTTATTCTATATCTTCTTCATGTTAGTTGAGATAAACATTTGCAGAGACTATCCTATTGCCTATTTCCTTGTAGGTGCAAGGGGAATATGTGAATACAGTAGCAATATTCAAATCTTTTAAAGCTTTCAAATTCCAATTTCTTTACAGGGCTAACATAAAAAATGAACAATGGGTAATGTTAATTATTATTTATTTATGCCAACAAACTTACTGTTGGTGTTTTTAAGCACACAAGCCGTGTGTGGGCAAAGTTGTGGCATTGAATTTTTAAGTTCCAGTTCTACCTCTTAATGGGTAATGTTGCCATATATGAGCTTAGGGACTGTGTAATGCAGGGTGCAGTCTGGGTTTGATCCCAGGAAACCGCATGTGGGATTCATGGTGAACGAAGTGATACTGGGGTGAGTTTCCTCTGGGTTCTCCGGTTTTCCCTGCCTTCTCATTCCACCGATGCTCCATCTTCATTCCATGTATCATCAGTCATTGCCTGTGGTGCCGTAGTGGTAAAAGTGGGTGTTAAACACTCCAAAAAAAATGCAGGGTGTCAATGCATGAGAAATGAAAGCAGCCAGCAGTAGTAGTAGCAGCACATGCATTACACGACGTTGGAATTGTGTAGTTGGCAATGCACATCATATCAGAATGATGACAACTTCCAGCAATACGTGTGCATAGATGACCAATAAGGTTGTTGTTGTTGGTTAATGCTGAATTTCTGACAATGAAGTCATTAATCCTCTTGCTCTCCAATATTTTTCACTGATGGATGGGGTGTTAGAAGTGGCCGGGCATATTTGAAGGTGGTCTCGGTCCATTTCCTCTTGCAGATGACATAGAGGACAGAGTGGTGAAGAATATATCCCAATTCTGTTTAAATGTTTTGCCAGAAAATGGTGTCCTGTAATCAACCTGAAGGTTGCAACTGCCGTTTTTCGAGGATACTCAGGAATCACTGTTTGAATGTTTGGTAGTTTCCATCTTTTATTTTTTGATTTTTCATAGTAATATTTTGCAATACTTTTTTTGAATTCAGAGTTGACTAATCTTTTAGCTGCATAAAATGTTAGATTAACTATAGATTTCTGTACACTGCTGGCCTTTTTTGCAAGAAAATCAGCTTTCTCATTACCACTCAGCCCACAGTGAGCTGGTATCCATTGGAAGACTAGGTGTTTTTGAAGTGCTGTTAGATGGGTAAGGATTTTCCAATATTCTATAATTGTTTGTTTTTTGGTGACAACTTGGAAGTAATTGCTATAATTGCTGCCCTGGAATCTGAGAGAGTAACTGCTTGATGAAAATGTGAAATTCTGTACAAAAGATTTTGTAGGGCCATTCGAATTGCTTCAGTTTCTCCATCAAAGTTTGTAGTTCCATAACAAGAATTGTAATAGGAAAAGAGGTGACATGTGACTCCAGCACCTGCTCCATATCAGTTTGATATCAATGATCCATCAGTATAAATATGGAGCCATTCATGTGCTGGAAATCTAGTATGGATTGTCTCTAATGCCAATAATTTTAAAATACCAGTAGAAAACTCTATTCTTCAAAATGGCAAATTTGGGCAACTTGCACATGTACAATTTCATATTAGGATGAAACAAATTAATTTAAGAATCACATAACCTGAAATAACTATGAAATCATAAACCCATGCAGTTGTGTAGTAGGTAGATAACCTTAAATGGAAATATACATATTTCAGAAATATACGTTTGTGAAAGAAATACAATGTTGCATTCCAGAGGCATAAACTGTATAACCTGAAAGAACTATGAAATCATAAGCTCATGTAGTTCTGCAATACGTAGATAACCTGAAATGGGAATATAGTTCATTATGTACATTTATGAAACAAATGCAAAGTTTTATGAGCTACATGTGGCAGGTGATTAACAAATGGAATGATTTAAACATTGCATTTTCCTGGAAATAATTGTCGCAAATTACTGGTGATTTCAACATTATTTTACACACAGAATTCCATTGATGACAACCAAAAGGAATGATGATAAAGGAAATCTTCACTTCTCAGCACTTTCTGCTAGTGTTAGGTCTCCTTTGTTTATATTATTCCACTATTTAGTTCGCGGTTCTACTCCATTGTTTCAGTTTTAGATAGCACTTCCATTCCGTTATCCGTATTCCTCTCTGAATCTCAGTTGCCAACCTCTTTGTCCAGTAGCATATTTCATGTCAATTTGGCATGGTTTTGTGACATTGCACGTCAAGAAGTCCATATATTCGGCAACATTACCCAATGATGTTCCATTTGACAAAAAGTTTAAGTTCTCCAAAACTCACACAAATAACAAGGAATATCTCTGAAATGGTTCACTCTATAAAAAAAATTTATTTGGACATAATTTGTGTTTTGTACAGTAAGATTTTCTTGATCTCTTACGGTTTACCAGTTAAGCAAAATTCATCCAGAGTAAACAGGACTACATAGGCTGTAGCCAGAAAATTCAAAATATACATTTCGTTTGCCATAAAAATATCTCAAACATGTCATTTTAATCAAAATTGTTAGTGTCATTTTTGAAAAACTGTCAATATAGAGTAAGTTAGGGTGGAGGAATTTTCTTCAAAATCTTCCGTTGCATCCTTAAAAGACATTAAATTTAAATATCAACTTTGGCTATTAAATGACTTTTCATTATTGAGTTATGCTGCCCACAGACTTACAGGTGCACGCATGCAAACACGCACACACAGAACTTTTTCCTAAAATGCTTTGTTTGGATTCAGAGGGGCCTCAAAATATCTATTTCTGGTGAAATCTCGACATCGAATTTTTGGGTGGAATACAATACTTCGACTTATTATACATAGTAGAGAAAGTAAAAATAAATTCCTTAATACATTCAAAATAATCCTTACTGAACAAGCATACTACTCAGTAAAGGAAAATATGGAAGAGACTCTAGGACTATATATTATGTTAAGCAGTTATGCATAAAATGTAAAAATTACTGTATATAATTTCAAGCGAATGATGAGAAACGAAGAGCTACCCGTATATAATTTGTATACACACGTTTTTTTCCTTTAGCTTGGTTTGTTATTCTTATCTGAGTCGCCAGTTTACTAGACCTATGCACAATATTGAAATGTATGTGCCAAATAAAGTACTGCATTGTATTTACCTTGTACAGTGGTAATCAGCTTGCTTCTGGTCAACCTCAGCAGATTAATCTCCTGTGTAAGTTGTGATGTCAAATGTGTTGGATCTAACAAAAAGACAACTGTCTTCACTCCATGGCTGGCAAGTTGACGTGCACAGTTTACAGCAACTGCTCCTTGTCGATGTGATCCACAAAGTACCACCACTGTGGGCCACTGGTGTACATTGTGAGGATTCAGTCTGTGGAAAATAGTACACATACCAATATTATAATACAATAAAATCACTTTTAACCCTTTTTATGTAAGTTTGCTGTTTTTAATTAATACATACTTCACAAATAATACTTGATAAAGATGATTTTAATAGTGAATATAAACATATTTCAAGTCTTCTTAGTAATGATTTTAATATGGATTTCATAGATAAAAATCTGATGTAAGCGCTACATAACTTTCTCTACTTTTGTACAAACTATTCTTGAACTTATCTGTACATAACTTCTTATGGGATACACCAGCTAAAGCAAGTAAATTTAATGTGAGTAAGCGAATGATCACTAAGAAATTGCTATAATTTGGATTCTAAATTTTATAAGTACAAATTTCTCACCGAAATAAAAAAAAAAAAAAAAGAAGTATTTTTGTCCATTATTATCCCTTGCTGAACTGAGTTTTTTCACACTGACAGAAATTATTAATGTTGGCTATGCAATTTGTGTATATCTTGTGGTTGTGGTACTTCTTAATTATTTTTTCACACACATGTACAAATATAATATTTATGTAACTTCAATAATTATTATTAATACATTTAATGCAAGAAGAATCATATTAACAAATTAGAACAATACCTTAATGAATAATCATATGTAGTAGACATCTTTTTGAGCACTTTTTACAATTGTTACTTTTGACTTTTATAGTTCTAAATTTAATTATAACATTTTGTGATTTAAAATAAATTTAAATGTAACTGATGATTACTCTCCATTTGTTTTAATCACTTGCTTCATTGGACTTCCATATACAATTCCATAGTTTTGCCCTTTTGTGTTGGTATTATTTGCATGTTATGTTGCATTTGTTTTTAACCATTGCTCTATTGTTGTTAGAAGGGAACAGCGAAACTAATTTGTGTGACATGTTACTTTGTCAAACTTCTTTACATTATTTGTATTTGGACTTTTGGGAAACTCAGTAGATGCTAACAAAGATTTGCAAAAATGAGTAATAACAATAATGGCTGGTGTAATACAATAAACTCATTGTACACCACTATTCAAAACCTTTGAAATACTACCATTGTAATTCACTTTAAAAAAATCTGATGTGTTGCACTCACATGACTTTCTCTACTCTTGCACTAACTAGTCTTACAAACTCTTATTCCTCTGCCTTCTTTATGTTAGTCAAGATAAAACATTTGCAGAAATTATCTTATTGCTTATTTACTTGTAGGTAGAGGGGGAATATGGGAATACAGTAGGCTTTGAGCAATAGTCAAATCCTTTAAAACTTTGAAGTTCTATTCTCTTTGAGCAGCTAAGGTATAAAAACACAAATAACTATCTTCCATTTGTGGAAAGTATAAGTATTTCAAAACAAATAAAAAGGAATTTCTCTGAAATGTTCACACCACAAAAAAATTCAGTTGGATACAAATCTTATGTTTTCGCAAGATCTACTGTTTTTGTATAGTAAGATTCGGTGTATCTTTTAAAGTTTATCAGTTATGCAAAAATCATCAAGAGTAAACAGCACTACATGGGCTCTAGCCAGAAAATTCACAATATACATTTCATTTGGCATAAACATATCTTAAACATACAGCATTTTAATCAAAATCGTTAGACATTTTTGAGAAAATCAACATTTTCGAAAGATTTTCCATCTAAAGAGTAGTTTAGGGGAGGGAGTTTTCTTCAAAATCTTTGAGTAACATTCCTGATATATATTAAGCTTAAATACCAACTTCTGTTTTTAACTGACTTACCATTTTTGAGTTATGCTGAACACAGACACCACACACAGACCTTTTTCTAAAAATGCTTTATTTGGATTCAGTTTCTGGTGAAATCGTGACATCGAATTTTTGGGTGAAGTATAATACTTTCTCTACTTACTATACGTAGTAGAGAAAGTAATACTTGGGTAATTGCGGAATTGGATGGTCCCTGGTACCCAATCCAACTCGTAAAATCCTCCACCTCACCTCAGTAGACCAACACATGACACAGCTGCCCCCACTACCTTTGTTTGGGGAATACTAAGGGTTGGAATGGAGAATGTACATGGCAATCAAGGGGTGGAGTGGGGCCCATAAAGTCACAGCAGTTCTGGTCTACTAGCTCAACATGCAATTCACATAAATTTTTTATATGATTGAAATACAAATGCAATGTATTACATTCACATGGTTTTCTCTACTCACTTTTCTTTTATTTAACACTTAGAAATGCAACATATTACATTCACATGATTTCCTCTACACACTTTTCTCTTATGTAATACATAAAAATGTAACGTATTACATTCACATGGTTTCCTCTACTCACCTCTCTTTTACATAATACATAGAAATGCAAGGTATTACATACACATGGCTTCTTCTATTCGTTCTACTCAATACATAGAAATGCAAGGTATTACATTTACATGGTTTTCTCTTACCTTTTTATGTAATACATTGGAATGCAATGGACTGCATTCACATGTTTCTTCTACCCTTCTTTTGTGCAACACATCTACATGGCTTTCTCTACTCACTTTCCTTTTACATAATACATTCACATGCATTTTTCTACTCTCTGTACTGGTCATTTTCCTAAAACAAAGCTTAAGCTTTAAAATAAAAACAACAGAATTGAGATATGTTTAAAAATAGTATATTGGACATAGACTTCGCTGCAGCATAAAAAGGTGCCACCTCTTTGAATAATTAAATTGGGCATGTAAATTAATATTCTTAATTTCAAAGTGTGTTTACATTGCACGAAAGAAGGTATATTTTGAGAAACATTCATTATATATACAGAGTGTCCCAAAATTAGACCGAAAACTTTTGGAGCAGATAGATAACATTATTTTAAACATTATTTGTTAAGAAAAGTTTTTTCCTGCAGGGCTTCGTTTAAGCGCTAAACAAGTTAATGCCATAGATTACTGCCTACCAACTAATTTAATTATTTATGGCAAAAACAGCAATGCAAATTAGTATTGCATTTATCTTAGTAAAGCACACAATCTTAATCCAAGAAACAAACAAAGAACACATAAGCAAAACAGAAAAATAGCATTGTTTACAGTTAACGGATGCCCATTGCAATTAGCACAAAGAATGCATCGGCGTGCCCTATTCTGCCGCTCTCGCAAAGACACCAGTCATTTCTCTGGTTTAAAAGTTTGTTGGTCTAATTTTGAATAGTAAAGTTGTGATTAACTGTAAACAATGAGATGTTTGTGTTTTGTTTATGTGTTCTGTGTGCTTCTTGGATTAACATTGTGTGCCTTACCAAGATAAATGCAATACTAATTTGTATTATTAATTTTGCCATAAATACTTAAACTGGGTGGAAGGCAGTAATCGATGACATTAACTCATCTAGCGGTTAAACAAAGCACCACAGCAAAAAACCTTCCTCAACAAAAAGTGTTTAAAATAATGTTATCTATCAGCTAAAATAATGTTATCTATCAGCTCCCAAAATTTGTTGGTCTAATTTTCGGACACTCCATATATGCATTCACAAATGATATGATACTTACGCTGTGCTCTTTATACACTTATAAGGCAAAATTATTTATAAAGAAAAGAGATCTAACAGTAAATACAAACGTTCATAACCATAATATTAGAAATATGGGAGATTACTTCAGATCTGGCTTTAGTACTGAAAATGGATTGGATTGATGGAGTTTAGCGGCCCGTTGACAACTAGGTCATTTGGGCCCTAGGTCAGAATATAAAAAATCTAAACTCGCCTAAAAGCTGCCTAAAATGTGAGGGCTAAAAGAGTAACTAAAAGCACAAACAGATAAAAACACCAAATGGCACATGAGTGAGCTAAGGTAAAAACTTGGTAAAACCATTCATTAAAATGTGTGAAAAGTTCAAGCTAAAACAGACATTAAAACTAAACACTTAAAACAGTAAAACACCAAAGCTAAAACATAAAAACGAATGGTAAAAAGCTACAAATCTCAAACACTAAAAAACACATTATATTTGAGGCAAGTGTACACCCCAGGCCAACGGACTGCCGCTCACAAGCATATTGCGGACAGTCTATAAGGATATGGGCCACAGAAAGTTGGATGTTACACGTAGGGCAGACAGGCGCTGGGTCCCCATGCAAGTGGTACCCATGGGTCGCCCGTGTGTGACCTATCCTCAGGCGGGTGAGAATAACTTCAGCCTGCCTGGAATCTCTGCAGGATGTCATCCAGGGATCTACGCTGTCCTTAATGGTCCGCAATTGAGTGCGAGAGAATGTCTCCCATGACTGCTGCCAGATCGATAAAAGATGTCGACGGAAATACCGCTGCACATCGACATAAGGCAGACTGTGTGTGGCAACATCCGGCAAACAGCACCTACATGGCCTGGGGTCCAAGTAAAAAGCAACTGGTATCCGCGCGAGAGCAATTGCGAAATGAGAGCCTGTATTTTTAAAATGAACGCTGAGGTGCCGATAAACTCTTCCAAGGACTGAATGGCACTCAAGAGAGTCTGAGCGGATGATAGAATTGCTGGGAGCTGAGTTAGAGATAAAAAGTAAACAAATATAGCAAACAGCTCGGCAGTATAAACGGAACTATGGTCCGGAAGTCCGTACTGGTGTGCCTCGCCGTTACACACGAAACTACATCCCGTAGCTCCACCCACCTGGGACCCATCGGTGAACACCGGGGTGAAAGCCCGGTGGCGGCCCAGAAGTTCGGTGAACAGCTGGCGATACACCGATTGCGGGGTGGATAACTTAGCATAGCCTGAAAACTCCAGGTGGAATTGCGCGCGCTGGAGTTGCCAAGAGTCAGAGCGTCCAAGAGAGAATCGCTCTACAGCTAGCATGCGTAGCTCGTGTTTATCAAGTATGTAGTTCGCGGAACCGAATACCGCTTGGGCGCGATATAGTTGTGTTGCGCAGATAACGGTGAGCAAGATCGGGACGCAAGATAGATTTAAAAGGATGACCCGGATGGTCTACCAACCTTGCGACATACGAACACAATAAAACCGAACGACGGAACGACAATGGTGGTTCTCCAGACTCAGCATACAGACACTCAACTCTAACACGGATACCAGCATGGTGTACAGTGTCTAAAGGACGAAGTTTAGAGGCGGATGCCGCGCCATAGATAAAACTACCGTAGTTTAGCTTTGACCGCACCAGTGATCGATACAATCGTAACATAACTGTACGATCACCGCCCCAAGAAACTCCATATAAAAGACGGAGTACTCGAAGTGAGCGATCGCAGGAAGTACGAAGTTGGCGAATATGGTGCTTCCACGTCAGCTTACTGTCGAAGTGGAGGCTAAGGAACTTGAGGTGCGGAACAAACGGTAGACGTGTGCCACGCAAATAAAGATCAGGAGGAGGGTGTACGCCGCGAACTCGATGGAAGTGGATACACTGAGTTTTCGTAGGCGAGAACTGAAAGCCGGTGCGAAGGGCCCAGTCTGCGATTGATGTTATGGTCAGCTGTAGTTGACGCTCAATGTGCTCGAGATTATAAGAGCGATAGTAAATTGCGAAGTCGTCAACATACAGTGACATCGGGATTCCGCTACGAACAACATCAGCAATTCTGTTAATTGCTACGGCGAAGAGCGTGACACTCAGGATGGACCCCTGAGGCCTACCATTCTCCTGAATCTTTTCTTGTGACAGGGTATTACCAATGCGGACACGAAATTTGAAAAGTCGTAAAAAATTTAAAATGAACAGCGCTAAGTGATCGCGTAAACCGTAACCGTGCAGAGCACGAAGGATTCCATAGCGCCAGGTGGTGTCGTAGGCCTTCTCTAAATCAAACAAGACACCCACAACATGCTGCTTCAGCAGAAAGGCATTTTGGATGTACGCCTCCAAGCGTGTCAGATGGTCGACATTAGACGGATGGCGACGAAAACCGCACTGAACATTGCTGAGCAGGTTATGTGTCTCTAGGCACCACACTAAACGAGTGCTAATCATCCGTTCGAAGGTTTTACAAACAACACTCGTTAGGGCGGTAACTAGAGGGAAGTGTCCTGTCTTTTCCAGGTCGAGGGATAGCGATGACAACACCCACTCGCCAGGAAGACGGAAAAACCTGCTCGCGCCAGATACGCTTATAAATGCCCAGCGGGAAGGACAAAGCCGAAGGTGGAAGATGAAGCAACATTTGTCTGGACCAGGAGAGGAATCCTTAGCAAGTGACAAAGAGTGCGCTAACTCCGCTACGGTAAAGGGTACGTTGTACGGTTCAGCAAAGTCACTGTTAAAAGCAAGAACTATCCGCTCGGCAGATTCCTTGAGAGATATAAAAGCTCTGTCGTAACTATTCGTTTGGCTAGTAGCAGCAAACGAAGTAGCAAGGGCGTCGGCGATATCCTGTTCGCTGGTGTAATGCGAGCCGCTTATGGCAAGGCCGGGAATGATAGTCCGTCGACACTTGCCATACATGCGGCGAACAGCCAAACTGCATTCCTCGGATCACCATGAGGAATGCTGGAATTCGCTACGAGCAGGACAGAACAAGTAAAATATTCCAACAGTTCATCGATGGTGAGGAAGACGGTGAATGACGGAACGAAATTTCCCCCAATCAGCCTAGGAAATAATCCAGTGAGGATATCGTGTTGGCAAAGGATGGAGACTAGATATGTGAATGCTAATGGGAAAATGATCACTCCCGAAGAGGTCGCAGAGCACCGACCAATCAAGGAGTGGTACCAGTGACGGGCTACAGAAACTCACGTCTAAAGCGGAGTAGGTACCGTAGACAGATGATAAAAAGGTAGGGGCCCAGTGTTTAATAAAAGTAGGCCGGACATATCGCAAACGTCTGCTATAGGTTGCGCGTTTGTTCTTGACGAATGACCTTGAGCAGAAATCCAGTCATCTGGCCTACCCTTAATAAACAGGTCAGCAAATGTTTATGCTACGATAACAGACACCTCTGTTTTTCTCTATCGCGTTTGTGTATACAGTCGACTGCAAAAGTTTTGTGCGGTACGGATGTGTACATGCAACGAAATGATTCAGAGGAAGACGAGGGAGAAATGTCGGGGATAGAAGAATGCTAGAAAGTTAAGTGGAAACAGTTATAGAGGTATAGTGTATAATAAGTGTGGCTGATATTACTGGAAGTGTGATAAATTGATTTGTAGTGTTGTACTACTTCAGCCCAGAAGCATGTGCGTCACCTCACTGCAGACTGTACCTTCTCTCTCTCCATGCGAACGTTCCCGGAAAAGCTGAGTAGTGACTCGCATTCAACCTTTCATATAAAATTTTCATTCGTCAAGAAGTAACGCGCGTCCTGTACAAGGCACCCACGAGCATCATCAGTGTCGGAGCCCCACAAGGTGTTTTTGGCATTCAGATCGCCTAGAAGAAGAAACGGTGGCGGAATCTGTGCCAAGAGAGCCCGAAGATCGTTCTCGTGTACGGCACTGACCGGTGGCAGATAGACATTGCAAATAGAGAAACTGAGAGTCTGCAGCTGTACATGTACCGCTACAGCTTGAAGCGGCGTGTTAAGTGGTATGCTGGTGGCAGAGATGGTATTTGCCACCAGAACAGCAGCACCATCGCTTGCCCGTCTATCAGCTGCACAGTCATGTCTAAAGGCCACATATCCACGAAGATGGAGTGCGTGATGAGGTTGCAGATGGGTTTCCTGTAGACAGACGATGGATGGACAGCGTTGAGAAATTAGATGCTGTATATCCGGAACACGTGCCCGGAACCCATTAACATTCCACTGGATTATTTCCATAGTGAATAATGAATTAATGGCTGGTCTTCATTTTTTTTTTTCTTTTCCTTTTTCACCTTGGCTGACTTATGTCCTACGATGTGGAAGTCGCCGTTATCTGGCGATTCCTCGGAGATGTGCGAGGCAGAAGATCCCCTACGACTCGCAGAGCGAGAGCGGGATCTCTGAGAGGACGTGCGACTGCTGGCTCGAACTTTGTGTCGCGAACGACTTCCATCGATAGGATCGTTACTGCTTGTTAACGGCTTGGAAACTGTGGTCTGCACGGCGGAAGATGTTTTAGACACTGGGCTTTTGCGACTAACTGTTGGGGTGCTCACTGGAAGGTCAGTCTGTGTTGAGGCATTTGCAACGGTAACATCTTGCAAGCCGACAGTAGCAACAGGAGGGCGGCGAGCTGCCAACGAATAAGCTAAGGTGGTGGCAGGCTTCAGCTGTTCGAAGCGCCAACGCGCTTCAATAAAGGTCAGGCGCTCCTTAACGCGCAACTCCTGAATGCTCTTTTCGTCCAAGAACTTAGGACACTGACGTGAGCTGGATGGATGGTTACTCCCACAGTTGACACAGCATGGGTCCCGAGTACAGGCCGAGTCTTCGTGTGCCGGTAAGCCGCAACGTTCACAAGCTGCAGGATGGTTACACGAGATCCTGTATGCCCGAATCTCTGACACTGAAAACAGCGCATGGGATTCGGGGCATACGGTCGTACTGCAGCACGCTCGCAGCCACAGTAGATGTATTCTGGCAGCTGAGTGCCCTTAAACGTAAGGAATACTCTACGTAAGGCACACTCTTTACCATCCTGTTTCCGAGTTAACCGGTATGCTTGGCAGACTAGCTGGTCAGAGAGGCAGGTGACGATTTCTTCGTTGGTGAGATCGTCCAGGCTGGAAGTGGTCACAACCTCTCTACACGAGTTCAAGGTCTTATGTGGTGCTACCTGGATAGGGTAGGAGCCCAACAAACTCGCCTTCAACAGCTTCTGCGACTGATCTCCATTCATCACCTCGATTAATAACGTGTCATCTCTGAGTCTGGTTGCGTTAACTGAGCCACAGAACCTATCGACTTCCTTTTTAATATAAAATGGGCTAATATCCTTCATCGTCTTTCCTTCACATTGCATAATCATCACCAAGAAACTGTCTGTATGGGAGGGTTTGCGCGGAGACATGATTGTTTTGGACCCCCAATCCGGAACCATCGGCGGCAGCCTGCCATCCGGGGGTCAAAGGATAAAAGACACCAAAATCTCCACGGTCTGTGCCACCATGGAGACCCCTCCATGACTGACCTCAAAACATACTTCAGAGGAGCTATCCACCGATCTCCACTGCTTGTCCGCACGGGTAAACCATTCACCACGCGACACCTTGGCTTTATGTCCCCACCACAGGAATAACCACCTGTGGCTCCCCGCTATAGGCAACGCTGCCTCAATGGAGTCAGCGTGGATTCAGGAAACTTCGGGTTGATTACACCGGGGTTCCGACAGCGGTAACACGTCCGGCCGGTGATACTAACCCGACGGCACGCGGCCGTCGGGAAATTAACACCGGCCGTGCCCTCAAGGAGTCACGTGAGTGGACATGACGTGTGGACGGGCTCCGTACCTAAGGCTACACATGGGGGCAGTGTGAAGTATCAGCACAGCCTTTGCACCTGAGACCTCCGAAGAGCACACAAGACGGTGGCTGCGCTGAAAACCGTGAGACAGGACAACGGAAATAGGAAAGATCCCTGCTGGTGAGACAGGAGTTATAAAACTAAGGCCTTAATAATAATCATAATAAACCTAGAAGAGGAAGAGGGTGATGATAAGAAGCAACATAAGTTGCTGTACGTGGCTACAGTTAATGAACATGGAGGGGGTGAAATGATGGTGAATGGCTAGGGGCCCCGGTGCGCCAAACATGGACCTACCATAGTAGGTCCCCCTGGGGGAGTTTGATTTCGGAGTCCTCTTCTCCTAGATGAGTCGTCAACCAAGACTACCAGGCCTCATCTACCCGCTTTGGAATGTTCTTTGCTTCCCCTCAATCTCTTGCCTACCTGTGGTCAAAATGACACACTTAGTAGGCCATCTGGATTGAGTACTGTGCCTCTCCGCCACGTCAAGGCAACATTCCTTCGGAGGGGTTAGTACTGAAAAGGATGTATATGTTATGGGGACCATGTTGTGTAACAAATTGCCAACAGAAATTAAAACTCTTAAATGGGCTAACCTTCAAGAGAACTTAAATTGTATCCGATTAAGAAATGTATGTATTCGATGAATGAATTGTCATCAAAACTATAAATTTGCAAATAGAGTTAACAAAGTATGACAAACAAGTTTAAGAAATTAAAACGTACCTAATTATGAAACATGTGTATTAAGGACTGGATTATAAAGCAAAACAATGGTTGAAATTGGTATAAAACAAGTCTATGAGCAATAAAGAAACTATGACAACTGCAAATAAATTGAAAAATATGTTGATATTTCTAAACCATTCTGCTCCAACTTACTGGTAATTATGTTAATCACAGGACTAGTTTTGGAGAGGGTGCTCTCCATTCAGCTGTTGATCGACTAGTTCAACATCATCTCTTGTTACCTGGAATGCTGTTCTTCCTATTGGCTAGTTGTAACATGTTGTCTATGATTGGTATGTCAAAATTCATCAGCTGATCTCGATCCTTAATGATGTAAATATTTTCCCATACTGTTAACTCCCAATAAATTTTTGCTGGTTTTATAAGTTGGACATTTAGGTTAATATTATGATTGCAAGACCAAAAGTGGTGAGCTATGGCTGATGTATCTGTTTCTGTGTGCTTTGCCAATATATATCTTATGGCAGTCTTCACAGTTGACATGGTAGCTTCCTGATAATTTAATACTTGGAGTGTGTTTTTCAGAGGGTGATAGAGCAAATTTCTCATAATGTAAACCTTTATTCATAGAATTAGACATTCCAACTACTTTTATATTTATGATATGTGTGTGTAAATAAAAGAAAATTTGGATATCCATGATGTCAAGGGAGTTTTACATTACACAACACAGCACAGCACAGCACAGCACAGCACAGCACAGCACAGCACAGCACAGCACAGCACAGCACAGCACAGCACAGCACAGCACAGCACAGCACAGCACAGCACAGCACAGCACAGCACAGCACAGCACAGCACAGCACAGCACAGCACAGCACAGCACAGCACAGCACAGCACAGCACAGCACAGCACAGCACAGCACAGCACAGCACAGCACAGCACAGCACAGCACAGCACAGCACAGCACAGCACAGCACAGCACAGCACAGCACAGCACAGCACAGCACAGCACAGCACAGCACAGCACAGCACAGCACAGCACAGCACAGCACAGCACAGCACAGCACAGCACAGCACAGCACAGCACAGCACAGCACAGCACAGCACAGCACAGCACAGCACAGCACAGCACAGCACAGCACAGCACAGCACAGCACAGCACAGCACAGCACAGCACAGCACAGCACAGCACAGCACAGCACAGCACAGCACAGCACAGCACAGCACAGCACAGCACAGCACAGCACAGCACAGCACAGCACAGCACAGCACAGCACAGCACAGCACAGCACAGCACAGCACAGCACAGCACAGCACAGCACAGCACAGCACAGCACAGCACAGCACAGCACAGCACAGCACAGCACAGCACAGCACAGCACAGCACAGCACAGCACAGCACAGCACAGCACAGCACAGCACAGCACAGCACAGCACAGCACAGCACAGCACAGCACAGCACAGCACAGCACAGCACAGCACAGCACAGCACAGCACAGCACAGCACAGCACAGCACAGCACAGCACAGCACAGCACAGCACAGCACAGCACAGCACAGCACAGCACAGCACAGCACAGCACAGCACAGCACAGCACAGCACAGCACAGCACAGCACAGCACAGCACAGCACAGCACAGCACAGCACAGCACAGCACAGCACAGCACAGCACAGCACAGCACAGCACAGCACAGCACAGCACAGCACAGCACAGCACAGCACAGCACAGCACAGCACAGCACAGCACAGCACAGCACAGCACAGCACAGCACAGCACAGCACAGCACAGCACAGCACAGCACAGCACAGCACAGCACAGCACAGCACAGCACAGCACAGCACAGCACAGCACAGCACAGCACAGCACAGCACAGCACAGCACAGCACAGCACAGCACAGCACAGCACAGCACAGCACAGCACAGCACAGCACAGCACAGCACAGCACAGCACAGCACAGCACAGCACAGCACAGCACAGCACAGCACAGCACAGCACAGCACAGCACAGCACAGCACAGCACAGCACAGCACAGCACAGCACAGCACAGCACAGCACAGCACAGCACAGCACAGCACAGCACAGCACAGCACAGCACAGCACAGCACAGCACAGCACAGCACAGCACAGCACAGCACAACACAACACAACACAACACAACACAACACAACACAACACAACACAACACAACACAACACAACACAACACAACACAACATAACATAACATAACCCACATAACAGAAATAAAGTCAATATGCCATAATGCAGATTGTAGAAGACTTCTAAGCATTACAAGGTAGTAGACAATTTACTTCCATAAAAAATGACCACCGTAAATGTTCGACTTTTTAAAGAGAGATTTTATAAATGGCTAACAAAACATCCTCTATACAAAATACAAGAATTTGACACAGAAAACAAATGTGATATGTAAACAGTGTGCAAGACAGGTAACTTACCTCATTTATTAGCTGCAGCTAATGAAGTCTATGTAATTCCATTATAGCAAATAAATAAATAAATAAATAAATACATAAATAAATATGTCACTATCTCTTGTGCATATGATACTGTAAAATGTGTAGAATGGTGAGTCACTTGGTTTACAGCTTGCTACACTTTCTACTAGGCATTCATTATTCTTCCTTGTCTAAACCTCTTTGTCCTTGCCCTGAGTGTAGAGTACTGTATTTTATTGCATAATGGATACACACTGATTTATAGACAAGCATTTCACTGTACAATCATCACATTAATATTCCAGGTAAAATCTATAAACTTGTTGACTTTTAACCTAGTGGCGGGTGCATGGCAGTATAGTGCCACCAATTTAGTTTTCTTTTAATAATTAAGTCAGTGTGCCAAGCACAACAAAATTGTGCTAGATATGCTTCAATTGGTTACTTAGGCGCCAAATGTCACTATTGCCACATTTTTATACGCATCATAACCACTGTAACTGATGTGTAAAGTGGACAATTACACCGAGGCAGCACTCCATACCGCACACGCCCATTCATGTAAGTAAATGTAACCTATTTATTACTGAATGTTTCAAACATCCAAAGCTTTATTTATTTATGCCAACAAACTTACTGTTGGTGTTTTTAAACACACAAGCCGTGTGTGGGCAAAGTTTAAGAGGTAGAACTGGAACTTAAAAATTCAATGCCACAACTGGGATTTGAACCACAGACCTTCCACTTGCCGGGCGGACGCTCTAACCACTGAGCTATTGTGACAAACTGCCAGAATGGCATTAAATTCTCAAGCCAGTTCGTATTTCTCCTGGTAAACCACAAAGGCAGTCTCACATCAGAGACAATTACCCCAATGGTGACTTACTATTGTAAGTACTTTATATCCCAGGATTAAATAACCTTCACATGGTAATTATTATTTATTTATGCCAACAAACTTACTGTTGGTGTTTTTAAACACACAAGCCGTGTGTGGGCAAAGTTTAAGAGGTAGAACTGGAACTTAAAAATTCAATGCCACAACTGGGATTTGAACCACAGACCTTCCGCTTGCCGTGCGGACGCTCTAACCACTCTAACCACAAAGGCAGTCTCACATCAGAAACAATTTTGTTTTAAATTTTAGAGATTCAGTAAGAAAATATTCTTTTTATTTTATTAAATTTGTAACATCAAAAGAAAGTAGACACAGAAAGGATGCATAAACATCCTGTAAAAATATCAGATCGCTGTATCTCTTATATCCTGAAACAGCGGCTCATTAGTAAGGTAGGTCTTGACGAGTTCCCTACTTTTGTTACATTACAGGTTTGATTGGATGCACCAGACAGAATTCCCAAAAAATTTAGAAATTTGAAGTTCTTATTCATCTGTCATATAAAAAATGAACATTACATGAGGATTATTATTTATTTATGCCAACAAACTTACTGCTGGTGTTTTCAAACACACAACCATTCCAGTGAGTTGTAACAGTAGCTTAATAGTTAGAGCGGCCGCACAGTATGTGGATGGTCTATGGTTCAAATCCTGGCTGTGACAATGAATTTTTCAATTCCGATTCTACCTCTCTACCTTTTTTTGTAGAATGGATCATTTCAAGACATTCATTATTTGTGTGAGTTTTGGAAAACTTACACTTTTGTCAAATGGAAGATGCATTTCCAAATTCCCCTTGTACCTACAAGAAGATAAACAATAAGATAATTTCTGCAATGTTTGAGAGGTAGAACTGGAACTTAAAAATTCAATGCCACAGCTGGGATTTGAACCACAGACCTTCTGCTTACCAGGCAGGTGCTCTAACCATTAAGCTACTGTGGCAACCTGCCAGAATGACATTGAACTCTCAAACCAGTCTCTGAGGTGAGACTGCCTTTGTGGTTTACCAGGAGAAAAATGAACTTATTTGAGAATTCAATGTCATTCTGGCAGGTTGTCACAGTAGCTTAATGGTTAGAGCACCCACCTGGTAAGCGGAGGGTCTGTGGTTCAAATTCCAGCTGTGGCATTGCATTTTTAAGTTCCAGTTCTACCTCTCAAACATTGCCCTCACACGGCTTGTGTGTTTAAAAACACCAACAGTAAGTTTGTTGGCATAAATAAATAATAATTTCTGCAATGTTTATCTCAACTAACATGAAGAAGATATAGGAATAAGAGTTTGTAAAAATGGTTAGTACAAGAATAGAGAAAGTCATGTGAGTGCAATATATCAGATTTTTAGAATTGTATTGCTTCACTGTTAAAAGCTTCAGTTTTTCATAATGTAAGTTAATAACCATCTTCTTATTTTTCAATTGTGTTCCATTTTCCCTGCCACTGAAGTAAGTATTTGCATTGGAGTGTCAAAAGTAAGTATTTGTATTGGAGTGTCAATGTCACTTTTTTTTCCCCTTCTTTCTTTTCAACTAGGAACAGCATAATGTATCCGTGCTTCATTACACTTAGACTCCTTTTACCGTACGGTAGTCACTGAAAGTTAACATGGCCAGACATAAGAAATTTATTCTTCACATAATGGTCAACTTGTGTATTCTTACTTTATGAAGAACACATAAAATGTGCTGACGATTATGTGATGAAATACAGTATTCATATTAAAGGAAGTACTACTCGGCCATGATATGAATGCGCTTCAAGGAGGACGCCACAGGATTGTTTACTACCTTCAGTCTAGGAACCTGAGCGGAGCGAGGGAACGCGAGCGGAAAGGCGATACTGGGAATGTACAGTCCTACAAGGAAACAGTACTCACCTGCTGAGGTCTTCACAATAGCAACTTATCCTTTCTTTACCAGCACAACAAATATTATGCGAAAGAGCACCATCAGAGGCAAGATTTTTTGGTGGTGATTATTTGAAACATTTGCATCGATAATTTAAGTTAGCAGTGTTTTCTGTTGAATATTATACCAAAAATTTGCATTAATTTTACAAAAATTTTCGGGTAAAATTAATACACATAGACATTACTGAAACTAGAATTAACAGGTGAGTAATGTTACTGTAACATTATTGTTTAAAATTTCTCCAAATCGAAACATTTATTTTATTATTATCATGGCACTAATCACTACATGTATATCATGCATCAGACATAAGGGTCATTGCCCATCAGTCAGCATCACCAAATTGCAACATACAAGTTATGACACTTCCATTTTTCACTGCCCTTCTGTCGTTACAACCAAGTTATATATAGAAACAAAATCTCTCGTCAGTATTTGATACTGATAACCAAAGGCACTGAAGGGACTTTTCATAGAAAAGGTGCTAACATTTACCTTTTGCTTTGAGTGCTGAGTGCTGTATCAAATTTGTTATTATGTCCTAACTGTTCAACAATGGCACAAAGGTCTCTGTGTTTTAAGTTTATTGCAGCATGTTTGGCAACACAGAATTTGACTTTATGACATAACCTGTTATTGTAGCCTCACTGATTGCATTGTCGGGAAAATTTCTGTTGTTGTTGTTGTTGTTGTTAGCTAATGCTGGATTTCTGACAATGAAGTCATTAATCCTCTTGCTCTCCAATATTTTTCACTGATGGATGGGGCATTAGAAGTGGCCGGGCATAGGGAAAATTTCTTTGTCTCTGCCAATAATATTTATTTTGTAATATTGTTGGAAGTTGATCTCAAAAAAAGCTGGGCTATTGAATTAGTAAGAATTGAATGTGAATTCTTTCACTGTTATTAAAATCAAAACATAAACACCAGCAACAATGAGTCAATGAATAAAGAAACTTATATTTCTAAGCAAAATTTTAATAAGGTTATACAACATATTAGCGTATAAAACAAAGCAATTATGATCATATTCTCAGTAATATCACTAATGAACTATGTTTATTAGAGACTCTAGAAACCATACAATATAATATTGTGGGAACACTGCCACTGCTTACAGTTCAATTGTCTTGTGGATAGTTTTGAACCGTTGGTGTTACTCTACATCATTAGCACACCTCATTGCTAGCATTTTGGTATTGGTGATGTTTCCTTAACGCGACTGTACCTCCGAAACCTTGCTTACTTATGATGTATATGTTTATTAACTCTTCTCACTGAGTGCATTCATATTGTGGCTGACTAATGCTGAGCTACATAGGGGAACATATTTAACAGCCAAATAAGGTTATATGAGCTCTTATTGAAAAGCTTTAAATAGTGACCATGTACAATAAATATGTTTGTTAAAATGAATAAATAGTAACAACAGAATTGAAACAAAGGCATTAAATAAATGTTAAGTAAAATGCTTTGAAATCATTATGTAAAACTTTAAATACATTTTGTTTTTGCAGTATTTAACAGCTGTTCTCACTACATAAGGCATCATAGGCAATGGACACAGATGGTTAGGGCCTGGATTTTGAGGACCTAAAAGTATTTTTAAAATAACCGTAAAATGTTGTCTTTATGACCCTAAAATTCATTAGAAATGACCTAAAAGAATGAAGAATGACTTAAAAATTACTTTCATTTTTTGATCTCACACATTCCACTTATACTTTATCGCTGAATACGAATTACTGTGCATTACAAACGGCTTTTGTAAGTTTTCAAATTTGAAGGACTGTCTATGGCCAACTAATACAGACTTACATTGAAGCTTCTTTCAACATCAACAGAAGATACACGAGCATACTTAAGGGGAAGCACAGGAAGCAAATCTAACAAATGACCAACTTAAATACTTCAATTTTACTGGTTTTCTACTACACCTACTACCCAAAAATAGATAGATAAGTAGTGGAATATTAGTTGGAGTCAAAAAGGATATTAAATCCTCCTTTGAAATTGTTAAAGAAATGGATAACACAGATAAAAGTGAATTAATAAAGCTAAATTTTTGGGATAACAAAACACATCTACATTTATACAGTATTTACAATCCTCCCAGGAATGAACCAGACCTCTCTCTTATTGACCAATTAAATAAAACAATCGTAATTGGGGATTTCAATGCTCATTCCAAAAGATGGGGTTATGAAAAAGTGGATTCTACAGGGAAGATAGTGGAAGAATTTTTGAATACCACAACTTTTGAACTGATTTAAAGTAAAGAAGATCCCACAACCTTCATACATTACTCTGGAGCAGGCAGTAACCCAGACCTCTTGTTAGCTACAACAGATATTGTTTCAAAAATTAAAAAACAAGTTATAGAAGATCCAAGTTCTGGTCACAGAGCAGTAATTGCTGATATAAAACTAGAGAGTACAAATAACAGTCAATGTCACACGAATCTGTATTGGAACTTCAAAAAAGCAGATTGGAACAAATATAAAACTGAACTGGAACATAAATTTAAAGAACAAACAAAATCACAGCTACATGACCAACCAGATCATTTGAACAAAAATTTCTATAAAGTCATCCTAGAAACCGCAAAAGAACATATTCCTCGGGGAAGAATTAAAAATTTCAAACCCTTTTGGAACCCCCAGTTAGAAGAACTGAAAAAGCAAAGGGATATAGCTAGAAATACAGTTGAACAAACAAAAAACATATCGGATACATAAATATGGCGGAAGAAATGTGCCTCACTAAAGAAAGAAATTAATACTGCTAAAAAGAATTACTTTAATAATTTCTTAGAAAAAATGAACTATAGGACAGATGGTAACAAAGCTCATAAGTTCATAAAAAATGTCAAGGATAGGAAAGAAAACAACAGCACACCTATCATACACAACAATAAAATATTAACAAATGACGCAGCCATAGCCGAAACATTCAATAAATATTATGCTAATTCACATAAAGTAACAAGAAATAATAAAAAGTAACGTAAAGAATTTAAGAAAGATTTGAAACAAGAAAGAGAATGTAATCCCAACATTCAGTGCAATATCTTTTTTTCAAAATTTTAATATGCAAGAACTGAACATTGCAATAAATAATCTAAAAAACAGAAAGTCTCCTGGACCTGATCACATACATCCAGAGTTCATAAAAAACCTTGGAAAAACAGCAAAACAACAACTACTAAAACTCTACAATCTATCCTGGAAAACCACTGTACCTGCTGAATGGCGAAAGGCAATAATTGTCCCTCTCTTGAAGAAAGACAAAACAGCGTCAGAAATAAAAAATTATAGACCAATAGCTCTTACTAGCATAATAGCAAAAGTGATGGAAAGAATGGTGTCAAACAGGTTAAATTGGTTTCTAGAATCAAAAAATTTAATTTCCCCATGTCAAGCTGGATTTAGAGAGTTCCACTCTACAAATGAACAAGTCTTACTTCTCAGTCAAGAAATCTAAGACTTCTTCAATAGAAAAGAAGATAATTTATCAGTTTTTATTGATTTCCGAAGTGCATATGATTCTATATGCAGAACAAAACTACTAAAGAAAGTAAAAAAAATAAGGATACAAGGTCCAATGTTTTCATGGCTATGTCATTTCCTAACACAACGCTTTATTGCAACCAGATATGGAAGAAACATATCTAAATACAAACAAGTACACTGTGGCTTACCACAAGGCGCAGTGCTCAGCACAACACTTTTTAATATATTTATTAACGATCTGCCACAACAAATACAAGAATCAGGTGTGAAGTGTGCACTATTTGCTGATGACTTAGTAATGTGGACTTCAAAACCAAAAAGCAAAAGTACAGAACTAGAAAAAACCATGCAACAATCCTTAACCAAATTACAAAGGTGGACCAAAGAAAATTTAATGACTGTTAATACAACAAAATCAAACTACCAAATCTCTTCACTAAGAAAAAAGTCACTAAAAATAAAACTAAATTTTGAGGGTCAACAATTACCAGAAACAAAGGAAGCAAAGTATTTAGGAGTTACATTTGATACTGAGACAGAATATTAGAAGACCCCAAAAGAAAATCGTTCATGTGAATGTTTGTTAAAAGTGTAATTTGTTTTTTGATGTTGGTATGAATTGATCAAATGACAAAAACGTGTTAAAAATGTTCATTGTTACGAACAACTAAGTTTACCCAAAGACGTCATAAATCTTTCCATATTTGATTTTAATATATATGTATAAATATTAGAATTATATGTGTTCCGTAATAAAAGTAGGGGAGGATGATTAGGGATCGCTTACCTAACAAGAAAGAACTACTTGATGGACGCATACGTGGATGTATACAAAAAAGGCGGTGTCGCGTCAGGTGATGCCATAAACTGTCCACTCGCGTGTGTGTAAGCGAAGTGAAAGGACATATTTAGGTAGTGTGAACATAGAATTTTCACCAGACTTTCATCAAGCATTGGTTCCACTAAATGAGAAGGTGGAAGCGTTTTAAATCATTTAGAATGGTGCTGAGAGGAATTATTTAATGTAAAATATCGATGAAGTGTTAATAAAATAATACATTGTGGTGAAGAAACATTGTGTGATTTTTCATTCCATCCGTTACCAAGCCCTGAGTTCACAAAGATCTCAATAGCACGAAGACACAACAATAATAATAATTACAAAAACCGCACCAATACTAAACTTACATGGACCAAACAAATAGAAAGTGTAATACAAAGAGCAGAGAGACACCTTTCACTGTTAAAACGTCTAACAGGAATGAAGTGGGGATGTTCCAGAGCAACTCTTAACACAACATACAGTGTATATATAAAGCCACTAATTACTTACTGCAGCGAAGTTCTTGTAACAGCAAACACAAAAAAGATTCAAATCTTTCAAAACCAAAGTCTGAGATTAATTACAGGTGCTATCAAAACCACACCAATAGCAGCTATGGAAATACTAACCAACCAATACCCCATTGAATATGAAATAGAAAAAGCGGCTCTTGTTGATCAGACTCCCATTCAATACATGGCACAAGAGAAATTTTACACATACACTAAAGACTCAGGAGAGCTTTCTTTCCAAAATTCAAGACATCAAGAAGAATGTATACCTTCCTAATTCAAAGGAAAACTTCATATCTAAAGTCAATCCGACACAAACATTAGACATCACATATTATTTACACCTGACAGAAGAAGTTAAGAAAAGTGATACTCCAACTAGTGTTCTAAAATTATTGGCATTAGAGACAATCCATACTAGATTTACAGAACACGAATGGCTCCATATGTATACTGATGGATCGTTGATATCAGGCCAGGATGGAGCGGGTGCTGGAGTCACATGTCACCTCTTTTCCTATTACAAATCTTTAAGTTCTGGAACTACAAACTTTGATGGAGAAATTGAAGCAATTCGAATGGCCCTACAAAATCTTTTGTACAGAATTTCACATTTTCATCAAGCAGTTATTCTCTCAGATTCCAGGGCAGCAACAATTATAGAATGTTGGAAAATTCTTACCCATCTAACAGCACTTCAAAAACACCTAGTCTTCCAATGGATACCAGCTCACTGTGGACTGAGTGGTAATGAGAAAGCTGATTTTCTTGCAAAAAAGGGTACCAGCAATGTGCAGAAATCAATAGTTAATCTACCATTTTATGCAACTTAAAGATTAGTCAACTCTGAATTCAAAAAAATTATTGAAAAATATTACTATGAAAAATCAAAAAATAAAAGATGGGAACTACCAAACATTCAAACAGTAATTCCTGAGTATCCTCAAAAAACAGCAGTTGCAATCTTCAGGTTGATTACAGGACATGATTGTCTGGCAAAACATTTAAACAGAATTGGGATATATTCTTCACCACTCTGTCCTCTATGTGATCTGCAAGAGGAAATGGATCGAGACCACCTTCAAATATGCCTGGCCACTTCTAATGCCGCATCCATCAGTGAAAAATATTGGAGAGCAAGAGGATTAATGACTTCATTGTCAGAAATCCAGCATTAGCTAACAACAACACTTAAGGGGAAGCATCAGTGAAACTTGGACAAAAATGACGAAAGATCCGATTATTTGTGTTTTGCCTTAAAATTATGTCTGTACCCAGAACCATCTCGCTTATGCCGCATCACCATTTAAAAGGCTGTTATGCCATGACTTAAATACCCAAGTGTGGTGGGTGTAGCTGCTGAAATGTATTCATTACCCCATTACAGCAAAATCACATACAACTTTGAAGTTTAAATCTGGCGGTTGGATGTAAACAAAGACATCTTGTGGGATTTTCTGCAAATGTTCGTCCCGGTAAAGCTGTGCAGAAGTGTGACGAAAGCTTTGACTGAAAAGCTTCACATAAACATGAATTTTGATATAGCACAAGCAGACGACATAATGAAGTTTATATTCAGCAACCCCAATAGCAGCACAGTCACTACCACAACAGATGTTTCCTCTTCAACTGCCAGTCGAGAATCCATTGAGAATGAAGATGCTGATCTTTGAAATGCGTCTGGGCAAACATAAGTGTAAGTGAAACTAGAGGTTTGAGGGGTAGTACTGGAACTTAAAACTTCAATGCCATAGCTGGGACTTGAACCACAGACCTTCCCTGTAAGCGGAAGCATTTTGTATCACAAGCACTGTTCTTATTCCACACGTTTTCCATTTTAGCCGAGACAGGTTTTGCCACTTCATCTTCCACACGACTTGGACTATTTGCAACTGATTTCACCAATTCTATTTGACTTTCATTTTCATAGAAATACTTACTTTTACTTTCGGCATGATGAAATATAAATATCACCTCAATCACAAGCTTGTGCTCTGTGAAGACTGTACTGTAACAGGACACAGCGGTGTTACCCTCAAAAGTAGCACGTAGATTCACCAAACTTTCCTTTAGAGACAAGCCTGTCTTACAATAGATGTGAACCGCTAGGTGGACATACTAATGTATGCTTGGCAAGTTCAGATACTTCACAAAATATTAATAAGTAAGCCATATTCCAAAAGATTTTGAAGTTCTGAAATTTGATTCCACTAGCATAAGAATAATGCAACCAAACATGAAAAAAATGACGACAACCTAGATTTGTTCTTAAGAGTGTCTCATAACCTGTAAAAAATGCCATATCAGATAAAATGTCTAAAATGTAGTAAAATGATCCTTAAGTGGTTTAATTTGTTGTTGTTAGCTAATGCTGGATTTCTGACAATGAAGTCATTAATCCTCTTGCTCTCCAATATTTTTCACTGATGGATGGGGCATTAGAAGTGGCCAGGCATATTTGAAGGTGGTCTCGATCCATTTCCTCTTGCAGATCACATAGAGGACAGAGTGGTGAAGAATATATCCCAATTCTGTTTAAATGTTTTGCCAGACAATCATGTCCTGTAATCAACCTGAAGGTTGCAACTGCTGTTTTTCGAGGATACTCAGGAATTACTGTTTGAATGTTTGGTAGTTCCCATCTTTTATTTTTTGATTTTTCATAGTAATATTTTTCAATAATTTTTTGAATTCAGAGTTGACTAATCTTTTAGCTGCATAAAATGGTAGATTAACTATAGATTTCTGCACATTGCCAGTAACCTTTTTAGCAAGAAAATCAGCTTTCTCATTACCACTCAGTCCATAGTGAGCTGGTATCCATTGGAAGACTAGGTGTTTTTGAAGTGTTGTTAGATGGGTAAGGATTTTCCAACATTCTATAATTGTTTGGTTTTTTGGTGACAACTTGGAAGTAACTGCTACAGTTGTCACCCTGGAATCTGAGAGAATAACTGCTTGATAAAAATGTGAAATTCTGTACAAAAGATTTTGTAGGGCCATTCGAATTGCTTCAATTTCTCCATCAAAGTTGGTAGTTCCATAACTTAAAGATTTGTAATAGGAAACGAGATGACAACTGACTCCAGCCCCTGCTCCATCTCGGTTTGATATCAGTGATCCATCAGTATAAATATGGAGCCATTCATGTTCTGGAAATCTAGTACTGATTGAGAGGTAGAACTGGAACTTAAAAATTCAATGCCACAACTGGGATTTGAACCACAGACCTTCTGCTTACCGGGCGGACGCTCTAACCACTGAGCTATTGTGACAAACTACCAGAATAGCATTAAATTCTGAAACCAGTTCGTATTTCTTCTGCACATATACTGATTGTTTTGCAGATATATGAAGGCCAATTTTAAGAGTATATGAAGCGGTTTTTTGATATGTTCATATTATACTGGCCGTTAACAGTACAATTCATGTATTTGTAGCTGTATAATAATCACAGACTTCCAAAGTTAATCATGGATTGGGAGCCGCAGGGAAGAAGGAAGAAGGTAAGACCAACTATTACGTGGATCAACGAGGCCAAGAAGGAGCGGGAAATACAAGAAGATATATGGATGAATAGAGTGGAGTGGAAAAGTATGTTAAATCAAATATGTTGCAGGATGTGAATTTGAGTGCTGGAAAAATGTTTATTCATTGTAAACCAGTTTAATAAAATAATTATAATCATAAATATATTTACTTCAACATTATTGAAGCATTCTGTTTTTGTAAACAAAAACCAAATCTATGCAACTGCAGTCAAATGTAAAGCTCCAGCATAAGCATCATGTGTCCTATCACGCTATTTGTTTTAGGTTGGCCCTACGTATCATTTATAAGCACGCTTGACTCCAGTCCCTGGGAATCAAACTCACAACATGATAGACAGAAAAATGACAGGGAAGTGTAGCCTTGATCTCTTTGGAGTTTAACAATCCACCATTTTCACTTTGTCTACTACATATAGTAAGTAGGGAAAGTACTGTATTCTCACAAAAATTCAATGGCAAGATTTCACCAGAAATATATGTTGTGAGGTCCCATGAACCCAAAGAAAGCATTTTTAGAAAAAGGTTTGTACATGAACATCATCACTCAAAAACAAAAAGTTGGTTAAAAACCAAACTTGTTTTCCAAGTTCTACATGTTGCAAGGAATATGACAAGGATTTTCAAGAAAATCCTCCCTATCCTAAACTATGTTTTTACGGCAAATGTTTCAAACATTCTGATTTTCTCAAAAATGATTCAAATGATTTTGATTAAAATGCTATATGCACAAGATATTTTCAAGACAAATGAAATGTAGATTTTTAATTTTTTGGAATAGCCCTTGAAGTCCTCTTCATTCTGAATGACTTTTGCAAACTGGTAAACCATATGAGGCAGACAAAATTTTAGTCACAGAAACTATAGATCTCGTTAAGGCACTTAATTTATATCAAATAATTCTTTTATGAAGTTAACCATTTCTGTGACATTCCTTGTTATTGGTTTTTATTTTCCAATACTTACTCCTTTCTCAAATGGGAAGTTGCTATTCATTTTTTTCTCCTGGTCATGGAATTACAAAGGCATCACTTAACCAAACCTTAAAACGTGGTAGTCGTGGTTGGGGTGGTGGCAGTGGTGGTAGTAGTCTAATGCTAGTGCTGTTGCTTGGATAAATTCCATTTTCTTTCTTGCTTCCCAGTATAGTTCTGTTAGTGATCCACAAGTTAACATCTTGAGAGCCATACAATGGGGCAGATGATCCTTATTCATTATGGAGTTCTCGTCCTGACACAATACACAATTTGGGGAGTTGAGGAAGCCAATTTTAAATTATTTATGTTCCTTTTTATTATTTCTTGTTCCTTTACGTGAATTAGCATATTTATTTAAGGTTTTGGCTATGACTGTATCATCTGTTGTCATTTTATTGTTGTGTATGATAGGTATCCAATTTTTTCTTTCCTATCCTTTACATTTTTTATGAACTTATGGACTTTATTACCATCTGTCCTATAATCCATTTTTCTAAGAAATTACTAAAGTGATTCTTTTTAGCGGTATTAATTTCTTTTTTTAGTGAGGCACATTTCTTTCGCCATATTTGTGCATCGGATGTTTTTTGTTTGTTCAGCTGTATTTCTAGGTATCCCTTTTCTATTCTAGTTTTTCTAACTGGGGTTCCAAAAGGGTTTGATATTTTTTATTCTTCCACAAAGAATGTTTTTTCTTCTTTTTTTTTCCAGTTTCTAGGGTGGCTTTACAGAAATTTTTTTTCATATGATCTGGTTGGTCATTCAGCTGTGAGTTTGTTCCTTAAATTTATTTTCCAGTTTGATTTTATATTTATTCTAATCTGCTTATTTGAAGTTCCAATACAGATTCATATGATGCAGATTTCTGCTCTGTGACCAGAACTTGGGTCTTCTATAACTTGTTTTTTAATCTTTGAAAAAATATTTGTTGTAGCTAACAAGAGGTCTGGTTTACTGCCTGCTCCAGGATAATGTATGAAGGTTGTGGGATCTTCTTTATTATAAATCAGTTCAAAGGATTGGTATACAAAAATTCGTCCATTATCTTCCCAGTAAAATACACCTTTCCATAGCCCCATCTTTTGGAATGGGCATTGAAATCCCAATTACGACTGTTTTATTTAATTGGTCAATAAGTGAGAGATCTGGTTCATTGCTGGGAGGATGGTAAATACTGTATAAATGTAGATGTGTTTTGTTGTCCCAAAAATTTACTTTATTAATTCAGATTTACCTGCGTTATCCATTTCTTTAACAATTTAAAGGAGGATTTAATATACTTTTAGACTCCAAATATTTTCCACTACTTATATAGGAATAAGTGTTTGTACAAATAGTTTGTTGAAGAATAGGTAGAAAAAAGTCACTGAATGTAACACACTGATTTTTCTCTTCAGGGTAAAATGGCAATTTTTATCTTTACACAAGGTACATGCTAATATGTTTATGGCATTATTCACTCCACATAATTATTTACAGTGAGCAACATTAGCTTTCTATTATAGCTTCTGTTATTTATACTAGAATCTATTCTGCTAACTGGCGAGTGATTTTGGCATATTGTTTATAACAACACTCCTAAATACCTGTGTCCACCACCAAGCAACTGAAGTGCCATTTCTGTAGCAGCTCTACCCATCAGTTCTGCCTGGCGCTCCGCTGTAAGACCTGATCTCTCTGCAACTGTCAACAACTGATGACGGACATCTTCTGTTATGCTGGGGATAACCAACCCGTCATCTGAGAAAACATGTACATGTGTCACACCATATAGAATATAGAGAGAACAATAAACACAAGCACTCAACTGCAATCTAAGAGACTCAATGAACAGAATTATTCCCATTTGCTATTGAATCCAAATTAACTTCAATTTAACTGATAGAATGGCAAGGAAAAAAGCTTATGGTATAAATATTATATTTATATACAGATTCTCTTTTATCCCTTGGTCGTTTTCAGTACTTCATCTTCTTTCTTATCATTCCTGTACTCTCTTTATTCCTTCCTTTTCAAATATTTAATATTCTGAAATTAAGCAGTGACATCTAAAGCCTGAATTAAAAAATAAGAAAGAAGAGAAGGAGGAGAAGAAAAAGGATGAAGGGAAAAAGAAGCAGAAGGGGAAGAAGCATGAGGAGGAAGATGGAGGAAGAGCAGGAGATGGAAAAGAGAGGGTGCAGGAGTAGAAAAGGAGGTGGGGATGGAGGAGATAGGAAGGGAGGAATTGGAGCAGGAGAAGGAGATTGAGGATGGGAGAAAATAGAGGAGGTAATGGCGATTGAGGAGGGGTGGAGAAGAAAATGGGGGGCAAGATAGAGATTGAAGAGGAGGGGAGGAGAAGAAAATGGAGAGGCAGAAAGATTGAGAAGGAGGGGAGGACAAGGAACTGAAGGGGGAGATAAAGATGGAGGAGGAGGAGAGGAGAAGTAAATAGAGAGGAGACAGAGATTGAGGAGGAATGAAGGAGAACAAAATGGAGGGGGAGACTGAGATTGAGGAGGAATTAAGGAGAAGGAAATGGAGAGGAGACATCGATTGAGGAGGGGATGAGAAGGAAATGGAGGGGAGATGCAAATTGAGGAGGAATGAAGAAGGACATGGAGGGGAGACAGAGATTGAGGAGGAATTAAGGAGAAGGAAATGGAGAGGAGACATCGATTGAGGAGGGGATGAGAAGGAAATGGAGGGGAAGATTGAGAAGGAGGGGAGAAGAAATGGAGGTGGAGATGGAGATTGAGGAGAAGAGGAGGAGACATGGCGGGGTAGACAGGGATTGAAGAGGGAAGACAGAGATTGAGGAATGGAGAAGGAAATGAAGGGGGAGTCTGAGATTGAGGAGGAGGGGAGAAGCAAATGGAGGGGGACTGAATAGCTAGAAATGACATTTTTTTACAAACACAGAGCTTCTAATGACTGAAAGGAACATACCAGTAACATACTCCTTTGTGCCTGGGGAAGGCACAACAACCTGTCTGTACATTGCTGGTGTACTTGCAATAACATTCTCATCATGTCGATACTTCTGTGCTCGCCTACTAGTGTCTGCATGACGCACTATGTCAGGTCTCTGTGAAGCATTGATCTCATCATACACTGCCTGAAAGCAAACAGAGAAGCTACATCAACTCAATGCTATCTGGAAGTATACACCAGCAACTAAGTGTTAAGCCCAATTTGTGTTCACTTTAAATTAATTCCATCTTTTACGCTTTATTAGCTGGCTCATCTGACTTTACCTGGCTTTTTAAACTCCAGAGGAGAATTGGACTATGATTAGCAACAATGATCTGAGTGCCAAAATCACAGACTGAAGTACTCATCTTTTTATAAAGCTTCTCTCCATTAAAGCTGTGTAAAAGCTATCTTTAAAACTGCTGTTAGATGGTAGCACACTGAGCTATTGCTTGGATTTTTTTTGCTAAACTGGAGAATACTTGTTTGGAACCAGTGAAGTAATAATCTCACTTTTGTGCATAGCAACCACTAGCAAATCCTGTAATTAAAATGCTTGTGTTCGAACAGACTTTAAACCAACCATGAAAATTATTAAAATGAAATATATAAGGGCACCAACCTCAACTAAAAAATCTAAATGCACAGGAATGAAATGTTTCACCATTCGAATAGCATTAATTTTAGGACTGGTTACTTAGTATAGAGGAATTATCAAGTGCATAAAATTTGAAATACTTACTCCACCAATAGCAATGTAGAGATCACAGGCTTCGCATATCTTAAATATGTGGAGTAAATTATAGAAATGTGGACTTTAGTTTTATCAGAACTTGCTGACATTCACAAGGCAAATTACCTTGGCCGACCTTGGTATGATCGTTACATGAATGCAAAACAAACTTGTTAACAGAAACTATCTCCAGTATTTTAAAATTCATAATGCCGTCTCTATTTATCAAAATACAGGGAAATTACAAATGATTCATAAGGTTTTGGATGAATGTATTTCACAAAGTATTACATACAAAATAATAAATGATACATTGTATGAAAAAGGACATTTTCAAGTTTCTTACATATTATTACAAATGTTCTATGTGTTCTCCTCGTGCTACATGACACACAACTATGCGGTAGTCAAGTTCAACCCATACACTTTCCAGCATGTCCCTGTCGATGATCGCCAGTACAGAAGTGATGCGATCTGGAGTTCAGCCAACGTGGTCGGCAAAAGTGGTATGTACACATCTTTCACGTAGGTATCCCCAAAGAAACAAGTCATAAAGTGTAAGGTCGGGAAACCTTGGGGGCCACCTGAAGAGTGCCAACTTATCCTGAGCACATCGCCTGATCCATCTGTTTGGAAGTTCCTCGTTCAGATGGCGACGTGCTTCTTTATGTCAATGAGGCGGAGCTCCGTCCTGTTGGAATATGAAGTGCGGCACATCAGCCATCAGTCTGGTAAACATCCAGTTTTGTAGCATGTGTAGGTACGTCATACCCATCACATTTTTCCAGAGAAAAAGTAGGGTCCGTAAATGTTGCTACGTGACACAGCACAGAAGACATTAATCTTAGGAGAATCTCTTTCAATCTCCATTGTAACATTGGGATTTACCGTGCCCCATATGTGGATGTTGTGGCAATTCACTTTACCGTTCTGTTGATCAGTCACCATTTTTAAACTGTTATCACCCTGCCACTTAGTAAGTCACATCCAAATTTGCAATGGCATAAACAAAACACTGAAGTATGCTCTTTCAGTTGTTTATTAGCACAAATGGGTGGGCATTACATTTTGGAAGCTGTAAGACATCAAAACCCAATGAATCATTTGTAATCACCCACTAAATCTATTGGTCCATTTAACTGTTTTAATAATATGGATCTCTGGATTAAGATTAAATGACCAAAAATGATCTGCTACAGCTTATTTATCCAAGGTTTGAGGAAAAATATTCATTTTGAAAAATAGGAACTGTGTTACGAATTTCAAAACACTACTGACTGATTCTGTTAGTAAGTTTGTTTTATGTCCAGAGATTGGTAGTGACATCAACACACATGATGTCATCGCGTGTAATATCATCACTTACATATAACACTCATAGCAAGGTCGGCCACCTTGAGAATGACAGTGAGGTCTGATGAAACTATAGTCTGTGTTTCTGTAACTTGTACTGTTGTACATACAGTAGAAGCCCAAAATAGCATGATCCAAAATACAGCAAATTCAGATTTAACGTGGGGGAAAGTATGTCCCCTGAAAATATATTGCACTTTTATTTATCTCTGAAATTTGAGTTCAAAATTTTCTTCAAAGAGTGGTACTGGAATATACCTTTCGCTACCCCTAGTGAGAACCTTGATTACTGCAACCACTGCATTCCTAGCATTGACATTAGTCATAGCATTGCTAAAAATTTCTTGAAGTAACGAGACATGCACTCGGAAGAAGATATTCTACATATTAGTGAAGTGGGAAGACCCATAATCAAGAAGATTCGGTGTATAGAGAAGCAAAATGAATTGAACAGTATTCATCTCCATCTTGCTACAATCAAACATTGCACAGAGAAAAAAATGTTAATCATGCCGCCAAACAAAATTTACTGATTTCTTTAAGACAGTGCAAAATTAGGTTAGTGTAAAATGGGTACAGTGTAATTGTATGTAATGTACAAATTAAGATCGGTTGTAGTACTGGAACACACTCCTAGCATAACTGGTGTGTAATTGCATTTAAAAGTGGTGTACTTTACCGTATATTACATACTTCACAATGTACTATAATTTATTATTACAGAAATGTTTCACACCATCTCCGTGGGATCGATTTTTGTCACTTCTAACATCACATTTTGGTATACCGCGGAATAGTTATAAGTGTTTAAGATAAGTAAAGCCTGTGGTCTCTACATTAGTTGAGTTATTGGTGGATTATATGTGCTTCACTGTTAATAGCTTCAGGTGTATATACTAAAATTGATACACTTACATTTAAGGACAGGCATCGGCAAACATGTACTCAATGAGGTATCAGTATGACGTCTCAACATGCAACCCACAATGCACATGACGTAATGTAGAACAGGGGATGGCATTGACCTTTGTTCAGAGTCAGTGGTGAACTCGCTCGCTACAGAGTACAATAAGGAATATACATATACTTGAATCCAGCTATTTTGGTCTACGATACTTTAGATACGCCTAGATATTTGAGCAATATATTTCAGTTCACTTCTATTTGCAATGTACCATGAAAATCTAGTGATATATCACACATAGCCACTCTCAGATTAGCACGTAAATTATCATATGTTAATCGCGACACAAGATTCTTTTAGATTCAGTTTCTTTTCTTCTACACATTTCTTAAATGCTTGAAATAATTCTGTCCCTGTTGTATGTTCCCTAAGTGGAATGACTGCAAGCATATATTCTTGTATCGAGAGGTTGTTAGTAATGGTGCTTCATAATATTCATAAAGTTGAAGGGCTGTAAAATATAGTCCTAATATAATACCAGTTGTGCTGTGTCAACGTTGTCAATGCTTTCATCCAACGCGAGAGAAACGGCTATAAACTCATGGACCTCGGTTTGTATCTTTTTTCGGTTATTTCTGCTATTTTATGTATCCTTCTCTGTATGGTTCGTGGTGATAATGCAATATTACTAAAAATATCATATTGTTCAGGGCAAATTATGTTGGAAACTTTACTCTCAAATTTTTTATGAAATCTCCATCACTAAAACACCTCAGTGACTGAGAAATCTCCAAAGCAACAGCATAACTGGCATGAAGTTGTCTATCAGTTATAATATTTGAATTAATATTAGGTGTATTATCTGAATATTGCTCTTTGAGCTGTTGCAGTTGGTTAGTCCGATCTAGACCTGAAAAAAATGAATAAAGGACACTACGTGAGTGTTATGCTACTTTAAATTGTGGTGCAAATTTATGAATACATGCTTGTCTATAATTGTATGGTGATCTTATGACATGTATCATAATGCCGCTTGATGTTCCATTGATGAGTGCCTTTTTGAACTTCAGAGCACAACAAACACCTTACATTCCTTACATGATGAGAGAAGAAATCATCAAAGTGCTATTCTAGATATCAAATTTAATAGGCCAGGAATAATTAGATACACTCTAATTCTACGAATATACTAAGACTAAGTTAAATAAACTAATATCCTTCAAAGTTATAAATAAAGAAATTTATCTTTAAGTCTTAGTATTAAATTACACTTTGATAGACATGTTTAGAAGTGCAGGTAAATACGACAGGACAGTCCGCCTGTGATCGGTGTGTACGCAGTGCCTGTTAAGGCTGCGAGGGAGGGGGAGACAGAGTAAGCGCTGCCCCTGACACGTCATAGTTGCGAGGCCTCATTGAGTACATGTTTGCCAATGCCTGTTTAAGGATAATGGGTAATTTAATTGAAATGCACGCATTTCTCCCTGGTTCAGTAAGCAACTTTGGTACAAAATACAGCACCAAAAATGACAGGTACAAAGAGCATTTTGAATGGTTTAAAACTGGTGATGGATGATGCATTGTAACAAAAGTGGGCAAAAGTGAACTATTGCTGATTAAGAATAAGTAGACCCAAACATAAACCGTTTGCTGCTTGAAGCACTTGCTTTGTAAACCTTTTGGATAAACCCACAAACAGTACTTTTCAAAATACCAACTTCACCTTCATTAAACAAACAGTGCCAGTAACATAAAATCTCCAGTAATTGACACCTGCAGTAAAGGAGGAAGACATGTTTCTGTTGGTTCTATTCCAACATTCAGTATTCCTCATAAAAACATCTTATGATCCCTAGGTCTTTATCATTTTAAAGTTCCTCCTTTTACAGGTTTTAAAATGTATTATGATGGATAGCTGCTCTTGCATTAAGAAAGACATTAGAAGTGTCAAATTCAGCAAACTGGAATCTAAGCTTGCTTTCTTCCTGCCATTTTCCAATTTCTAACATTTGTTAAGCACTTAACACAAGGCAAGAGCAATGTTAACTTAACACCAAGTTTAACAATCCTTATTCAGTTCCTAGAAGTTTAATCCAATGTGGATAATAAAAGCAAGTCTTGCATTGGCCTATGTTTAGATTTGTCCAAAGATTTGTTCAACCATGATATATTGTTATCTAAACTATATAGCGTTTCACTCTTAGAAGACAGTATGGAGTTAAATGGGACATCTCTGTCTCTATCTAGCGCATACAAGTTGCCATTAGCCGCGTCCTTTTCTACCCTCGCTCTGTTGCCACATTCCTAATAGCATGGTATAAATATTCATTTGTTATAAATTTCAGGTTTGAACACATTATCTTATGCAGAATTTTTTTCTCTATCAGGTTATATCCTTTTCAGAGTCATTATACATTTCTATAGGCCCAAATTTCTTCAAAAAACGTTTTTTTCAATAGAAGTCCGATATTTGCCGTTTCTACACTCATCACGCACTAACTAACAAACTAACTGCTAGAATGCATCTATATTTTTTTCTTATGTAGAGTAAACTATAGTGCTACTACCTGCCTACTTTGAATTCTCTATGTTTACCCAGTTAAGGGTTATAATTTTTTAAATTAAATGTTTTCGGGAAATTTTATATCTGTGCACTGCAAAAGTTACGCAGTGTGAAACTTTTTTGTTATTGAATTTACATCAGGGAACCAGCGAGAACAAATGTTGAGGAAGGTTGGAGAAAGTTTTTAAAATAAACCAAAAGGCAGTAACATCTTTCTTTTATCCAATAAGGCAAACAAAAGGTATTCATCTATTCAGCGTCAGGCCTAACACAGAAGATAGTATAAGGAGCAGCACTAACATTAGTTCGAAAGAAGCTGTGTGTGTAACTGTGAGCTGTTATTGCGTTATTTGTTTAATATTTTTGTAAATATTTGTAGTTATGGAGGGGGAAGCTAGGAAGAGACGATATGTTGGTAAATTAAGAAGTAAGGAACGCCAAATAATTATGAATGTGTTAGATTATTTTTGAAGCAAAATGCTTGGCAGTGAAGGCAGTAAAAGAAACAGCTAAGGCTATCGGGTGTTCAGAAGTAGTAGTGTGTATGATTAAAAAGGAACTAATGGAAGGACCTCTAAGAACGCCATCGAAAAAGAAAGCAAAAAGGGCGGGACTACACAAAACGATAGGTTAACGCAATATGATTGAATAGTGCAAGGTGTAGTGCGGCGAATTGTTCATTCTTTACTGTTTGCAAATATTCAACCCACGCTGAATATAATTTTGTCACAGTTCAACAGTGATGAGACCCTACCAAATTTCTCAAGGGCCACTCTGATTTGGGGTTCGAATATGAAAGAAAGGGTAACAAGTGCATATTAATAGAAAGAGACGATATCGATATCATCAGATGGCGACATAAATATCTAAAAGACGTAAAAGGTTTAGGGACCAGGGGAAATCAATTGTTTATACAGACGAGTCATTTGTAAATTTAGGTCATACAGTAACAAAGGCGTGGAGGGATACCAAAGTTAAAAGTGTCCGTCTCATCAAGCAGCAATTGAAGGACTAAGTACAGGACTCCGGCCACCTCGAGTCGCTCGCGGAGAGAGACTCGCAACAAGTACATGTTGCAACACTGCGCTCCATTTAACGTGTACTGTCTTTTAAGGGTGAGACACGCTTTATATTCATATGGTATCAGAGGAGTTGTAAATAAATGGTTTATCTCATATTTAAAAGATAGAAAACAGATGGTAGAATTAAAATTTTTAGACATAAATACCAGTATACTTCAAAACCAACACTCGGAAATGAAAATGGTAAAATGTGGAGTTCTGCAAGAATCTATTTTAGGTCCCCTCTTATTCCCAGTATATATTAATGATATAACCCATAGTACAGATAATGACAATGTTGTTTTCTAGTGCCTTGCATCTGGCAATGAAGCCATTAGCATTCGTGCTTTCCAATACTTTTGAACTGTAGTTTCTTCTGATCTTAATGCTTCACAGGTCTTCAAGTGGTCTTCATTCATTTCTGCTGGATCGTTACACAAGACACATATTGGTGAAGCTGAGATACCTATTCTGTAGAGATGACTTGCTAAGCAGTCGTGATTTGTCAATAGTCGGAAGGCTGCAACCGCTGTTTTCCTTGGTCTCTGGGGGATTATATCTGGGTTGGAAAGTAGTGTAATCCATTTTTTATCTTTGGCATTTGTTTCTATTTCTTGTAGGTATGAATGAGAAAATTTTTTAATGATCAAGCGTTTTATTGAGGAATATGAGAAATTGAATTTAGACTTTTGTTTTATTGTTGTGCCTTTCTTTGCAAGTGAGTCTGCAGCTTCATTCCCCATGACTCCACAGTGTGCTGGAATCCATTGGAGATGAACAGTCTTATTAACCTTTTGGAGTTAACTTATAATTTTCGTAGATAAAAATATACTCATTACTGGTAATGACAAACATCATATACTTAGAGAATAAACAAAGTGATTAAACAAATTGTAGGTACTATGGTTTTCTCAAAACAGAGTAAGTATACATAAAGGATAAACAGTAACAATAGGTTTTCAGCACAAAGCAAATACAAGTATCACTTTCCAGATTTTCATCTAAATGGCACCAAAATCACTTACATAACAGACACTAAATTTGTAGGCGCATATGATTCTATATGCAGAACAAAACTGCTAAAGAAAGTAAAAAACATAGGGATACAAGGTCCAACGTTTTCATGGCTATGTCATTTCCTAACACAACGCTTTATTGCTACCAGATATGGAAGAAATATATCTAAATATAAACAAGTACACCACGGCTTACCACAAGGCACAGTGCTCAGCACTACACTTTTTAATATATTTATTAATGATCTGCCGCAACAAATACAAGAATAAAGTGTGAAGTGTGCACTATTTGCTGATGACTTAGTAATGTGGACTTCAAAACCAAAAAACAGAAGTACAGAACTAGAAAAAATCATGCAACAATCCTTAAACAACCTACTAAAGTGGATCAAAGAAAATTTAATGACTGTTAATACAACAAAATCAAACTACTAAATATTTTCGCTAAGAAAAAAACCACTAAAAATAAAACTAAATTTTGAGGGTCAACAATTACCAGAAACAAAGGAAGCAAAGTAATTAGGAGTTACATTTGATACCAAACTTACATGGACCAATCAAATAGAAAATGTGATACAAAGAGCAGACAGGTGCCTGTCACTGTTAAAACGTCTAACAGGAATGAAGTGGGGATGTTCCAGAGCAACTCTTAACACAACATACAATGTATATATAAAGCCATTATTTATAAAGGAAGTAGAAAAAATATATAATGGGATAAAGTTTTGTATAAGATGGGGAAAGAATGAAATCACAGAAATGACGGAACAAGCAATTGGTTTGAGGCAAGGATGTAAACTTAGCCCAATATTATTTAATTTATTCATAGACGATATAATAGATAAAATCCAAAAAGCGAACAAACACTGTCCTGTAATAGCGAATAAGGAAATACCAGGATTGCTATATGCTGATGATTTAATGGTAGGATCTATAACAATTGTAGGATTACAAAGGGCAATAAATGAGGTGCAAAAATTTTGTGAGGAATGGGGAATAAAGATAAATATAAACAAGTCCAAGGTCATGGTTTTCAAAAAGGGATTTAAATTGAGAAAAGAGGAGAGGTGGGTATTAAATGGGAAAAGATTAGAAGTGGTCAAAGATTTTGAATACTTGGGAGTGAGGCTAAATAACAGAGGAGAGTGGGAGGCACATGGAAGAAAGATAGAAGCAAAAGGGAGAGCTGCAATGTCAGGAGTCAGAATTTGCAAATACAAGTTAGAGATGACAACCAAGTGGCTGGAAAGGATGTATGAGGCAGTAGTGGAATCAAAAATGCTTTATGCAGTAGAGATCTGGGGGGCCACAGATATAAACAAGAAGGTAGATCATATGTATAGAATGTTCTGCAAAGAATTATTGGGACTACCGAGATCGGCGCCAAGAGAAGTGGCCTTGGTAGAGCTTGGGAAAACAAGAAGGAAAGGAATAATAATGGAGAGAATAATAAAATTTTGGTATAAATGTTTGGTTAAAGAAGATGGAGAAATTTTAAAATTGTGTATGAAGCAACAAAAAAATCTAGAGAATGAAAACAGTTGGTGGGCAGGGGTTGGAAAAATTATGGAGAAAATAGGAATGGGAGATATATGGAAACTTGAAGAAAGAAATGAAAGTAATGTAGATAAACTAGTAAAGTGTAGGGTAGAAGACATAGAAAGGCAAGAGATATGGGGAAGTTTAGAAAACAAGAAATCATTACAATTCTACAAGCAAATAAAAAGAGGATGGGGGCGAGAACCATATGTGGATTATTGTAACAGACAGGAAAAAGAAGGACTAGCGTGGATGAGAACAGGAGCAATATTTTTAAGAGGGACAAGAAGCGGTAAAATAGGAATATGTGAAATGTGCGGTGAGAAAGAAAGTATAGAACATTATTTGACAGAATGTAAGGAATTAGCATTATGGAGGAAAAAGGTTTGGGAGAAAAAATGGGAAAAAATAGAGGGGAAAATGGTAGCCATAAAAATGTTAACAGTGAAAGAGGAAAGGAAGGTTAGAAGTGTAGGTGAGTTTTTGAAGAAAGTAAGAGAAAAATGGGCAAGAAAAGTAAAGAGTGTAAATGAAGAAGGCAGAGTGGGGGAGAGGGACAATTAATTAATATAAGATGGAATAGATTGATCAGAGCTACCTGGGAGGCAAATGGCCTGGGTGCCAGGCAAACCAAGGTAGCAATAAGGTTATGTAAAATTTGTATGTAGTTTAGGTTAGAGTAGGATAATTGTAAAAGTTATGTAAAAGAATTGGTACAAATAAAATTCATTCATTCATTCATAAAGCCATTATCTACTTACTGCAGCGAAGTTCTTGTAACAGCAAACACAAAAAAAAAGTCATATCTTTCAAAACCAAAGTCTGAGACTAATTACAGGTGCTATCAAAACCACACCAATAGCAGCTATGGAAATACTAACCAACCAATACCCCATTGAATATGAAATAGAAAAAGCGGCTCTTATTCAACACAAAAAGTTGATCAGGCTCCCATTCAATACATGGCACAAGAGAAATTTTACACATACACTAAAGACTCAGGAGAGCTTTCTTTCCAAAATTCAAGACATCAAGAAGAATGTATACCTTCCTAATTCAAAGGAAAACTTCATATCTAAATTCAATCCGACACAAACATTAGACATCACATATTATTTACACCTGACAGAAGAAGTTAAGAAAAGTGATACTCCAACTAGTGTTCTAAAATTATTGGCATTAGAGACAATCCATACTAGATTTCCAGCACATGAATGGCTCCATATTTATACCGATGGATCATTGATATCAAACCGAGATGGAGCAGGGGCTGGAGTCACGTGTCACCTCTTTTCCTATTACAAATCTTTAAGTTATAGAACTACAAACTTTCATGGAGAAATTGAAGCAATTCGAAAGGCCCTACAAAATCTTTTGTATAGAATTTCACATTTTCATCAAACAGTTATTCTCTCAGATTCCAGGGTGGCAATTATAGCAATTACTTCCAAGTTGTCACCAAAAAACCAAACAATTATGTTGTTAGCTAATGCTGGATTTCTGACAATGAAGTCATTAATCCTCTTGCTCTCCAATATTTTTCACAATGATATTGAAGAGAGCAATACCAAACAATTATAGAATGTTGGAAAATCCTTACCCATCTACATAACAGCACTTCAAAAATACCTAGTCTTCCAATGGATACCAGCTCACTGTGGACTGAGTGGTAATGAGAAAGCTGATTTTCTTGCTAAAAAGGTGGTGCGGTTTTTTGTAATTATTAAGGACGTTGTGTCTTTGAGATATTGAGATCTTTGTGATCTCAGGGTGTAGTAACGGATGGAATGAAAAATCACACGATGTTTCTTCACCACAAAGTATTATTTTATTAACACTTCATCGATACTTTACATTAAATAATTCCTCTCAGCACCATTCTAAATGATTTAAAACGCTTCCACCTCATTTAGTGGAACCAATGCTTGATGAAAGTCTGGTGAAAGTTCGATACCCACACGTCACACCAATACATCCATATGTCTAGATTACACACACGCGAATGGGCAGTTTATGGCGTCCTCACGTGACACCGCCTTTTTCGTATACATCTACGTATGCGTCCATCAAATAGTTCCTTCTTGTTAGGAAAGCGATCCCTAACCATCCTCCCTAACTTTTATTATGGAACACATATAATTCAATATTTATACATATATATTAAAATCAAATATGGAAATATTTATGATGTCTTTAAACTAACTTAGTTGTTCGTAATAATGAGCATTTGCAACACGTTTTCGCCATTTAACCAAATCATACCAACATCAAAAAACAAATTACACTTTTAACAAATATTCACATAAATGATTTTCTTTTGGGGTCTTCTAATATTCTGTCTCACATGCCCCTTGTTTTGTTTTTCAAGTTGTCACCTATATTTACAATCTTGAAACACAATACAATACTTCTCCCTACTCCTCTGATGCAATCACTTTGTACAATATTTTTATTTTTTTTATTTTGACAGTCTTCCTCGCTGTTTGTTTTTGTCTTTTTGTTTTGGCATGACACAGCGTGTCTTTATAAATTTCACACATTCAGTTACTACACAATACATGTTCAGTTATTATACATCACTTATTCAGTTATTATACAATACATATTCAGTTATTTTACATTTGACATTGACATAAATATAATTTAAGTGTATCATGGTTTATTGTGTGGCTTTTGACTTATGTTCCTTGTTATGAGGAGAGAAAAACAAGATACAGATCTTGAGCTAATGATTATGATCATGTTTATGGCAATATTTTATTCAGTTCTTTGCCTTCTTTGTCTTGTAAGCTTATTATGTATAGGCAGGTTGTTGAGTCAATTCTTAAACTCTGATGTTACTAATGGTACCATTTTTTAATTGGGTTCTTATTCATTATTGTTTGGTTCAATATTTCTTCAAGCTTAGCATTGGCTATATCCATCTTAATTCATGGGCATTGCTTTTCTGATTATGGTTTTTCTTACTTCACTAATTGTCACCTCTTTATCTCTTATCTCTATAAGAGAAAACTTCTATACTTATAATTATTCTGCAATTGCATTATTTTTCTTCTCAATTCACCCTCGACACCTTTGTGTCAAAAATATTTTATCTTTGTCATCACAATTGATTCCTTCTTATTTTTGTCCCTGACATCCTTATGTCAAAAACACATTATTTTCCGTCGCTATTCACTTCTTTAATGACAATCAGTGTCCTCATCTGTCTTTGTTGACAATGCTCTTTGTGGTCAATATAGCCAATGACTATGTTGACTTTCTTTCTTGTTGTATTTTCTAATCTGAACATAATCTTTTATAAGTAACCCATTAAAAATTATTATTTTCCATCATCTCTATTATTCCTGCCCTACATGGTTGTTGGCAAAGACTATTTGGTACTTTCTTTGTATGGTTTTAACTTATTTTTATGGTATCTTCCTACCAACTTGCCATTTGTATTCTGTAGCTCATACGTATGGTCACCCTGCTGTTTTGTTATGACCAGTGGTCCAGTGTACAGTAGTTCCATCTTTCCAGATCTTTTTTCAGATGCCTTGGATGCTTTGTGGCTTCTTAAGAGCACCTTTTCTCCAATTTGTGGGGACCATTTCCTGATAAATCTTTTTACCTTGTTCCTCCCCTTTTTCGGCCTTTTGCTGTAACCTTCTGAATGCCAATTAGCATTTTTCCTTCTCTGTCAATTCCCTTTGAGCAGCCATCGTAGTGTCAATGTCAATTGTCAACCTTTTGGGTTTTGTGTTGGTCATCAATTCGATTGGGGCGAACTTGGTCGTGGGGTTTACCGAATAGTTAATCACCTCCTCTATGTACCCGCATTTTTCCATCCAGGAAGTGTGGTCTTTGTGGCAAAGTAGGCGGAAATATATATTTATATCCCTCATCGTTCTTTCTGTCGGGTTTTCTTGAGGATAATATGTTGAGGAATAGTATAATTTTATTCCTAATGTTCTTAAGGTGTCCTGGAATAATTTACTTTTATGCATTGTTGCATTATCTGATAGTATAGATTTTATATTCCCATATTTTGGGATGTAGTCCTTGATGATTTTATTTAGGCAAGTCCTGGTTTTAATGTTCCTAATGGGGTATATCTTAGTGAATTTTGTGAAAACATCAAACATGACAAAGATGTATCTGTTTCCATCTTTCCCCCTTGGTAGCTCGCCGTGTTCGTCGATGCACACCAATGCATTTTTCTCGTTTCTCACGATGGATTGTGGAACGACATCGTATCTTACATTAATTGGCTTGGCCTTCTGACATAGGTCGCATGAGGAAATTAACTTCCTGACTTTCTTGCCAAGATGTTTGATGTACAGTACTTCCTCAATTGCAAGCATTGTTCTCTCAGTACCAGAGTGAAGCATCGAGTGATGGAATGCCAAAATAACCCTGTCCTGTAAGGAATTTGGTACCATCATTTTCCACTTCCTTACGTCGCGACCATGTAATTTAAACAGGATGTTCCTAAATTTCCCTATCTTGGCTTCCAATTTTGGTACTATGTCTGGAGCCTTGTCGAATAGCCTCTTCAATTCAGGGTCTTCTTGCTGTAGCTTCGCCATGTTTTTGAAGTCTTGTAAGATTTCGTTGCTTTCCTTATTATTTATCTGCATGATTTTAATTTCATGGTGTGGATTGTACATCGTCTCGGGTATGTGACTCTCCGATCTTAATCTTGATAATAAGTCACTAAAGATGTTCTCCTTGCCCAGGATATGTCTGACCTCTATGTCATGCGATGTTATTTCGTGTATGTACCTTGAGATTTTGGAGTTGGTTAGCTTGCATTTTTGGATGAAGGACAGGCTTACGTGATCAGTATATATAATTATTTTATAATGGTAGATATATTGCCTGAACTTTTGTAACGCAAAATGGATTGCACCTATTTCTAATTCCATTATGCAGGCATTGGCTTCTATCTTGTTTAGAAATCTAGAAGCTGTGGCAATCACATGCTTGTAGCCATCTGCATCTTCTTGTGCCAATATTGCTCCATATGAGTGTGCACTAGCATCGGTGTATATTAGAAAAGGTGAATTTGGATCCGGTCGTTCCAGGAGAATACTGTGCTTAAAAAGTTCTTTAATTTTCTCAAAGGCTATCTGGTGTTCGGCATTCCATTCCCACTTAGTATTCTTTCTCAACAGTTCCCTAAGGGGCACTAATTCCGTAGCGTAGTTGATCACAAATTTTGATTGGTACTGTAAAATGCCAAGAAACCTTCTCAACTGTTTCAAGTTACGTGGGGGTGGTATACACTCTATGGCCTTGACTCTCTCCAGATTAGGTTGTATACCATCAGGCGTAATGATGTGGCCTAGAAATTCTGCCTCTTTGACAAAAAATTCACACTTTTCCAAGTTCAGGGTCATGTTGCTTTCCTGAAACTTGGACAATACATAATCTAGTGATGTAAGTGTGACTTGGGATCCTTGCTGTATATTAAAAAATCGTCAACATATTGCGTTACAAAAGCCTCGATAGTATCCCCGAAAACTTTGTCTAGAGCCCTCAGTAGTGCACTGCTACTGGTCGATAATCCAAAGGCACATTTTAAAAAATGGTACACCTTTCCTTTGTGCAGGAAGCAGGTATATTTTCTGACGTCTGGATGAAGAGGAATTTGCCAGAATGATCCTGTCAAGTCAAGACTAGTAAAATGTTGACCTCCCTTCAATTTTGATATCAGTTGGTCTGCCCCCTCAGGCCTGTAATTATCTGGCAAGGTATGCACATTTATTTTCCTTGCGTCGATGGTCATCCTCAATTTTCCCTCTTTCTTATGGACCCATACCACTGGATTCACATAACATGAGTCCGACGGTTCTATTATTCTGTCTGCCAACATTTTCTGGATCACTCTGTCAGCTTCCTCCCTGATGGAGTTGGGGATGGGCCTGGATTTATGTGAATAGGGGGTGATATCTTTGACTTTAAAAGTATGTACATACTTATTACATGTACCTGGCGTTTTATTAAAAACTTTCCTGTTTTTAATTAATATTTTTCTAAGTTGGTTCCTTTCCTCTTCAGAGATGCCATGTGCTCCCCAGACCTTCTCGTCGATTAGCTGTGACGTCGGTTCTTCTTCATCTGTTGGTAGTGGTTCAGGTTGGTAGTTGTTCGAGGTAACATACTCGTCTTCTGTGCAGATCCAGTGGCTGCAAACATTAGTTTCCTCCTCGCTCGTCAAACCTGTTTTCTCCTTATTTATCCTTAGGTCTACCAACCTATTCTCGTGGACATTGATGTTCTCCACAAAGAACTGCTCATCCGGATGGATCCCTGTCTGGTCCGGTTCCTCCTGGCATGTTTCTTCCTCCAGGAACTTCACGGTGCATTCTGAGGTTCCTTCCTTGATAATGAATTCATGTAGGTCATGATCGATCACTGACCTCCAAAGATTAAGCAAATCACTGCCAATGATTAGGGTAGCTGTTAGTCTAGGTATTACCAGGGCCATGAAATCGAACTTCCAGCTTCCGATTTCTATTACCAGCCTTACCTGGTATTTAACATGTTCCTTTTTCTTGCCAATTGCTGTGCTGCAATACACTCCACACACAGGCAAGAATTCAGCATTTCTCTTTGTTATTAATTCCTGGAATAGCTGTTCGTCACATACTGATGTGCTGGCTCCTGTATCAATCATTGCTGGCAATTCGATACCCCATACCTTCAGCCTAATCATTGGTGGATTAGTTATTTCCTTTCTTTCACTTGCCTGTCTCCTCAAGGTACCTATATTATGTTGGTCAATATTGCCCCTACTGCCACACAGGTCAACTTCCGGGACACAAAGTTTTCCTGGACGTTAGAGGTGATTGTTGTTTCTTTATTCTGTGCAGCATCGGTCCTATTCGACAGATTTTCATTCTGTTCCTGTTGTCTTATGATGTCGGTGTTCCATTGGTTTCTGCCCCTTTGGCGTGAACCCCTATTGTATGACGACCTTTGGCTGTTTAAGTATTCCCTACAGGATCGTATGTGATTCACTTGATGGGTACGGCCTCCTGGTCTCCCCCGATCATATGTATGCGTTCTGTATCTCGGTTCACCCCTCGGTATTGTGTCGTGGTACCGCTGTCTTGTGTTCTCCATTCTCTCGCCATGATTGTGTAGTTGTGGGAAATGGTGTGCCCCTCTCCCCCTGTCATGGGTGCTCCTAGTATTTCTGTCTTCTCCCTCATTCTGGTTGTTCGTAGCCGTGCTTCGGTTTAAGATAGGTGAGTTTGGGTGACCGTTCCTATGTCTATGCTCATTAGGCCGACCATTTTGTGTTTCGAAGGCTGTCAGTAATTCTATCATGTCTGCAAAATCTACTGGCCTCACAACAATTAACCTTGTTCTCACTGTGTCTGGGAAATGTCTTGTTATGCTGGTAATTAGCTCTGCTTCCGACAGGTTAGGGTCTAATAGCTTTCCTTTGTTGGCTATTTTCATAAAATAATCGACTAGCGATAACCCTTTGGTCGGATCATATCTACCTGTCGCTAGCTCTACCCTAGTTTGGTTTTGCTTAGCTGGGCCCCAATACCTTGATAGGAATAGATTTCTGAATGAGCTATACGACTCATGACCAGCTAGTGTTAGCCTAAGCCATTCTAATGCCTTGTTTTTTAAGCTTTTCTTAACTAGCATCATCCTAAGCTCATTTGGTATCCTTTTCACTTTAAAATACTCTTCCATCTCCTTAACAAAGAGTTTTTGATCGTCTCCCTTCTCCTCGTCAAATGTAGGTGGTGTGATTTCATGTAGTATGCTGTTGGTGTAACATGTGTTGTGTGTTGTGTGATTGTTTGGTTGTGAACCTCTTTCTCTGTATGGTGAGTCAACATTTTGTACATTATTCAAATAACTCTCATCTTGTACATTACTTACATCTAAATCATCTTGCCTTTGTAGTGCATTCACAACATCATTTACATTCGCCAAACTTTCTTTTCCTTTTTTCATTTCTTCACATATTGATTTTAAATCATTCTTTATTTCTAAGTGACTTTGTTTCATATCATTTATAGCATCCTGTTGTATTACATCTGCCATAGTCTTAATTTTAGGAATTACAATTTGTTCTACCGTTTCATTAATAATGCCTTTCTTTACTACCTCAATCTCTTTCCTTAATTCCTCAGTTATTTCTGCTTTTACATTTGTAATCCTACAGTCTACACTTGCATTACATTCTGTTATTTCATCTCTACATCTATCAATTTCTCCTTCGAATACAATCTTATTTTCTCTCATTTCCGATTCAATTTTTCCCATCCTATCTCCTATGATTTCTATCCTAGCTTCTAAGGCTTCCTTTGTCTCATTTAAGTTTTTATGTACTAATTTTAAATTAGTTTCCATTACTTTCATATTTTCTTTACACTCCTGTCTTCCTAATTCCATTTTCTGTTCTAAGTCCTGTCTTCCTAATTCCATTTTCTGTTCTAAGTCCTTTCTCACTTCCTCCATTTTCTGACCTATCTCTTCCTTATTCTGTTCTAGTTTTTGGCCTATACTCTGACCTGAACTTTGTTCTATGTTCTGTCTCAATTCTGCGTTATTTTGTTCCATTTTCTGACATAATTCTACCTTGTTTTGTTCCACTTTTTGACCTAAACTTTGTTCTAGTCTTTCAAACATGATCATTAATAACCTTTGGTGTTTTCCTATTGCTACCTGCTCCTCACTTTCTGGTTCTATTTGATAACTAGGCCTATCTGCCCCTTCCTCTACTCCTGTCACTAGATCTCTCTCTTTTCGCGACATTTTAGTTTCTTTATTCAGTTCGCTTTGGTTTAAAAGTCCTGCTATTTTGCCGCTTCATAGTAACATAAAAATAAAAATAAACTGGATGTAATAATAAAAATTTGTGGTCCTACTTTTTTTTCCGTTGATTTGTCCAGTTACGTGCGTCTCCTGGGCAGTTGGCTTCGGTAGACGATTTCTGGTGTTTTCCCGCGTTGATTATCCGTTCATCGGTGTTCTGATGTCAATATCAAACGATGGTCTAATGGCGTCTTCTTTCTTTTTGGCGCGAAGATATGGCATCACTTGGTATTTCGCGTAAGTTCATTCCCCGTAATTTCCATTCCATCCAAAATTCCTGCCCCACGTTGGGCAAGCCATTTGGTGTGGTTTTTTGTAATTATTAATGACGTTGTGTCTTTGAGATATTGAGATCTCTGTGATCTCAGGGTGTAGTAATGGATGGAATGAAAAATCACACGATGTTTCTTCACCACAATGTATTATTTTATTAACACTTCGATACTTACATTAAATAATTCCTCTCAGCACCATTCTAAATGATTTAAAACGCTTCCACCTTCTCATTTAGTGGAACCAATGCTTGATGAAAGTCTGGTGAAAGTTCTATACCCACACGTCACACCAATACATCCATATGTCTAGATTACACACACGCGAATGGGCAGTTTATGGCGTCCTCACGTGACACCGCCTTTTTCGTATACATCTACGTATGCATCCATCAAATAGTTCCTTCTTGTTAGGGAAGCGATCCCTAACCATCCTCCCTTACTTTTATTATGGAACACATATAATTCTAATATTTATACATATATATTAAAATCAAATATGGAAATATTTATGACGTCTTTAAACTAACTTAGTTGTTTGTAATAATGAGAATTTGCAACACGTTTTCGCCATTTAACCAAATCATACCAACATCAAAAAAACAAATTACACTTTTAACAAATATTCACATAAACAATTTTCTTTTGGGGTCTTCTAATATTCTGTCTCAAAGGTTACCGGCAATGTGCAGAAATCTATAGTTAATCTACCATTTTATGCAGCTAAAAGACTGGTCAATTCTGAATTCAAAAACATTATTGCAAAATATTACTATGAAAAATCAAAGAATAAAAGATGGGAACTACCAAACATTCAAACAGTAATTCCTGAGTATCCTCGAAAAATGGCAGTTGCAACCTTCAGGTTGATTACAGTACATGATTGTCTGGCAAAACATTTAAACAGAATTGGGATATATTCCTCACCACTCTGTCCTCTATGTGATCAGCAAGAGGAAATGGACCGAGACCACCTTCAAATATGCCCAGCCACTTCTAGTGCCCCATCCATCAGTGAAAAATATTGGAGAGCAAGAGGATTAATGACTTCATTGTCAGAAATCCAGCATTAGCTAACAACAAATTTTTAGGTATGTGGTTACATTGAAACTTGGATTGGACTGTGCATATACAACATCTGACCAAAAAGTTAAGTAAACAATGTTATGCTATAAAAACACTAAAAATTATGTCAGACATGCATACAGAAAGAATAGCACATTTTGCATACTTTCATACCCTTTTAAGTGTGTATGTGGGTGTGAGGATGTGTGAGGATGTGTGTGTGTGTGTGTGTGTGTGTGTGTGTGTGTGTGTGCGCGCGCATGTGCATGTGTGCTTATATATACAGGGTGGAAGGGAAGTTATTACATTAATTTAAACTAGTGGTAGATATTGGTATTTGGAACAAATTTTGTATCTTATATTTTTGTCTCTATTTTGTACAGAGATATTTTAGTTTTATCGAAAACAAGCTGGCAATACTGCAGGTTTCACTTTCACTAGGTCAATACATAGACAAACATGTGTCACTACTACTTCTGGAGCCACGTGGCTCGTGAGTGTAAACATAAAGACATACCATGACATGTCTGCTACATTGTAATAAATAAGTGCATCTGAATTCTCCAGTAATGCATACTGTAACCTAAACTCACAATCTAAGGATATTGTTTATCATTTCCTTCAACAACAAACTTAAATCGTTTTGTAGCTGATGCTATTTAATTTAATAAACTAAACCATGACACAAACGCTCCTCTCCTTCGAAGACGTCTACTTTAAGATCTACAAGATCTCGTGTTTGGTGTCCGGACGAGCTCTAGCAAGAGGTCTTAATGTCAGGGTATGCGCGAGTTATGGTAGGAATGGAACCAAACGAAGAATCAACCAACAGATCACTTTATTTGTAAATTTCCAGATTTGTAGAGAACTGCTGACGATATTTAAATAGAATGTAACTTTGTAACTTCAACTACAACGTTATAACACTTCAACTTTGTCACCCTTTAGCAACCGCCGAATTATGTATACGTGCTAGCTTACGTACAACTCCCAAGTTGCACGTGCATTATCTTGACTCGATTCAAGACGAGTGTCTTGCGTTGCATTTGTTTTTGTGCTAGCAACACGAAGGAAGCGATTTCCATTGGCTAACTTTAGAGCACGTCATGGTAAGATAGGAATCAGCCCGCTAAATCACTAAGGCCGAGTACAAGCTACAATTGTAACCTTATCACTCATTTAAATCTGCCTAGGCTTCCATTCTTGAGACTTTAACATATTCAGCTTTATTACGTTTTCCCCTTAACTATTGACTAGAATCTCCTTTTGTCTCTTTCCATTATCAAATATATATATTGTGACATGGCTTCTCCATGTCATTAAGACTCTTTGATTTTCAAGGAGGTTGCCATAGAGACAGTTTGAGTTGTTGAAGATGAAGAGACAGAAACTGGTATTGTGTGAGAGTTTGGAAGGATTAAGAGACAGAAACGAGTAGTATGGCTGTACTTGAAGCTTGAGAAAATAAAAAAGATTTGGTAAATTTGTTACATTTGGTGTCAGGAAGTGGGATATTCGGAAACCAGGATGATGGCAATGATGAAAGAGTTATTTGCCAAAATGGAAACGAGAAACGACAACCTCGCTGCCGAGCTGAAAGAGATGAAGACGGAGCTATCGGCGAAAATTGACGGGCAACTGGCTGGCGTGACGGAAGGCGTGGAAGAACTCGGCGAAAAGGTGGAAGACCTCTGCCAGCACGTGGACGTCGTGGAGGACGACGGTGAACGTCTTGGCGCCCTGGTAGTAAGAGTTGACGAGAGCGTCAAAGTACTGGATGCCAGGGGCAGACGGAATAGCGCGGAGCCGGGGAGGGAGCACCTAGTGGCTGAGGCGACAGTTGCGCCCGTTTCGGACGATCAGCAGGGAAGCGCACAAGCAAACGAGCAACACGCGAGAACCGACTTGGCGTGTGACATGGGGGGACCGTCGGGGCCATCCAATCACCTGACGCATAGTGCCGTGAACGGAAGAATGGTGGACATCATCGTGGACGGCAGGATACAGGAGAGGCCGTGCCGAGCACGAGTGCAGCGGTGGACGCGACTCGCGCGGATGTGGTGGGGTTTGTTGCCGGACCCATCGGAAGCAAGGTGGCTGTGAAGGTGCGCCAGAGAGGTCGGCGGACATGGTACCCAGTGAGCCGTTTCAAAGTGCGCAGGATGGCCCGTCAACACACCAGGAAGAAGGGCAACTGGACGAGGGACCGTCAAGACCGGCGGTACTGTTGCAGAATTTCGAAGCAGGATGGCATACATCGTCCTACCTGGACCAAGGGACACTATCCAACAGCGATACCTAGGATCGTGCCCCCTGGAGAGCGAGGTCCTACTGGCCCTCAAGGTTTACAAGGATTCCCTGGCCCTCAGGGTCTGGTAGGCTTGCCTGGAATGAAGGGTGAACGTGGATTCCCAGGAATGAAAGGTGAACAGGGCAATCCAGGACCTCCAGGACAAGCTGGTGCACCAGGACCTGAAGGACCTAAGGGTGACTCAGGCTCTCAAGGACAACATGGAGCTCCAGGACAACCTGGTCCACAGGGCCCTCCAGGAGACAGAGGACTTCCAGGATTACCCGGCCCAACAGGACCTGCTGGCCTCAGAGGTCAGAGAGGTGCACAAGGTGAGACAGGTCCACCAGGGAAGCCAGGCAGTGAAGGACCTCCAGGACCACAAGGTATTGCAGGACCTCTAGGACCACCGGGACCAATTGGAGAACAGGGACCAGAGGGAGCACCAGGTAAAGCAGGAACACCTGGTATTGCAGGAAGACCGGGAGATAAGGGACCTGTAGGACCTTCAGGACCTCCGGGAACTCCAGGGGCACCAGGTCTTCCAGGGCCACCTGGTCCAAATGGACCTCCAGGACCAGCAGGAGAACGGGGTCTTCGAGGAGAAACTGGACCACTGGGTGTAGAAGGGCCACAGGGAGCTAGAGGAAAGCCAGGACCTCCAGGGCCAGAGGGAGGTAAGGGTGATAGAGGAGAAGAAGGTCCAAAGGGTGCAAAAGGACACCGTGGTCTCATTGGTCTACAAGGGTTACCTGGACCTCAGGGACCTCCAGGAGACAAAGGCATGACTGGACCTCCAGGATTGTCGGGAAAAGATGGTGAACCTGGAACTAAAGGTATGCCTGGAAGAGATGGAAACCCAGGACCTCAAGGTATACCAGGACCACCAGGCCCTCGTGGACCACCAGGAGAAGAGGTTCGATGGGTTAATCCACCGGGGCGCAAGGGAGATGCCGCAGTGATAGTGCTGGTCGGGACGACCAGCTCTGAGGAGGGAGCAGTGTGACATGGCTTCTCCATGTCATTAAGACTCTTTGATTTTCAAGGAGGTTGCCATAGAGACAGTTTGAGTTGTTGAAGATGAAGAGACAGAAACTGGTATTGTGTGAGAGTTTGGAAGGATTAAGAGACAGAAACGAGTAGTATGGCTGTACTTGAAGCTTGAGAAAATAAAAAAGATTTGGTAAATTTGTTACAATATATATGGACATTATAATTTTGGTTTCAACCATCTTTCTGACTTATAAACGCAAAGGTACATTTGTAGGCTCTAAAAAGTATATAAAATGATATTTTTAAAATGAGAGCAAAAGAATAAACAATGAACCAAATGGTTCACCCACATCACAGATATTGTTCAAAATGTCCACCATTTGAGCACCTGCAAGCCTCACACCTTTTTAACCAATTACGTTGCACTCTAACAAAAACACCCTCATTTCTTCCGCAGCAAGATAAATGCGTTCTCTCAAAGATTCGAGGCAGTAGTTGCTGTTTTGTAGATCCTGCTTTTTACATCTCCCCAGAAGAAAAAAATCCAGAGAATTCATACCTGGTGGAAGGGAAGTCATTACATTAATTTAAACCAGTGGTAGATCTCGGTATTGGAGCACATTTGGTATCTTACATTTTTGTCTCTGACTATTTACTACAGAGATTGTTTTGTCGAAAACAAGCTGGCAACATTGCAGATTGTGTGTGTAACTTTCACTGGTTCAGTACAGAAACAAACAGGCGTCACTACTGCTACCAAACGTCTCATCAATGTCTCCTTCCATGTGTAGTCCAATCACAACCGTTACCTGCCAAAACACCAGACGAAAGGGAAAGTGCTCGACCTGTTTACATTTGGAAACCAGGTCAACTTCCTGACCAACTTCAATGCAACATTGTTGACATACCTTGTGTCTGAAAAAGGCGCTCGGAGTATTCCTTCACGTCTTTTAAGTGATTAATTATTTTGAAACCCTGTGTGATGTAACATAATTACTACCGAAACTATGCATCTTACAAGTAACAAACTATTATCTTTGTACATTCTTGTGGAATTACGCATCCAATTTGGAACAAAAACCATTTATTTTTTTGAAATCGGCTGATCAAAGAAGAAAATGCCAACAACTTTTTTGTTTGTAATGCTTCTATGAAGTACATATTGGAAGAAATGTAATGACTTCCCTTCCACCCTGTACACACACGCACACACCCACACACACATAATGTTCTTTTACATGTTAAAGCAAATATAAATAACTTCCAAACTTACCAAATGACCCATAAACGTCACACAAGAGGAAGCTCAAATCTGTCAATAATTAGTCATAATACCACTTTGTACTAACATTCCTTCTTCTATAATGGTTTAAAATTGTATAAGTTGCCACTTCATATAAAACAAGTAAAAAAAAATAGTCTTTTAAAACCAAATTGCAGAAATTCTTAGTTGAAAAATGTTTTTATTCTATACAAGAGTTTCTAGTTAATTTTATTACCATGTTTTCTCCTCTTCAATATTAACATTGTGTAAAAAAATGTTTTCTACAATTACTATGCTTTGTACATTTTGTATCTACTACTATGTCAATGTTATTCTGTAAATATTGTGCTTGATGTGTCCATTATCTTGTACAAGTTACAAAGGATGAATAAACAATACAACACATTGTTAAAGCTAACACTGCTTAATGAAACAGAACTTGTGTTAACTTCAATGTTAAATAGGTTTAACATTGTGTTAAAATTTAGCATTGGCTGGTGAAACCGGCCATAAGGTCCTAAATGATATAGGTGATACATGCCACAGATAAGTTTGTAAATCTCCTTATTAAAATAATATTCATGCAATTTATGGAGTAAAAGATAGCAAACCTGCTTATTAAATAATGCTAAATTCTTCTCAAAATCAAACTCCTCATCAATGATGTTATTATCTATTGGAGTTCCAAAACATGCTGCATCTTTTTCATTCCATTTATGGCGCAATCTCTCCTTCTTGCTTGGTGTCCGATTTCCCTCAGGAACTGAAAGAAAGGGATTAATGTAAATTCCATTAAGCCTGCTTACAATCACAAACAGCAATGTCTAATTAACTATCACAGTGGACATTAAATATGACGTGCACTTGAAAGCTGCACAAATTAACTAATTTCTTACTCAAACGGTTAGACCATTCGCCTATCACCAAGATGGCCCAGGTCCAATCCCAGGGACCTACATGTGTTATTCATGTTGCACAAAGTGGCATCTGGGCAGGTTTTCTCCAGCTTCTCTGGTTTACCCTGTCACTCATTCCACCCACTGCTCCATCATCACCTGTCTATTCATCCACTTCACTTGTATTTCGTATCATCCTCTTCCTCACTCTCATACTGACTACTTCACTTGATCCGAATAACATGTAGCACATGGAAATTAACTGCTACTTACGTCATCTCTGGCCACAATAACACTTTCTCATTTCCTGCTCACAATCTCGAAACCAATCTCCAGAAGCAGCTTGTGGAGGGAAGTTCGTTTTAAATCTGGAAGATCGGGATCAGAGTTAACTGCCAACAGCACTTTGTTTAAGGTGGGGGTTCATTGTTAACAAAGAACTGGTGAACTTTTCGATGGATTGCAGATCTCAGAAATTCATCGCAAACTACATCCAACATTTGCCTGGCACGCGGTTGCTTTTTGCCAGGAGTTTTGACCACCAACTGAGGATTTTTCTTTGTGTGTGCTGTAAATACTTGCAACTGACACACTGGTCTTGGTCCATTTCCTCTTGCAGATCACATTGAGGACAGAGTGGTGAAGAATATATCCCAATTCTGTTTAAATATTTTGCCAGACAATCATGTCCTGTAATCAACCTGAAGGTTGCAACTGCTGTTTTTCGAGGATACTCAGGAATTACTGTTTGAATGTTTGGTAGTTCCCATCTTTTATTCTTTGATTTTTCATAGTAATATTTTGCAATATTTTTTTTTAATTCAGAATTGACTAATCTTTTAGCTGCATAAAATGGTAGATTAACTATAGATTTTTGTACACCGCTGGTACCCTTTTTTGCAAGAAAATCAGCTTTCTCATTACCACTCAGTCCACAGTGATATATATATATTTTCATATTGCTATGTTCACTGAACATGGTTGGGTTGGCTGCTTCTTCTGCGCTTACAGCAGTAACATAATGAGGTATTTTGTTTACCTTCCACAATGAAAGAAACTGTCTTAAAAAAGGACGCTGGATGGGTTACAGCTCTTCCAAGAGATCACATCTCCTAAAGAAGCTACTATTACATTTTTTCTCTAAAGCAGTGTTTTTCATCATCTTTACTATTAGGTACCTAAATATGAGTTACCAACATTTCTGCGGAATGTGAAAGGATGCACAAGAGGAGTTAGAATAGGAAATAAGTTAATAAGAGAAGAACTAAATATATATAAATTAGAAGATAAAATTAAAACAAATAACAAGAAATGGACAGAACATTTAATGAGGATGAGTGAAGAAAGGATACCAAGAGGACCTTTCTGTATAACCCAAGAGGAGTACAAGATGTTGGCTGACCTCGCAGAAGATGGACTCCACTGATGAATTCGCCGGAACAGGCTGCATAGCCTAAACCACGAAGAAGAAGACCAACAAATGTGCACAAAATATAGTCAACCTACTTCTTAATCCAGCAGCTTCTTAATAAAGTCTGAATCGCCAACAAGCACCCGTACCAAGCAGGAGCAAATAAAAGCCCTTCTCCATCCGCCATCACCTCCGACACAGTTGCCAACTCTACTAGCAAACACTGCCATCCTCACGGAAAGAACTCATTTAGGACCTGAATATGAAGGACTGAGGGTAATAAGCCACACAGCGCAGCTACTTCTGGCATGGAGGACCAGGGTTCGATCCTCAGAACTGCTGTGGGGATTTTTCGTTGCTGGGAGATCTGGAAACCAAAATGGAGACAATATACCTAGATCCTATCAAATCCTTGTTGGGACTGATAAGGAGATCAAGGATCACTGATGCAACTTAGGAATCTACCTGGGGAGTGTAATATACCAGCGTAGGCTTGGGTGGCAAGAAGTGAACCCACCTCACCAAAAGGGGGGAGGGGGAGGCAGCCACAAAGTATAGCTAAAGGATGCCTTTTATAAGAAGAGGAATGAAGTAGTTGTGGCCTGTGAAGCAGAACAAAGTGTAGCCAAAACATCAGCATTGCTAAACCCCAATAGCCCAGGATAGTGGGACGAAAAGTGCAAAATTAAATAACAGGTAATACACATTAAACTATAATTGCTCCACCCTTAGATCTGCACTTGATGTAAACACAAGCCATCAACAACTAACCCGTGATATGCCAAAACCAAAGTACAACATAAAATGTAGTACCCTAAATATCAGTGATTATCTGTGAGTTTTCAAGATGTATGATAACCCTGGTAAAGACTACTTGAATGTAACACAATAGCAGCAATATTCCTAAAACTTCTGAGTAAATATTGTTTTGTTGCAACAAACACAAGGCATGAATCCACGTGGTGTTTGTTTTGTATTAGTCGCAGGTTATCGCGGAGGGATACAAGGGGCGGATCTAAGGCTGAATGGAGTATATAACGTAACTATTCTCAAAGGTAAGAAAAAACCTAAACTCTTGCAAAACTAGTTTATTTCACTCCATACCTTAGCTTGGCACTCCGATTCTCACAAGCACAATATCCTAAACAAGATGTGGGTTACCGTCAAAATGCCACGAGTTTGCTACAGAAGAAAACCTTATAAAAAGAATGGCCAGGTGGATTAAAGCAAGTGATAACATCTACTCCATAAGCAATTAGTAAGGTACTTTCATCCCTGGTCCTGCAAATCATGTACATTGACTGGGAGCAACCCGGACACTGACCACATCCCACCCTCTGGTGCTGCACTCCTCTAATGATGCCTGTGGTGGGCAGAAGTAGAGGACGCAGCAGACAGGCAGTCAGCCTTTGTTCAGAAAGGGTTGTTGCACCGAGGGGTTGGTTAGTTAAGTTACTACCATTAATTTTATAAACTGTTATTACGCTTAATTTTTCACCCATTGGGTACAGAAGCTGGTGTCTAATTCCTTAGCAGTCTTATGCCAATATGATACCCATAGATGGTTGTAACACATTATTTATTTATGCCAACAAACTTATTGCTGGTGTTCTTAAACACACAAGCCGTGTGTGGGCAATGTTTGAGGGATAATTCAATGCCACAGCTGAGACTTGAACCACAGACCCTCCGCTGTGGCATTGAATTTTTCAGTTCCAATTCTACCTCTCAAACCTGCTACTATGTTTCTTTCAGATACATAAAAGCCTGAGGACTTGGATTTGATTACAAATTGTACAAATTTGGATTGAAAGTTAACTCAGGTAAATCGCAAGCAATTATATTAAGATATCAGTGCAGTAATAAATCTTGGCATATATATGTGTGCCAACAGCCTCAATGTTTATGGAAACAATAACAAAACACATTGTACATACTTGGAAGAGTACGAACACCAAGATCATCTGCTGGTTTTCGTGGAGAATCTCGCACTTGGTTTCCTTTGTTGACTGCAATACTCTCACTGACTGAACGAAACGCCCTTTTGGCAACTGGCTTTTTCACTGCCACTGTACTTGCAGAGGAACTTGTTACTTGTGTGTCAGCAGTATCAATAATAGAAAGATTAAGTATATCTCCTCCTCTGTAGACAAGAAATGAATAACATTAAATAAGATATTACAACCACTAAAGACCAATAAGCCACTGCCTTCCCTAATTCATAATTTACAATTCAGCATTCTATAGCATGGAGGCCCAATTTGAAACATTCTCAAAATGTGAGTGGGCCAGCATAGTCTAGAATGTCCTTACAATTACACACACAAGATTATAACTGTGCATCCTGATTATTCCTACAAGAGACAATCAAATAATACAGTATGCATTTTTTGACACTGTAACATGTACCTACATGCTAGATGCTGTAAAGCATATAAGGAGTTCAGATATATATTCATAGAGCTCTCATTGGCTATCCTGTATTATAGCACCCTGGTTCTTCTATTATCCTATATACCTAACAGTAGCCTGCAAAAAAACATTACAGTAGAATCCCAGTAACTCAACATTCCACGTAACTCAACAACCTTTTTTATTTTATTTTTTTAATTTTAATCGTCAAACTTGACTAATAATTTCCATTATGTACTATATAGCATAAACAGTATAGGCAAATTTTAATTAGAGGTCTTTTACAACCTACTGCATTCTTTTTCACAGTAACAAAAGGGCTGACAGTGTATTGACCTTCAGTAACTAGTCAGAACATATGCAGTTGGCAGACCATTGTCAGAAACCAAAAGTTTGCCACTAACAATATGGATACATAGCACAAACACTTGTTAGGAAGGTTTGATGGTTTATTGCTTTACCCAGTACAAAGGTATTGCTTATACTGACAAATTGCACAGTGGTTTATGATCGAGTTCACTTTTGTATTTATAAGACGACAGGGGTGTCAGGTTATCTTTCTGACTTCCGTGTAATACATAAATATTGCGAACTGTGCATGATTAAGTACACTACCACTTCACATTATCAGCAGTGTCTTGTTTATTTCAAGGAAGTAAACACAAACATTAGCCACATCATCAATTTGCATGATGTCACTCGGACAAATCCTTGCAAGATCATTTGCTACATGTAAAAGATACCTGTGTATGTGGTAAGCTAAACTTTCAGTTACATATTTCTGGCTACAATGCAACTTCCAAGATTTCAGGCTTACTGTTAGTGTTGTGTTTGTGCCAGTGAAAATATTGAACAAGAAGAAAAGACAAGTTAACATGAACAATGGAAATTACATTGGATGTGTTAAAGAGACCGGACAAAGGGGAACGTATTAATACATTTTATAATATTGTTTCCTATATTGTGTTAGAATACGTAATTTGCAATATTATGTTATGACTTGTGAGTTATGGATAACAGACCCCTTATTCTGTAAAACTCAACAGCCTCTCAATCTGCATTAGGTTGGGTTATCGGGATTCTAATGTACTTTCATGCACATATGCTTAACTCTTCAAAGGAATATGGAATATAATTATATAATACAATATGGAATATAATAAAAACCAAAACTCACAGCTCTATACCTGCCAGTGGAAAGAACATACTGCCAACAGTAAATAACATAGCTGTAAAAATTCCAGCTGACATTGCTAACTTCCTTCAACACTGGTTGTGGACAGTGTAATATTGCCACACATTGGCACTAGTAATAATACCCACCATCTTAAATTGATCAGAAATTAAATTAGCATCTTTCTAAAACCAGTGACACACACATTGAAATATTTAAAATCATAAAATCTAAAAGAAACTGCTTCTTGGTTGATCCTGATGAAGTACAGGATTGTACAGGATAACAGCCAAGCTAGGCCGCTATTATACGGGATATTGATGCTGGCCTCACTCTAAAGAAAAACCAAGAATGAGTCTTATTTCTGTTATAGAAAATGAATTTCAAAACTGTTTTGTTCTACTTATTTCTTAACCTCGCCACTGTCACTGGAATTGTCATACAGCTATTGGAGTCTCGCTATTACTTATGTTTCTGATAGGAACCTACCTTTCCAGTTGCAGCCTTCTCAGTTACATTTTTCCAATTTTAATCTGGTTACCTCTAATACGCAATTAAGGTTCCATACAAGGGACATTCTTTACCATTATTAAGTCTACGTGAAGGTACAAACATTAAAAATGTTATAAAGCACACTTTTAGATGCTCGAAATATACTAACCTTAGTACGACTTCTGCAGCAGAGTATGGTATCCCATTCCTAAATGCTTTCTTAAGGGTTATAGTTTGATTATTGGGATTAACATTACATATTTGACCCTGAAAAGTTCCAAGATCATTTCTACATTTGATAGAGACTGTATATCCAAGGAAATTTTCGCTCATTTTTCATGAATACAATGTTCCTTATAGCACTTTGCGCATCCAGCTTGTGGATACTGTCAAAAACAAGTACAGTTAACAGCTGTTGTTCAAAAAGATGAGGTAATCTCTTGGTTTGTTGTTACGGTTGTTACTCTGCTATTTATTTCAAATTGTATGCAGTTGTGTAGCCACAAATCATAATACTGGCACGAAACTTCTTTCACTTTCCAAGTTTCCATCGAACGATACGACGGAATAAAATCACAATAAAACGCCCTCCCTACAAGCACCGCAGCTTATACTGTACTGGCTGTGGTACTGGCCTTATACTGGGTCTCAGACACCAGATTAAACGTGGACGAACGTGGATTATACCTACTCAACAAACACACTTGGGTTTATGATACGCGACACGCTAGGTGGATAAAGTGCCCCTAGTTTGTATGTGATTTTATCCAGAAAATGGAATCTCGCCCGAAAAGTCTCTTCATAAATTTGCCTAAGCTGGTAATGTATTGTTTTCCCGACAGAAGTATAAGTATACACAATTACATATACATATAATAGTGACAGTAAAACTGTAACAGGCAAACAGCGGAGCAAATGTTATTTTCATTTCTATGTATTTAATTTCTGTACTTCTTTTTACTCCATTATACAGATTTATAACAAGCATAATTGTAAACAAGTGCGGCTAAATGCGTCTTGTATGAGTGTAACAAAATGTCTAACGTCCACTATGTTGAAGAATTACCTATGCAATTGCTAACGCTTTACTTTTTTATTTTTATTTATTTTATTTTAAATAAGCATAATGAAAACGGTTTCTCTTTCTTTCCGTTTCTTTCATGTGATTCGGCGCACATCATCCGGGCAGACAAATCGGAATGCATGTAGCAGACATTTAAACTTTGTTTAAATTGCTAGAGAGTTCAGTTAATCCACATTTCTCTTCTGAGCTTAAGAAACTCATGGGAAGAGGAAAAGAAAAAATTACACGTCCGGTAACCTACTCGGAGTCTGAGTGTGGGGCAGACAAGCTACCACATTCCATGGTTGTTAATCAGGCCATGTAGATTGTATTTGAATGTCTACATATTTCTTTTCCTGATAGAGAAGGTCATGGGAACCATTGTGTTAAGTTTTGTGGTGTTCACATTGATAAAAATTTAACTCTTTAATTAAATGAAAGGTTTATAGCATATCTGATTTTGAAGTACCAAATTGTTATAGTTATTTCTTTTGTTATTATGGGTTTGGTATGTTCTGCCACGCTAGCTTGTAGGGTTTTGAAATTGATTGGCAAAACTGAAGCAGACTTGAAACATTCAATGCCACAGCCGGGACTCGAACCAGGGATCTTTGGGACAGAGTCGACTGCTATTGTTTTCAATAATACTTCCTGAATTCCAATGAAATTGATGAGGTCTCAACTTTGACATCCCTCAAATTAGCTAATATTCTGTTATGACTACATCATCGTCGTCACCACCACCACCACCACCACCACCACCACCACCATCATCATCATCATCATCATCATCATCATCATCATCATCATCATCATCATCATCATCATCATCATCATTCTTATTGTTATTACTACTACTATTACTATTGTTATTGTTGTTACTGTTGTTATTGTCGTTATTGTTGTTGTGATTGTTGTCGTCATTATTATTATTGTCACGTAAAGTCAAGAAAAGAAAATTTCAAAATGATACCTACTAAATTGATCACTTAGTGAAAATGGATGGCTTGTAGAGTTAACACTTACCACCACATTTACAAAATGACCCCCAATATCAATTCTATATTGAAAAATTGAATGAAAATAGGCAAAGTATACCATCTTCAAGTTTTCATGGTGTTGGAACTACTTAGAGATTTAAGAACATTGTATGCTGAGCTTAATTTAGATGGCTTAGTTACACACATTTTCCAAATATTTCCCTTGCTATTTCTTATGTGCATGTCTGGATCTTGGTATGTGATAAATCTCATTACTAGGGTGATAACCTTTTAATTTTTTTTCCCTCAGAAGTTATTTCCTGTGGCACAAATGGATGAACTTTTGTCTATTAATTACTAAATTGAGGTACACTTCATTGAAATAATAAAAAAGATTACACACAACGATTTTTAAACTTTTTTACATTTCATAAAATTGTATTAATATTTATAATATTAATTTTATATACAAGTCAGCTGGCAACTCTGCATCTGTATAATAGAAACCTGATAACTGCTTTCACATCTAGTGGTCTAGTCACTCTGTCTTGTCATCAGAGAACAACACATCTGTGCAAGGAAACTGAATAACAGCTTTTTACTTTCTCTACTGGTAAGTAGCGGAAGTATTGTATTCCGCCCAAAAATTTGATGTCGAGATTTCACTGAAAATATGTTTTGAAACCCCCTGAATCCAAAAAAAGCATTTTTAGAAAAAGGTCTGTGTATGTGTGTGTGTCTGTGGACAGCATAATTCAAAAACGAAAAGTCAGTTAAAAACAAAAGTTGGTATTTAAGTTTAATGTCTTTCAAGGATGCGACACAAAGATTTTGAAGAAAATATCACCACTCTAAACTACCCTTTACATGGAAAATTTTTCGAAAATTTTGATTTTCTTGAAAATGGCTCTAACGATTTTGATTAAAATGTCATATGTTTGAGATATTTTTATGACAAATGAAATGTATATCTTGAATTTACTGGCTATAGCCCCTGTAGTCGTATTTACTCTAGATGACTTTTGCATAATTGGTAAACCGTTAGAGGTAGATCAAATCATACTATACAAAAAATGTAGATCTTGCTAAAATACACAATTTATGTCTAAATAAATTTTCTTGTACGGTGAACCATTTCAGAGATGTTCCTTGTTATGTGTGTGAGTTTCGGAAAACTTAAAACTTTCATGAAATGGAACATCGTTGTTCATTTGTTTTGCATGTTAAGTGTGCAAAGAAGAAGATATAGGAATAAGAGTTTGTAAGAATGGTTAGTACAAGGGTAGAGAAAGTCATGTGGCACATCAGATTTTTAAATTTGTTAGCAGGTTACGTATTTAATATTTGTGTTAAGGCCTTTTCTTTATCAGTTGTTCAGTTGAAGACAACATGTCGTTCAAGAAGAGTTCTTCTAATACGGAGAAGAACAAGGAAACCTGGACAAAGAACTTAGTCTAGTTTCAAGTACCATCAAAAAGAGGCAAAATGACAATTGAGTGAATGGAGCCGCATGCTCTTGAAAAAACACATCACTGTGTGCTTCAAATATCTTGAATCCACTGCCAAAGAATGGAGAAAGAGGTTCAGTCTAATTGCTGAAGAGCTTAAGCCCTATGGAGCAAAACATGGAACACCCTGCGTGTTTCTGATCATGCAAGTTCAAAGCTGTCATCCCACAGAGCCGCCAGCTTACTGATGAAGGTATTGAAATCCCAGCCCAATGTCAATCAGCAATCCTATCTATAGATAGCAAGGCTATCTATATGACAGCTGCTCAGGTGAAGATACACTTGGTGAGCACGCTTCATCTGGAGAAGTGGAGCTTGTGCTTTGACAGCAAACACATTGATGTTTTGAATATCAAGCCTTGGTTCTCAATAATGAAGCAAGAGAAATTACGTTGTCTGCACTCAAAATGAAACAAATGAAAGATGGGAAAGCTCAAACAACTGCAGAAGGACTCCAGGGTACATTAGAGGGGTTCAACCTGTGGGAATAAATTATTATGATTGTAGCTGACACAACAAGCACGAATACTGGCAAGAAGACAGACGTTGTCTGAAGAGAAAGGACACCCCAAATACAAGTTCATCAGTTGCCAGCACCATGTGCTGGATCATGTTCATGTTGTCCTGGACAATGAGCTCCATGGGTCGACTAAATCCCCAAACATCAATTACTTCTTTGTGCAGGATTTGATGAGCAATTATGATAAAGTGAAAGCAGCCTTCAGCAACAGTAAGGAAACAGGCAGCTGGAGAGACAACATGAAGTTTCTTTACCACCTCACTTTCGTCTTCCCTCTCTTCACCAAGAGGAATGAGAACCCCTTCATCAAATTTCAACAGATCCCAAACATCAACAATGCTTGCTGGAACTCTTCTGCTGTTCTAGCCTTCCTTGCTTTTATTCTGATGCTTGAAATATGGAACAGGCTGTGTAAAATTTGGTCTTCATTTCCTACTCATGAATTGGTTCAGCATTCAATTGTTCCACACTGAAGATTTTGATGAACTATCAGCAATTCTGAATGACTACCCAGGAGGTCTAAAATACTTGAAAACCCACTGGAAAACAGATGAATTTCCAATCAACATAGCCTGGAGCAACCAGTACTGTGAGCATGCAGACAAATTTGTGCAAAATTTGCACAAGTCCTGCCACAACAAGGATAACCTTCCACTGAGATTCATCTTGTCCAATGGCTTGCATAAATAATTCACCTCCTTGTCCTTGTAATGCATATATGTCACTCTAAAGCTTGTGTCTAATATATCTGCTTACAGTGACTTTAAAAAATGGGTAAAAAAACTGATAAATAAAATTTTTAAAATAATTTTGTGAACGAGTTTTTTTTTTATCAGGTCACCTTGAAAGTAAGATTTTATTTATTCTTTAATGAAAGCTCATCAATGATACAGGGAAATGAGGTTTTAACAAAGCAATCACCCTACTCATTACATTACATAGTTTTATTAAAATTAAAGTATCTTTACTTTAAACCATTTTCATATTGTGAAGCATATAATTTAATTCATTATTCAGGTCACCTTACACTAATATCATCTGCAATAACTGTTACATTGGCCCTGTCATTAATCAGTAGAGAAATAGTAGAGGGCCAAGTATTGAACCTTGTGGATCTGCATGACTTATTGCTGACCAGTTAGAGAAGTGATTATGCACTGTAAACTATTTTGTAGTCCTGTTATTTAAATATTATGCAAGCAGACTTAGCTTATTGTTTGTGCCATAGGGTTAATTTGGCAAGAAGAATGTTATGGTTTACACAGTCAAATTCATTTAACAAACTGCAGATTTCTCCTAAATGGATCCTGTTAATCTAAGCCATTAGTATTTCATTTACTGATTTGAAGCTTTCTTGGCATTGGTTACTCATGATAATTTCTTGGGCTAACATCCAAGTCAGATTGGGTAACTGCCCAAGCTTTCAGCCACCATCCTCAGGGAAATTGAAGCTAGGACTATTTATTTCTAGCCAACAGTGGATAAGATCTGCCTACCTCTCCACACACAAGTTGATACTAAGATTTCATTAGAAATACATGTTTTAAGGTCCAATTAATCCAGAAGAGGCATCTTTAAAGAAAGGTCCTTGCATATCTTGGTTGTGGATAAGCATAGCTCAGTAAAAAAAAAAAAAAATCTGATGTGTTGCACTCACATGACTTTTCGTACATACCATTCTTACAAACTCTTATTCCTATATCAGAAACTATCTTATTGCTTATCTCCTTGTAGGTGCAAAGGGAATATTAGAATGCAGTAGGCTTTGAGCGATAGCCAAATCTTTTAAAGCTTTGCGATTCCGTTCTCTTTGTACGGTTAACCTATAAAAAATGAACAATGATGTTGCATTTGACAAAAGTTTGTTTTCTGAAACTGACACAAATAACAAGGAATATCTCAGAAATGGTTCACTGTACAAAAAAATGTATTTGGACATAACTTGTGTGTTTTAGCGAGATCTACATTTTTTGTGCAGTAAGATTTTGTCTATCTCTTACGGTTTAGGAGTTATTCAAAAGTCATCCATAATAAACAGGACTACATAAGCTATAGCCAGAAAATTCAAAATATACATTTCATTTGTCATAAAAATATCTTAAACATATGGCATTTTAATCAAAATTGTTAGAGCCATTTTCAATAAAATAAAAAATTTCCAAAAATTTTGCACATGAAGGGTAGTTTAGGGTGGAGGAATTTTCTTCAAAATCTTTGTGTCGCATCCTTGGAAGACATTAAATACCAACTTTGGTTTTTAATCGACTTTGTTTTTGAGTTATGCTGCCCACAGACTGACACACACACACATATGGGCCTTCTTTTAAAAATGCTTTTTATTTTTATTCAGTGGGCGTCAAAACATATATTTCCCATGAAATTTCAACATCGAATTTTTGGGTGGAATACAATACTTCCTCTACTTTACTATACGTGAAGTAAAAATTGAATGAATGTCAAACTTTGTATTTAAGTTCCGTGTGTTCTAAAAGTGCAAACAAGGATTTTCAAGAAAATCCCCTACCCTAAACTACCCTTATATGAAACATTTTTGAAAATTTGTGTCTCTAACAATTTTGATTAAGTATCATATATTTAAGATTTACATGATAAATAAAATCTGTCACAACAAATAAACAAAACTAATCTATACTTCGAATTTTCTGAGAATAGCTTACAAAGTCCTCTTCATTCAGAAGGAGGTCTTTAAAGTACATAATTTACTTCACATTTTTTTTTTTAATAAATTTAAGGGCGTTCAACTTGTAGGTCATCAGTGCCCTTAGAAGATTCATGGCAATAGCCAGATATAAATTACACTCAAAAATAAAAATACCAGCAACAAGAAAAATATACACAAAAAGTAAAAAACAGTGGCAATAGCCAGATATGAAACAAGGTGATAAATATGTCAAAAAGCATAAAGAGATAACTAAAATTTTAAATCCTCAAATTGATATTGCACTCCGCTAAAAACTTAAAAACTCTATCAACCGCTGTTTTATCGTCCGCTAAGACATCTGCAAGTCTGGCAGGCAGCTGCAGAGAATCCCGAAGGTGCGCTAGAGAGCAACACTCTAGCAGCACGTGGCGAACTGACAAAAGGTTGTCACACAGCGGACATAGAGGGGCAGGGTCCCTTTTAAATAGGTAACCATGCGAAAAATTGCAGTGCCCTATTCTTAATCGAGCCAAACTAACCTCCTCGCGGCGAGATGTGCGACAGGAAGTTACCCAGTTTATCGGATGTTCTTTCACTTCTCTAAGCTTATTACCGCGGAGAGATGACCACTCTTCGTGCCAGCACCACAGCACCGCTCTTCGCATTTCAAGCCTAAAGTTTTCCGAAGTAACACGTGAGATGGTAATACTGGGTTCTGTAGTTGCCGTCTTTGCTGCCAAATCTGCCATTTCATTCCCCGGAAAACCTACGTGACCAGGAATCCATGCACACACCACGTCAACGCCAGAAGCGCGTAAAAACATGGAGGGCATCCTGGATACGCTGTACAATAGGGTGGGGGTTGTACAGTTCACAAAGACTCTGAAGTGCACTAAGGGAAACGCTCAAAATCAGGCAGTCACCTAATTTACGACGGCGCACATACAAAACGGCTCGGTAAATTGCATAAAGCTTTGCAGTAAAAATGGAAGTGCTATTTGGAAAACCGAATGCATATGGTTCGATTCCATAAACATAAGCACATCCAACACCGTTGGTGCTCTTTGACCTATCGGTGTAAATATATCGACGGTCAGTGTAGCCTGACAAAAATTCTTAAAAAAAAAAAAAAAAAAAAAAAAAAAAAAAAAAAAAAAAACACGTGCGGATACTTGAAATAGGCATCGTGAACTTCCGGTGTATGGTCATCCCAAGATCTACATGGGGCGTGCCAGATAGCCAACGGGGTAAAGTTTCTCGCACTTGGCGAACATCCTAGGCAGTTCCACTCCAAGCTTCATTAGAAGATCTTGGAAACGAAACCCCGCAGGCTTAGGACTAAGGGTGCTATTCCTACACCGTTCTCTTAGCGTGGTGGTGAAAAAAGAAGCGAACGTTGGGTGCTTAGGCATACATCTAAGCGCACAACCATAATTTGCCAAGATAATCTCACGGCAATATTGCACAGGCGGTTCTGCGGACTCGGCGTAAAGGCTCACCACTAGGCTTGTTGGAAAATCTCCTATTGCAATACGGATGCCCCTATTGTGGACCGCGTCTAATCTTTTCAGCACAGATGGTTGTGCTGAGGAATAAACAATACACCCATAGTCTAGTTTGGATCGGATCAATGCGCGAAACATTCGCAACAAAATTGTCCGATCCGCTCCCCACGATTTGCCATTTAATACTCGCATGATATTTAGGGAACGTCACATCGTGCTCTTAGCTGTGCAATGTGCGACGACCAACTAAGCTTCCTGTCCAAGATCAAATCCAGTCTGCGAAGGGAAGTAAATCTGGACCGAAACGGAGCGAAGGTGGTAATCGTCTCCTACGACACCAGAAATTAACGCAGATTGACTTCTCAGTTGAGAAACGGAAGCCGTTTTCGGAGCTCCATTCTCTAAGGTTGTCTAAACATTGCTGCAGGCGCCGTTGTAAGAACGCCGTGCGCTGAGAAGTGCAATAGACAGCGAAGTCGTCTACGAATAGGCATGACGAAACTCCAGGTGGAACACATTTCCAGATGGAGTTAATTGCTATAGCGCAGAGCGTGACAGTACCGAACCCTGAGGTACTCCCTCGTGAACAAAAGAATTACAAAAAACCGAGCCGACCCTTACTCGGAAAAAGCGGTCCTTCATACACTCCTGAATGAAAAGTGGTAGGCGTCCACGTATGTTCGAGGTATACAGGGAACGTAAAATCCCCCCTCGCCAGCACGTATCACAAGCCTTCTCGAGATCGAAAAATATGCCAACGGTTTGACAATTCTTCATAAACCTATCCATTATCTGTGTCGATATTGACACAAGATGGTCTACAGTTGAACGGCGTCGTCGAAAACCACACTGGATGTTAGTCAACAGGTTATGACTTTCTAACCACTATACCAATCGTCCATTGATCATGCATTCCATCACCTTGCAAATGCAACTGGTGAGGGAAATAGGACGATAGCTGGAGGGAAGATGACGGTTCTTTCCAGCCTTTAAGATGGGAATAACGCTGGCCTCTACCAATTTTCTGGGAGTATACTGTCAACCCAAACACGATTATAGACCTCGAGCAGGAATGCCTTACCTTCAGGAGAGAGCTGTTGTAACATTTGTACGTGAATACCGTCTGGTCCTGGTGCTGACAATCGCGAAGATTTAGGAGAATGTTCCAGCTCTGCCATGGTGAAAAGGCGATTGTAATCTTCTACGTTTCTAGATCGAAACGCGAAGCCTTGAGATTCCACTTGAGTTTTAATTGGAAGGAACTCAGGGGAGTAGTTTTCCGAGCTAGACACTTGAACGAAAGCACTGTCAAACGCATTGGCTACCTCAAATGAATCAACAACAGCTCCTTTGGTTGTTTTCAGTCCCGCAATTGGTGTATGGGTCGGCCGACCAGCAACACGCCTTAATCTATCTCACACAACCGAGGAAGGTGTGTGTCGGTTAAATGAAGCTACAAATTTGCTCCAAGATGACTTTTTGTTATCCTTAATGACTTGTCTGAACCTGGTGCGCATTTTCTTGTATTGGATTAGGTTATACAAAGTAGAGTGACGTTGGAAAACCCTAAGAGCACGCCTTCGAGCACGAATGGCATTCCAACATTCTTCCATCCACTAGAGGACGGGAAATCGACGGGGGTGTGAAGTCGACCGCGGAATTGATTGTTCAGCAGCAGAGAGAATTGTCTCCATGAGATGCTGCGCCAAATCATTCACTGAGTCGTGCTCGTTGTACATAAAGTCAGCCAACTGGGTGTAAAGGTTCCAGTTGGCATGGTCCAAACGCCATCTGGGCATGCGTGTGGAATATGTATCTTGCGTCAAGAGACTAATTAGACATGGGAAGTGATCACCAGAGTGTAAATCAGAGATGACATTCCATTGTAAGGAGACTGCCAACTGAGGTGAACAGACTGCAAGATCAAGGTGCGAGAAACTATTATAAGAGTCAGAAATGAATGTAGGCTCTCCAGTGTTGAGGAGAGCTAGGCTTTTACTGTCCAGGAAATCAGTGAGGAGCTTGCCTCTCGCACAAATGTGACTTGAGCCCCAAAGAGGGTGGTGCGCATTGAAGGCTGCCACCAACAAAAATGGTGTTGGTAACTGGGAAACTAGATCTTCTAAATGAATGTGCGAGAAGTCATGGGACGGAGGCAAATATTGATTACAAATGGTGAAATGGATGTCTGGCAGTAGGATCCTTATTGCAACTGATTGGATATCAGACCGTATTGGTACAGATTATGTATATATGTCATCTCTCATAAGTATCATAGCACCGCCATGTGGTGCAATACCCTCTTCTGGTGTAACATCACACTGTACTGGAGTGTATCGCCTTAGATGGAAAGTGTCTTGAGGACGCAGCTTAGTCTCTTGCAAACATGCGACCAGAGATTCGTTCTCTTTGAGCAGAAGCTCAACTTCTGGTCGTTGTATTCTAATACGACTTATGTTCCATTGTAGCATAGCCATATTGCATTCTGTATGGGACAGGTATTCCAAAGTAACTTATCATTACTTTGGAGTAGGCGGTTGTCTGATTAATTTTGCCCTTTTCTTCTGTCTTGGGCTGACAGTCTTATCCAAGGGTTTTTCGTGTCTCTTTTCCACTGGGCCTCTCCCAGTGTGGGCAGATTGGTCTAACTCCATGTCCTCTGCTGAGGACGTCCGTGTTAGCATTGTGAATTTCAGTGCGAGAGCTTCCAACCGATTCGACATGGAGACCTGCGAAGATGACATATGCCGGTCTGTAGCCACCCTAGAGGATTCCTCTTAAGAGGATCTCCTAGGAGATGTCTTTGGACTTTTCTTTCCCTTTGATGCCTTGGGAGAAACCTTACTCTCTTTGAGGAAATTGGATCTTTTATACTGGGTCTTAAACTTAATCAGTGAAGCATAGTATACTATCAGTCTACTAATCGAGGTCGACTTCTATGTGGGTAACTTTCCTGATCTGCTGGATTGAACTGCGGTGCTTGTAGATGGTGTAACAGACTTAGGTGATGTCAAACGCTTTGCATGTGACTTAGCTACGAGAATTTTGTCTGAAACTGTTGCCCCGTTTATATCGCTAGTTTGAGTTGCAATTTCCCGACGTGGTACTAGTCCGAGCTGCAACCAAGCTATAGGTACCAGAGTTCGGGATTGCAGGCTGGTGCAAACGTAAGAGTTTCTGGGCTTCTGAGCAGGAAACCTTCTCTCTAACCCGGATCTCCTGGATGGCTCTTTCCTCCATATAACGAGGGCATTCTCGGGAGTTTGTTGGATGTTCTCCCCTGCAGTTAACACAGCTGCGAGGTGATGTACATTCATCGTCATGAGTGATGCCTCCACAGTTCACGCAGGTAGCTCTACCACTGCATGTGTCATTTGTATGACCAAAGTGCTGGCATTTGTAACATCTAAGCAGGTTCGGAATATAAGTTCTTACTTCAATGGCCTCATACCCAGCCTTTATCCTTTGCGCAAGAGCTACCCGATCAAAGGTAAGGAAAAGGGTACTGGCAGGCAGATATTCACCTGCATCGTTTCTCTGAACCCAATAAACAGATATCACACCTTGATCTGCTAGATTCTCCTTAATTTCATCGTTGGACATATTGTCCAATGCGTGTGTTTTCACAACACTGCAAGAGGAGTTCAGCGTTTTGTGCATCTCTACATGCACCGGATAGCTGGCTCACATGTTGGCTTTTAAAATAGTAGCTGCCTGTGCTGCTGAAATAGATTCAACCAACAGCATGCCATTGCGAGATCTTGTGCAGTTCTTAACTGGGCCGGCTATCTTGTCCAGACCCTTCTGTATCACGAAAGGATTCACCAACCTAAATGTTTAACCTTCCTCATTTCTTGTTTTAACTAAGTAGCGAGGACCACTCAACTCAGCTACTTCCTTTTCACTAACTTGCTTTTGTTTATATTTTTGAGTTTTCGAAGAACTCATGGCGATGTTATCCTCCACCATTGCAAATGTCTCCGATGGCATGCTCACATCCTGGGTGCCACCCCGACTTAGGTGAGAGTCCTGGCCTGGACCTTGCTCACCCTAGGGTCTCACCTCCCAACGTATAGACAGAGGACCCAATCGCCTTCAGGAGTGCATCAGCTCATGCAAGGGCCCCTCCCCAGGACTGACCTTTATCAGCGGATACAAACACAGATCCTACATGATAACCAGGGGCTGGGGCTTACATGGTTACCCAGTCACCCCTTGCATCTCCCTATCCTCCTACAACCCGCGTGTAAGTTATCCATCAGACTGTGTACAGGGAGGTATCAGGTGGGAGGTCAAACACAAAAGTGGACCAAAGTTTATTAGGCGTTTGGCAGGTGCCCTCTCGCCTCTTAGAGGAATCCAATTGAGAGTATGGCTCGGGGCCCTGGGTATGCCAAACCCGTACCTACCATAGTAGGACCCCCTGGGGGAGTTTGATTTCGGAGTCCTCTTCTCCTAGATGAGTCGTTGATCAAGACTACTGAGCCTCATCTACCCGTTTTGTAATGTTGTTTGCTTCCCCTCACCTCTTACCTACCTGTAGTAAAAAATGCCACACTTAGTAGGCCATCTGGATCGGGTACTGAGCCCCTCCGCCACGTCAAGGCGACATTCCTTTGGAGGGTAGATATTGTGACAAATGACAAGTTCAGTTACTTTTACTGTCACTTTATTTTCTCTAAAACAGAATCACAATTTACAAGTTGGACCTTGCAACTCAGATTGTCCTATTCTATTGTTATCTTGACACAATCACTGCTCAACTGTATACTGCTCGCTCTGAAAGTTCTACTGACACACTACAGTTCTACAGTTCATTCTTAAAAACTGATTGCTCTGTCCGTGCCAACATGCTTATATAATCAAGAATTAGATACCTATGAACAATTTTATGGAAATCAACATTTCTTGAAGCTTCTCATAACAATCCTGCACTCTAAGCTTCTAGGACTATGTGAAAACAGCATTTGTTCTAAGGCACCTATTGTCATATGTTGCCTAGCAATGTAGTGGTGTGAGATAGCTGACCTTGAGCCTTCTTTGATGTGCAGCCTCCACTGTATAATACCTTTTCAACATTTTTTGCACCATTAAATATTTTGTAGATATTTTGTGTCATTTGTTTGAATTAATACTTCCTGTTTTCAAATGTTAGATTTCTCTTCATGATTTCCTCAAGGTCATGGAAAGAATGAAATTTCAAAGCTATGACATAGTTATCTACTTTTTAAAAATCTCACTATCTCTTTAGTCTACTGTATGTTTCTTATACCCACAACAGAAAGTGTAAATGTGTAATGAAAGTTTAACACTATAAACAGAAAAATCTGGTGTATTGCACTCACATGACTTACTCTACTCTTGTACTAAACATTCTCACAAACTCTTATTTCTATATCTTCTTTGTGTTAGTTGAGATAAACATTTGTACAAATTATCTTATTGCTTATTTTCTTGTAGGTGCAAGGGGGATATCAGAATAAAGCAGGCTTTGAGCAATAGTCAAATCTTTTAAAGCTTTGAAATTCTGTTCTCTTTGCACGCTTTACATATAAAAAATGAACAGCGATGTTCCATTTCACCAAAGTTTCAAGTTTTCCAAAACTGACATAAATAACAAGGAATATCTCCGAAATGGTTCACTCTAAAAAAAAAAATTATTTAGACATAAATTGCAAGATTTCCATTTTTTATATAATAAGATTTTTCTCTATCTCTTACAGTTTACAAGTTATTTAAAAGTTATCCAGAGTAAACAGACCTACATGGGCTATAGCCAGAAAATTCAAAATTTACATTTCATTTGTCATACAAATATCTTAAAGATATGGCATTTTAATCAAAATCGTTAGAGCCATTTTCAAGAAAATAAAAATTCTCAATGTAAAGGCTAAAGGCTATTTTCTTCAAAATCTTCATGTCACATCCTTGAAAGACATTAAATTTAAACACCAACTTTGGTAATTATTATTTATTTATGCCAACAAACTTACTGTTGGTGTTTTTAAACACACAAGCCGTGTGTGGGCAAAGTTTGAAAGGTAGAACTGGAACTTAAAAAAACTGGGATTTGAACCACAGACCTTCTGCTTACAGAATGACAGGAGAAATACGAACTGGGTTGAGAATTTAATGCCATTCTGGCAGTTTGTCACAATAACTCAGTGGTAGAGCATCTGCCCGGTAAGCGGAAGGTCTGGGGTTCAAATCCCAGTTGTGGCATTGAATTTTTAAGTTCCAGTTCTACCTTTCATACCAACTTTGGTTTTTAACCAACTTTTCATTTTTGAATTATGCTGTCCACAGACAGACACACACGTGGACCTTTTTCTAAAAATGCTTTTTTTTTGATTTGGGGATCTCAAAACATATATTTCCGGTGAAATCTCGACGTCAAATTTTTGGGTGGGATACAATACTTCCTCTACTTACCAGCAGAGAAAGTAAAAATAGATACGTACAAGAAATAGCTTTTGTAAGAATGTTTATAGATGAGTGAGTAGTGAAAATGATGTGAATGCAACATTATGATTGTGCAGGAACTTCATGCCCACTTGAATGGCTCACTGAGCAGTGCTACCCTCAGGGACCTCTATAACCTCAAGAATAATGATGTCTCTGAAACAGCGTGGAATCAATGGGAGGCTGTCATAGAGCATGGAGAGAAAAGAACTTTGGAACAGTAAGTCATTAACATCAATTACTTAAAGTCTTATTACTTTTTCTACCCATACATAGATACTGCATTCCACCCAAAAATGTGATATCAAAAGTTCACTGGACCGTTTTGAGGTCCTCTGAATTCATTAAAAACATTTTTAGAATAAGGTGTGCATATCTGTTGAGGATAACTCAAGAATGAAAAGTCATATAAGTACCAAACGTGGTATTTAAGTTCAGTATCTTCCAAAGCTGCAACTCTAAGATTTTCAGGAAAATTCCCCCAACCCACTTCACAGAACATTTTTTGAAATTTTTGATTTCCTGAAAAATGGATTGAACAATTTTGATTAAGATATTAATACTGATTAAGGTATTAAAGATATATACATGAAAATTGGATGTATATATGAATTTTCTAGAAATAGTCTCTGAAGTCCTCTTTGCTCTGAATTAATTTTGCATAACTCATAAATGGTAAAAGATAGAAAAAACTTACTGTGAAAAAATGTTAAAGCACACAATTTATTTTTATTTTGGAGCTACTGCTAGTGTTTTACGAATCAGCTGGGGAATTAATGTCATACTGGCAAGTTGGCCATTCTAGCTCAGTGGTTAAAGCAGCCGCTCAATAAGCGGAAGATCAATGGTTCAGATCCCGGCTATGACATTGAATTTTTCAGTCCTGATTCCACGTCTTAAACATTGTCCACACACGGCTTGCATGTTTATAAACACCAGCATTAGGTTTGTTAGCATAAATAAATAAATAAATAATACCTAATGCTGATATTGTACTTAAATTCGGAATGCTGCCCCTTTTCTTTAACTAGGTAAAAAAATATCCCATATCCAAGGAAGAGTATTGAAAAAAATCATGTATTACAGGTTAAACAAATTGCATAAATCAAAACTAGGAGGGAAAGGACAAGCAGAAGGACTGAGCAACACTTTCAACACAAAGTACTGCTTGACTGAGCAAAACAATTTAAATGGACAACTATTAACATTTACACTTTTCTCAAATATGAAGTTATTATATTTGATTGGATATTGTTCACTGAGTTCATTAGTACCCACAAAGACCCGTGAAGATTGAACATGTCAAGGAATTGTGTTGTTAGCTAATGCTGAATTTCTGACAATGAAGTCATTAATCCTCTTGCTCTCCAATATTTTTCACTGATGGATGGGGCACAAGAAGAGGCCGGACATATTTGAAGGTGGTCTTGGTCCATTTCCTCTTGCAGATCACATAGAGGACAGAGTGGTGAGGAATATATCCCAATTCTGTTTAAATGTTTTGCCAGACAATCATGTACTGTAATCAACCTGAAGGTTGCGACTGCTGTTTTTCGAGGATACTCAGGAATTACTGTTTGAATGTTTGGTAGTTCCCATCTTTTATTTTTTGATTTTTCATAGTAATATTTTTCAATAATTTTTTTGAATTCAGAGTTGACTAATCTTTTAGCTGCATAAAATGGTAGATTAACTATAGATTTCTGCACATTGCCGGTACCCTTTTTTGCAAGAAAATCAGCTTTCTCATTACCACTCAGTCCACAGTGAGCTGGTATCCATTGGAAGACTAGGTGTTTTTGAAGTGCTGTTAGATGGGTAAGGATTTTCCAACGTTCTATAATTGCTTGGTTTTTTTATGACAACTTGGAAGTAATTGCTATAATTGCTGCCCTGGAATCTGAGAGAATAACTGCTTGCTGAAAATGTGAAATTCTGTACAAAAGATTTTGTAGGGCCATTCGAATTGCTTCAATTTCTCCATCAAAGTTTGTAGTTCCATAACTTCAAGATTTGTAATAGGAAAAGAGGTGACATGTGACTCCAGCACCTGCTCCATCTTGGTTTGATATCAATGATCCATCAGTATAAATATGGAGCCACTCATGTTCTGGAAATCTAGTATGGATTGTCTCTAATGCCAATAATTTTAGAACACTAGTTGGAGTATCACTTTTTTTAACTTGTTCTGTCAGGTGTAAATAATATGTGATGTCTAATGTATGTGTTGGATTGACTTTAGATATGAAGTTTTCCTTTGAATTAGGAAGGTGTACATCCTTCTTGATGTCTTGAATTTTGGAACAGTATAAATATGGAGCTATTCATGTTCTGGAAATTTGGTATGGATTGTCTCTAATGCCAATAATTTTAGAACACTAGTTGGAGTATCACTTATCAAGGAATTGTACAGTTTAGTTATATGTATACATAAATATTAGATTTGAATACTGAACATAAGAAGACATTATTTGCAGGCAATATGAAAACAGAACAGGGATAATTTTGTAATTATGTACAGAAAGAAAATCAAATTCTTCCCTGCAGTTATAAAATTAACGTAATATGTATTATGAAAAAACTGAAGCTATTAACAGTGAAGCAATACAATTCTAACAAATCTTAGAGACCATAAGCTTCACTTATCTTAATATCTGCTGAAAGTTCTTGAAATTCAACACAGACTACACAGTTTTATAGTAATTCTCAAATATAGCAGTGAAGTTCTTATAACTGCATCCCCATCCCCCTCAACCTTAGCAATACTTGAACGTATTCAAAATTAAGCTCTCAGATTAATAACTGGAGCAGCTAAAACCATTCCAATATACGAAATACATAATATATTAATCTAGTTACAAAAACTACATAAAAAAATATTTTTACAGTGGATTCCAGCTCATTGCGGAATAACTGGTAATGAACAAGCAGACATGTTAGCAAAGAAAGGATTCAAAATTATTTATAAAGTAAAAAGAAATCCATTCATCTCAATCAAGCAAATAATAAAAAATACTTTCACACTGAAATTTTAAAGATATCGCTCCTCTTTTGAAAATTTCAACGGGCAAGAAATGGAAAAAAGAAAACCAACTGTCGCTATATTTTGTGTTCTCATATGCCATGATTGTCCCAGTAAACATCTATACAAGACAGCATTAGTAACCTCTCCCCTATGCATGTTGTGCACCAAAGAAGAGGATACGGTTACAAAACCATCTAGCAGTATGTGGAGATCTAAAGAACCAAGAAGATGTAATCTCCAAATATTGGGAAGCCAGACGGAGAATGATTTTAATATTAACTCCAGAGCATTAGAAACACCACACACACATTAATTCTAATTTATCATCATTCACACTGGTAATACATTAGGATTAATGAGAAAATATATAATCTGCATTGAATTTCAAGAACTTTCAGCAGATATTAAGATAAGTGAAGTAGTCTCTAAGATTTGTTAAAACGTTTAGAATAATATGTACGAGGTGCATCCAGAAAGTAAGTCCTGATGACCGATAAGGAGAACAAAAACATCACTAAGTAAGAAATATTTATTGGAATAACTACATAGACTCACTGGCTACTTTTCAACATAGTCACCACCATTGTTGAGGCATTTATCGCAACAGTGCACCATTAATTGTATGCCCAAGTCATAGGATTTTGCCGCCAATGTCCGCAGCCATTAAGTCACTTCATTCTGCACCTCAGCGTCCTGCAAAAATGTTTTCCTGCCAGAAAACGCTTCATGAGATGGAAGAGATGAAAGTCACTTGGAGCGAGGTCGGGGCTGTAGGGTGGTTGTTCAAAGACCTCCCATCCAAACTTATTCAACACATTTCGTGTGACATTGGCTGTATGGGGTCTTGCATTGTCATGCCCAAGTGTAATGCCTCTTGTCAACATTCCACGTCTCTTGTTCTGGATTGCCTGCCTGAGTTTATGCAATGTCTGGCAATATCATTCAGCATTTACGGTCTCCCCTCGCAGTAAAAAGCCGTACAAGAGGACACCACGTCGATCCCAGAAGTCAGTGCACATGATTTTTTTACAGAGATTGTCTGCTTGAATTTGGTCTTCGCAGGTGAACCACTATGCCGCCAATGCATTGATTGTTGTTTTGTCTCTGGTGTGGCATTTGCTACCAATGTTTCATCCCCAGTGACAATATTGCCGAGAAACTGGTCACCTTTCGCTGCGTATCGCTGTAGGAATGTCAATGCTGCGGCCAGATGTTTGGTTTTGTGTTCATCTTTCAGTTGTCTGGGCACCCATCTTGCACACACTTTGTGAAAACCAAGCCACCGGGAGATAATTTCGTGCCTAAAGCGAGCGAGACATCTGGGGAATCAAACAAGAGAGTTCTGAAACTGTGAAGCACCACTTCTGCACAATTGCTTGCCGCACACTTTCCAACACTTCTGGCGTTACCAGGAACGGTTGGCCATTATGGTCTTCGTCATGAATATTGGTTCTTTCTTCCGCGAATTGCCTGCACCTTACTGTCACTGATGTCTTGTCCATACACGTGACACAATTGGCGATGGATCTCTGCTGGAGATTGCTTTTGAGCATGCAAAAATCGGATGACTGCACAAACCGCACATTTGGCAGGAGACAATATCAGAGCAGCCATTTTCTCCTAGCACAGAGCAGTAACTACTGCCTCCACAAAACTGAAACTTTACTGCAATGTTACCATATACTTCCACTCTTCTCCTGTGCATGCGCATTCCTATCCGACTGGTGGTGCCATCTCTGGAAGCGATCGGGACTTACTTTCTGGATGCACCTCGTATATTATACAAATACAATTTGACTGCATATGAATTGTAATTGATTGTTTTAAACCCTGACTGGGCTTGTAAGCCTGTACATCTCATCATTCTGCATTTCCTTATTCCCATTGCACCTACAAGATATGCCATAAGATAACTTATACAAATGTTTATCTTCATTATATGAAGTAGAGTTTTTAACCACCTGTTCGGTTTTGAGTTATACTGTTCACAGACAGGCACAGACATACACACACACCCACCCACACACACCTTTTTCTAAAAATCCTTTTTTTGATTCAGGTGGTCTCAAAACATATATTTCCAGTGAAATCTGGACATTGAATTTTTGGGTCAAATACAATACTTTCCCTACTTAGTATACATAGTAGAGAAAGTAAAAAAAATTCAAAGTTTTCCTAAAAAAGATAACATTTCAAATAATGAAAAAATGTTGCACTAATCAATTGAGCTGTTTCAATTGTGGCGGGGTTTACAATGGTAAGATCAAATGTCATATAAAATCAGAATAAAAGAATATTTTAGTAATATTAAATATAAGCAGATTGATAAAACAATCAATAATGAATAATTTGGGAAACTAGTCCTTTGGAAAATATATAATTATAGAAGATAAGTGAAGATTTAGTTACTAATATTAAGTAATATTTATTAATTTATATTGCTTTACTATCAACATGTTCAGTTTTTTGTTTTATAATATGACTTCTTTAACAGAATGCATTCGTCACTGAAAATGCCATATAACCTCTCTTGTTCTCTTAAGATGTTTTCAGATATTTGATATTGCTCATTCACTGACATCAGCACCACAGGCCGTATATAAAGCAACGTGTGATGTAATTAAAGAATTTGCAGAGGATGGGGTCATCTATCTTGAGTTAAGAAGCACACCTCGTATGGTCCCAGAAGTAATGACAAAAACTCAATATATTCAAGCCATTTTGGATGGGATCAGGTAAACTAATTTTACACTCTACCTTAAGTGGTAATTATTATTATTATTATTATTTATTTATGCCAACAAACTTACGGCTGGTGTTTTTAAACACACAAGCCGTGTTTGGGCAGTGTTTAAGAGGTGGAATCAGGATTGAAAAATTTAATGCCATAGCCGGGATTTGAACCATGGATTTTCCGCTTAGCAAGCAGCTGGTCTAACCACTAAGTTACCATGGCTAACTTGCGAGTATGACATTAAATTCCCCAGTCGATTCGTACTTTCCCAGTGGACTACAAGGGAATCTCACATCAAAGATAAGTACCCCAAGGGTGACTTACAATTGTAAGTACTTTATGGCAAAGTATGAATCGGTTGGCAAATTTAATGTCATACTGGCAAGTTGGCCATGGTGGCTTAGTGGTTAGAGCAGCCGCTCGATAAGCGAAGATCCGTGGTTCAAATCCCAGCTATGACATTGAATTTTTCAGTCTTAATTCCACCTCTTAAACTTGGAATTTAAGTTTGTCTTTCAAGGATGCAACACAAATATTTTGAAGAAAATAGCCCCACTCTAAACTACCCTTTACATGGAAAATTTTGATTTTCTTGAAAATGGCCCTAACGATTTTAATTAAAATCACATATGTTTAAAATATTTTTATGAAAAATGAAATGTATATTTTGAATTTTCTGGCTATAGCCCATGTAGTCCTGTTTACTCTGGATGACTTCTGAATAACTCCTAAACCATAAGAGATAGACCAAATCTTACTGTACAAAAAATGTGGATCTCACTAAAACACACAATCTCTAAAGTAAGAACAAATTAGAAACTAAAAACTTCACTTATCTTATTGATTTGGTGCTAACCCTGGGGTTTCCAGCTGTGTCCAGCTTGTTCTTACTTTAGAATCTTGTTGCTTCACTGTTAATAGCTTCAATTTTTCCTTATTTAACACAATCTCTGTTGAAATACATTTTTTTATGGAGTGAACCATTTCTGAGATATTCCTTGTTATTTGTGTCAGTTTCAGAAAACTTACACTTTCATCAAATGGAACACCATGGTTCATGTTAATCATGCAAAGAGAACGGGATATCAAAGCTTTAAAAGATTTGACAATCGCTCAAAGTCTACTGTAATTCCATATTCCCCTTGTACTTACAAGGAAATAAGCAATAAGATAATTTCTACAAATGTTTATCTTAACTAACACGAAGAAATAGGAACAAATTTGTCAGAATGGTTAGCACAAGAGAGAGAAAGCCATTTGAGTGCAATACATCAGATATGTTATTGGTATTTGTTAGTCCTTAATTACACATATGCATTTTCTAATCTCCGGGCAATATAAGAGACACATTCTAAATTGGCGGAAGATCTGTTATATGAAGAACTGTGAACTTCCTTGAGAAAATTATAAAGGCTGTGCAAGGTCATGTTTTACTAGATAAAGGGCCACACCAATTGCAACTGTTAAGATTAATGATAAATCTGAAGATGGAAGAGTCAGTAGTGCTGCATCAGCCAAGCTGTTTTTAAGACAATCAAATACTTGTTAAAGATCATCTATTCCATTACTCTTTTATCATTCTTCCTGTCTCCATGATGCAATTCTATGAGAGGTACTTGCTTGCTGGAAGAACGTGGTAGTGCTCTGTAATAAACGTTGATTAGGAATCAGGAATTGATGTACATCCTGAAAAGTTATATGCAGTGGGTATTTAGTAACAGTCAGCACTCTCTGTGCAATTAGTCCGCATATACTGTCACCCATCGCATTATTGTCGGCACTACCGCAAAGGAGCCGAAGGAAAGAGACAGAGAATGGCCGCATTGTTGGGGCGCTTGCCGAAAGAGAGAAAAGGATAGAGGCTTCTGGAATCTTCTCTGCTTTGTATTTCACCGCAATAACTGAACTTTCCAGAATAGTGCCTGGGAGATATAAATAGCGGTAAAGTGCGACAGAGAGGGGACAGACGTATGTGAAGCGTTGAGTAGTCGTGCCGACGGAAAAGACAGACGTATGTGAAGCGTTGAGTAGTCGTGCCGACGGAAAGAAGAGACGTATGCGAAGCGTTGAGGAGTCGTGCCGACGGAGAAGGAACAGTTCTTTGTGTTACGAATTCGGAGCCGTGCTGTTGGTGAATCGGAAAAGACTTTCTTGCTGTTGCAACGAGTGTACAAAGTGACTGTTTACGGAAATAAAAGTGTTTCTTTATCTCGACTACATCTGTCTTCTTTACTTTACACCCACCAAAAGTCACACTGGTGTCAGAAGTGGGATCCGTCGAATTGCTTCTAGTTTCGTTACATCGTCGTTAGAAGTTGCAACGTTAGAACCAAGATGGAGGGAGATTCGGAAACCAGGATGATGGCAATGATGAAAGAATTATTCGCCGAAATGAAGACAGAAATGTCCAAGATGAAGACGGCAAACGACAACCTCGCTGCCAAAATGAAGACGGCAAACGACAACCTCGTTGCCGAGCTGAAAGAGATGAAGACGGAGCTATCGGCGAAAATTGATCGCGAACTGGCTGGCGTGACGGAAGACGTGGAAGAACTCGGCGAAAAGGTGGAAGACCTCTGCCACCATGTGGACGTCGTGGAGGACGACGGGGAACGTCTTGGCGCCCTGGTAGTAAGAGTTGACGAGAGCGTCAAAGTACTGGATGCCAGGGGCAGACGGAATAGCGCGGACCCGGGGAGGGAGCACCTAGTGGCCGAGGCGACAGTTGCGCCTGTTTCAGATAACGAAAGTGTACGTCTCGGGGAAGACAAAGGGGCAGTTCAGGGACGTCGTTGAGGATCCTCTGGAGGAGTGTGTCGGGTACGTAACCAACCAGGATATGACGTGGAGGACGATCAGCAGGGAAGCGCACAAGCAAACGAGCAACACGCGAGAACCGACTTGGCGTGGGACATGGGGGGACCGTCGGGGCCATCCAATCACCTGACGCATAGTGCCATGAACGGAAGAATGGCGGACATCATCGTGGACGGCAGGATACAGGAGAGGCCGTGCCGAGCACGAGTGAACACGAGTGCAGCGGTGGACGTGACTCGCGCGGATGTGGCGGGGGTTGTTGCCGGACCCATCGGAAGCAAGGTAGCTGCGAAGGTGCGCCAGAGAGGTCGGCGGACATGGTACTCAGTGAACCGTTTCCAAGTGCGCAGGATGACATTTGTGACATAAACATATATTTGCTTAGATTAAGTCTGATGCGAAATTCTCCCCCTACTTCCCCTCCTACTCCTCCTCCTTCTCTTCCTCCTCTTCCTTCTTTTTCTTCTTCTTCTTCTGCTTCTCCTTCTCCCCCTACTTCTCCTCCTCCTCCTTCTTCTCCTCCTCCTCTTCCTTCTTTTTCTTCTTCTTCTGCTCCTCGTGATTACCCTCCCCTTAAGTAGGACTTACAAGTCAGTGCCTAGGGCCAGATGCCTGTCGGGGAGCACAGGAACCTATGTACCAGACAGAGTGAACACCTGCAAGTATGAGAGTGAGGAAGTGATTACCCTCCCCTTATGTAGGACCTACAAGACAGTGTCTAGAGTCAGATGCCTGTCAGGGAACACAGGAACCTATGTACCAGACAGAGGGAACACCTGCAAGTATGAGAGTGAGGAAGTGATTACCCTCCCCTTATGTAGGACCTACAAGACAGTGTCTAGAGTCAGACGTCTATCAGGGAACACAGGAACCTATGTACCAGACAGAGTGAACACCTGCAAGTATGAGAGTGAGGAAGGGATTACCCTCCCCTTATGTAGGACTTACAAGACAGTGTCTAGAGTCAGACGTCTATCAGGGAACACAGGAACCTATGTACCAGACAGAGTGAACACCTGCAAGTATGAGAGTGAGGAAGGGATTACCCTCCCCTTATGTAGGACTTACAAGCCAGTGCCAAGGGCCAGATGCCTGTCGGGGAGCACAGGAACCTATGTACTAGACAGTGAAGACCTGGGAGTGGGTGGTCAACCAAGCACCAGGTGTAAGAGTGAGGAAGAGGATGGTATAAATGCAGACGAAATCGATGATTGGAAAGGTGATAATGGAGCATTTGGTGGAATGAGTGGCGGGGAAAGCTGGAGGAAAACCCCCCGCCCCAATGCCGCTTCGTCCATCATGAATACCACATGCGGGTTCCTGGGATTGAACCCAGGCAAGCGGTCAATTTTAAATCATATTTTTAAATTAATATTTCATTTTTTAAAAATGGAGTTATTATATAGGTCATTTTTCAAATATTTTTAGGAAGTAAACTACTGGACATTTGCTAGAATTGTCTTTACATATGAACTTCTTTTCGTATGTTGATTCAAAATGGATGACAACAAACACAATTTTAAAAATATATGTATCTAATGCACATATTTATATAAATTGCTTGTTAATTTTTCAGGGATACAAACAATAGAGGTATAATGGTGAAACTACTAATCTCATTGGATCGGAAGCAAGGAAAGGAATCAGCTCTTGAAACACTTGAAGCAGTTGTCAGTATGCGGAAAGAACATGCTAATGTTATTGTAGGCATAGACGTTAGTGGGGATCCAACTAAAGGAAGTTTCAGTGATTACTTACCACTGTTAGAGAGAGCCAGGCAACAAGGTCTGCAGATTGCAGTTCATTGTGGAGAGGTAAAATATTAGGCACTTTATCTTACATTTTTTTAATTTCAAACATTCAGTGTTCTATTCCTTGAACTGCATGCATTGTTAACAAAATATCTTCTATAAAACTGATGAGAATGAAGAGTTTAAAACAGTGGAGCTGTTAATAGATTGAAAACCGCGGAATTGATTGTGCAGCAGCAGAGAGAATCGTCTCCGTGAGATGCTGTGCCAAATCATTCACTGAGTCATGCTCGTTGTACATAAAGACAGCCAACTGGGTGTAAAGGTTCCAGTTGGCATGGTCCAAATGTCATCTGGGCTTACGTGTGGAACATGTATCTTGCGTCAAAAGACCAATAAGACATGGGAAGCGGTCACTAGAGTGTAAATCAGAGATGACATTCCATTGTAAGGAGACTGCCAACTGAGGTGAACAGACTGCAAGATCAAGGTGCGAGAAACTATTATAAGAGTCAGAAATGAATGTAGGCTCTCCAGTGTTGAGGAGAGCTAGGCTTTTACTGTCCAGGAAATCAGCGAGGAGCTTGCCTCTTGCACAAATGTGACTTGAGCCCCAAAGAGGGTGGTGCGCATTGAAGGCTGCCACCAACAAAAATGGTGTTGGTAACTGGGAAACTAGATCTTCTAAATGAATGTGCGAGAAGTCATGGGATGGAGGCAAATATTGATTACAAATGGTGAAATGGATGTCTAGCAGTAGGATCCTTATTGCAACTGATTGGATATCAAACCGTATTGGTACAGATTGTATATATGTCATCTCTCACAAGTATCATAGTGCCGCCATGTGGTGGAACACCGTCTTCTGGTGTGACATCACACTGTACTTGGGTGTATCGCCTTAGATGGAAAGCGTCTTGAGGACGCAGCTTAGTCTCTTGCAAACATGCGACCGGAGATTCGTTTTCTTTGAGCAAAAGCTCAAGTTCTGGCCGTTGAGTTCTAATGCCAAGTATGTTCCATTGTAGGATAGCCATATTGATATCTATATGGGACAGGTATTCCAAAGTAACTCTTCAGTACTGTTGAATTAATTGTGCCCTTTTCTTCTGTTTTGGGCTTATATTTTTATCTGAGGATTTTTTGCGCCTCTTTTCCACTGGGGGTCTTCCAGTGTGGGCAGATTGGTCTAACTACATGTCCTCTGCCGAGGACGTCCATGTTCCCATACTGAATTTTGGTTCGAGAGCTTCAAACCGATTCGACACGGAGACCGGCGAAGATGAAAGATGCCGGTCTGAGTTCACCCCTGAAGATTCCCCAGAAGAGGATATTCGAGGAGATGTTCATGGACTATTACATCCCTTCAATGTACTGGGATCAGACATACTATTTTCCTTGAGGAAGTCGGTTCTTGTATAGCTCTTCTTAAACTTGTTCAGTGAGACATCATATCTTACGGGCTTGCTAGTTTTTTGTGTTCTTGATGCTTTTGATGGTGATGTAACGCTGATGTTCTTTGCACTTGCGGACTTTGTAGACGTTGACACAGATGTGCGTGCCGATGCAGAAGGCTTTGGAATTGAGCTATGGGCTATGAGTGTCTTTTCTGATATTGTTGCCCCATTTATATCGCTGGTTTGTGTTGCAATTTCTCGTCTCGGTATTGGTTTAGCTACAGCTGAGCTGTAGGCACCGGATCTTGGAACAGAGGGTTGGCGTATACGCAAGACCTTCCGGGCTTCCGAGAAGGACACCTTCTCTCTAACCTGTATCTCTTGGATCGTTCTTTCCTCTACAAAACGTAGGCAATCTCAGGAACTGGATGGATGTTCACCTTTGCAGTTCACCCATGACTGCGCTGCATTACAATCACCATCATGTAATGCATCCCCACAGTTATTGCAAGTAGGTAGTCCCTTGCAAAACTCACTTGTATGTCCAAAGCACTGGCACTTGAAACATCTGAGTGGGTTCGGGATGAAAGGCCTAACTTCGATGGACAGATACACTTCCTTAATCCTTTGCGGGGGATCTACCCGATCAAAGATGAGGAACAGGGTACATGTTGGCTTCAGTTCACCACCCTCTTTGCCCTGAACCCGGTAAACGTTAGTAAAGCCTTGTTCCAAAAGCTTTTCTTGAATCTCCTCATTGCTTAGATCATCCAGTGCACGGGTGTTTATCACGCCGCGCGAGGAGTTCAAAGTTCTGTGCATCTCAACACTGACAGGATAACTTGCTAGCATATTTGCTTTCAGTATTTTAGCTGCCTGGGTGGATGAATGTGTTTCAACCAGCAGCGTGCCATTGCGAGATCTAGTGCATGAGTTTACTGGACCAGCAATGTTATCTAAACCCTTTTGAATTTTAAAGGGGCTGACCGATATAAATTTTTTACCTTCCTGTTTTCTAGTGATAACTAAGTAGCAAGGACCACAACACTCGACTACTTCTTTTCCACTTGCTATGCTGTTTTTGTTGTTTAGAGTTTTTGGACTCATGGCGATGATATCCTCCACCACTGTAAATGTCTCCGATGGCATGCTCACATCCTGGGTGCCACCCCGGCTTAGGTGAGAGTCCTGGCCTGGACCTTGCTCACCCTAGGGTCTCACTTCCTAATGTATA